>OY998234.1:10592552-10971791 GCA_963922035.1 Amblyjoppa proteus
ATACGGAAACGAGGATGTACGAGGCTTTCACGAGCGAGCCAGTGAGGTAGGAGAGAACTCTCGTTGATGCGAAGAAAGAGACGAAATTGACGGAAGGAATGCTTCAGGTAGAAAAAAAAAAAAAAGAAAAAAGAAAATGAGGACATTTTCACCTTCAGCGAGTTTGATGAAGGCAACGAAATGGCTTCGGGGGAACGAAAGTGAAAAAGACGACGGGGTATTTATGCTATCCTCGAAACGTTTAGTATAAACAAAAGGGCTTCTTCTTCCAATCTCCGTATGCATCCGAGATAAAAGCCAGTGTATTACGTCCTCGTTTAATTATCGCGAGGAGATTCTAGTTTATTTCACCGTGGAATTTTAACGAACGCGAGGGCATCACTTTGATCGAAGAGTTTAATCCGCTCCTCTTCTTGCACCCTCCTAACCCCCCCCCCCCCTCCCACCCCCCCCCCCGGCCGTGATGCCTTAGCATCGAGGATTTTCTTAATCACCGTCGGCCAATCGAGAGATCGTTAAGGGGAGAAAAAGCCCCGGCGAGGAGAAACCTCGATCTGGAAAACAACGGCTAAGCTCCTTGCGATAAACCTTAGCGATGTGCATGCCGGTAGTTTAATCAATCGTCCCACAGAAAACGTCTCGATCGCGCGTCCAAGTCTCTCTTTTCCTCGTGGCCACCGAAAATTAGGATCACTGTCGGCCGCCGAGGATTTTCCAGTTTACCGAATAAACCTGCATGGAGGAGAAACAAAACTCCTGCGAGAATTTATTTTACCGTAATCAATTGATCTACTCAGTAGATTGGTTAACCCAACTTGCTGAGAGGATTTTTTCTTTATTTTTTTGCTGTCGCAACAACGAAAACAAAAAACATTTTTCTGCCTGCAGTGGTTACGGTCGAAAATGGTCAGACAGAATGGCGCGTTAAACAGTTCCGCGGAATCGAGCTGCGTGTCTCGTGCGGGGACGGGGCGAAAGGGCGGGGGGGGGGAGGGGAAAACGCGAAAATGGGAGTAGAGAGTAAAACAATCATCGACGAGAGGACTCGCCGGGATGAGAAAGAGGGAGAGGAAAAAAAGAACAAACATAGACCGAATGAAAATGGATGTCTGTGTTGCTTTTTTTTCCGCAGAATGGACGGACCGGCGGTATTGTCGCTGCGACCCCTCGCACCGGCCCAGAAATCGGCGCAGTCCAGTCCGCAACCGCAGCCGCACGCTAAACCGAATCAGGTATTGCCGCACTCCAACATACACCGGTTAAAAAAAAAGCTCTTTCGACGCGGAACTTTTTTTTTTAACCTTTTTTTTCCAATTGTGTGTAAAATGGAAGAGCCGTCTAGCGTTGTCATTATCGACGATTAATGATTAAAAAAAAAATATATATATATATATATATATATATATACATTCGACAATTCCGTCGGTTGAAAAAACGATATTTTATTGTCGACAACCGATCGAATTTGCCTTGATGAAGATTTTTTTATTACGGTCCGAGTTGATGCACTCTCAATCGTTATCAAAGCCGAGTGAGCTGCGTCGCGCAACTTTAGCATTTAGGAATTGCAGGTCGGCACTGTCTCGCTGTACGGAATTCACATCGTGTCGCTGGTCATCGAGGGACAGGAGAGACTGTGCCTGGCGCAGATAAGCAACACGCTACTCAAACAATTCAGCTACAACGAGATACACAATCGTCGGGTGGCCCTCGGCATCACTTGTGTTCAATGCACACCGGTGCAGCTCGAGATACTGCGGAGAGCCGGGGCGATGCCTCCGTCATCGAGAAGATGCGGAATGATAACGAGAAGAGAGGCCGAGCGGCTGTGCAAATCGTTTCTGAGCGACAATGCGCCACCGAGGTGCGTATCGATCCAGTTGACGATCATATATTAGGGTTTAAAAGAAGGCATCTTCGTTCATTATTCTCCCAGCTTTTTTAAAGTAAAGATCTCGATCTCAAATTACACCTGACGGCACCCAGCAAAAAATCCTAACAAGTGTCCTAACTAAATCCTAAGAAAATCCTAAAAAGGTCATTCGACCTTTTGCCCAAAAAATTCGGCAAACTTAATTGTGAGCGACCGCCTTTCGGTGGATTTTTTTACCGATCGATATGTATAGTTCTACGGAGTGGGAGCTTTTTAACTTTCTGTGTGTTTTGTATTAAACACAAAAGACGATTTTTAGATGCGTATATAGAAAACTCTAAAAATGTCCGGTTCCACCCTTCAAAAGTATAGATTTTAATCCGAACTTGAACCTCACGTATAGCAGGTCAGAAAAAAATCGTAAGAGATGTCACATTCGTCGTTTATACCTGAAAGTAAAGCAGTTGTAGAATTTGTTTGGTACAAGCGTCGAATGCGGCACCTCTTAGGATTTTTTTGCTTGGACCGTATTTCGAGGTTGAATTTGAACTCGAAATGTATACTTTAAACGGATGAGCGGAAATTTTTATTTAAATGTCCTTTTTGAGAAACACTCTATCATTTATGCTTCATCCAAAGTCGCCAAAAATAGACGACAAAAAAGAATATTAACTTTTCTTCTTGATGAAAAATATTTTCCCAATTAAAAATTCAATCCATTGATTTTCGGACATGCGATTTTATGTATAATCGAGGAAGTCGAGGAAGTTTGAAGGGGGAAAAAAAAAAGAAAAATTTTATTTGCAGACTCCCAGAAGATTTTGCTTTCTCGGTCCATCACGAGTGCGCCTGGGGCTGCCGTGGTGCGTTTCTTCCGTCGCGCTACAACAGTTCCCGAGCGAAGTGCATCAAGTGCGCCTACTGCGGGCTGTTCTTCTCGCCGAACAAGTTCATCTTTCATTCGCACCGAACCGGACCGGCGGACAAGTACGTTCAGCCCGACGCGGCGAACTTCAATTCATGGAGACGGCACATGAAGTTGTCGGGCACCCCGCCGGACGACGTCGTCCACGCCTGGGAGGATGTGAAAGCGATGTTCAACGGTGGCACGAGGAAGCGTCTGCTCTCGAAGCCCGGCTCGGGAAGCCAGAGCGACGACGTCGTGCACGCGTGGGAGGACGTCAAGGCGATGTTCAACGGTAATCCGAGGAAGCGGGTCATCTCCAATTCCGGGAACTCGCGGGAATCACCGGGACCGGCGAAACGGCCGAGATCCTCGCCGACGGCTCAGATTCCACCTTCGATACCCGCACCGCCGCCGGCGCATCCGCGGGTACCACCGTTTCCGGAACTTCCTCTGCCCCTGTCGCGAAGTTTGGTAATGGATTACGTTTGGCATCAGCATCAACAGGCGGCGGCCGTAGCCGCGGCGAAAACTCCTGGATTCGCGTTTCCTCCTTACGCGATTCCGTGGCTCGCCAAAAGGGGACCGGTTCTCTTTCCAGGTGCGTAAAAAAAATAGCTTCCTCTATGAGGAAGTTATTTTTTGTGAAGAATGAGGGCGAAACATCTTTACCGAGCCATATTCACTATTTTTATGAACACACAGTAAAAAAAAACATGTTGTACTTTTTACAACAACTTATTGTCCACAAACGTCCACAATTTTTTATTTGTTAATTTTCTCGTTTTACAAACAACAAGTATAAACTAAAATTGTCAATAACTCGGGAAACAATAGGGCAGGTTCGTATAGTCAAATAAACGACAAACGAGTTTGTCGCTTATTTGACAAGATTATTTGTACGAAATTTCGTATTCCGATTTGACGAAATTCTTTTTCACTGTGTACGAC
This sequence comes from Amblyjoppa proteus, assembly GCA_963922035.1. Lineage (NCBI taxonomy): Eukaryota > Metazoa > Arthropoda > Insecta > Hymenoptera > Ichneumonidae > Amblyjoppa > Amblyjoppa proteus. Next base: position 10,596,281 of record OY998234.1, read on the forward strand.
AATCCACTTGCTTTTCCAGCAAGTGGATTGTCATTTCCAGCGAACAGAATCATCCTGCATCAAATGGATTGTATTTAGTGTCTTCGGAGTAAAAAGTGATTGTAGCCTTTCCAAGAACTTATTGGTCACGAGGTTCCAGAATTTTTGATTTGTTAATTTTCAGGACCACTTCCGCCACCGCTTACCGGCACCGCGGCGACGGAACCGTCGCTCATTCCGGCGGCAGTCGCGACGCCCCTTCATCAATCCGCCTTTCGCCCGGTGATTCGATCGTCGCCGATCGTCGAGCCGCCGTCGGCGAGCCGCGATCTCGAGCCATCGGAAGGTAGAGCGGTGAACATGGAAGTCGACTCGGACGACGAGGTTGACATCGAGACAATGGAGGACGAGGAACCTCCGACCGTCGCGGGTCTCGGAACCACCGGATCCGATGTCAATTCTGGCATCAATCTTCAGAGCAGTGTCGCGGCGAATTCGGGTACCAGCAGCAATCACAGCGGTCGGAGCGCTTCGCCGCAGTGCTGGAGTCCGGCGCGCGAAACGGTGAGTTCATCTTTTTATGCTCCGTTCAATTAAAATGAGTTGTCGAGAATCGTGCGAGATTTCTTCGAAAATCTATTAAGAGGAATTCTAAAGCGAACGAAAGGAGGGAAAGACGGATGGATTTGATAATTTATTTAAAAACTCGTTACTGGAGGATCGATCGAGTATCCATTGTTAATTGACGATAAGCGGCTCGTTCGATAAACGCGCCACGTTCCAACACAAACGTCGCGTTAGGCGCGCGCGAAACCTCGAGGTTTTTCGCAAACACTTGACGGCCCGGCGAGCGGTCTCCCTCGGGCGCCAGGCCTCGTGCAGCACCGTGTGTATCGTGTAATTGTGCGGCAAACACGAGCCTCGAAACACGTGAACGGGAAGCACCGAAGGTCGACAATCACGGCCCGACGGGGCGAGCTCGAGCCCGGCGCACACTGCGGAGGCCGCACACGCGACCGAGAGCGCCGGACACGCGACCCTCTTCGCTCGAAATTGGAGCGAGTGGAATACTTAAAAGATAAATAAATTAAAAAATTAACAACATAAACATAAGTCCTATTATCAGAGATCGGGTACTTCGAGATTGAAACATCCACCGTGCGGAGGCTCGAAGAACCCCGCGTCTATCAATTTTTTTTCCATCGCAAGTTTACTCGGCAAGAACAAGCCCCATTATTGTTACTGCCAGACGGGACTGCTTGAACGAGGTCGGACGACCGGTTGATTTTAATTCACGAGTGGTGAAAACAACCTCGCAACCTACTCGCTCCCGTTTGTCGTCGATTCTCACGACAACAGCCGCGGAGCGCTATAACGAACGAAAACACTTTCGCCGAAATTAATTACTTTCTCCCGGCTCGTGTGCGCGAGTCCGTTGGACATTTCCGAACGGGAGACATCCTTAATCGATCCTCGATGCCAATAACCGAGTGTATGTGCCCTGTAACCGGAGAGGCTCCACCCTGGTGGAGCACACGAGACGCGTAACGCACCGCGAGAAGGGGTGCTCCCTGTCGGGGCGATCCGTCTCGACTTAAACGCGAAGAGGGACGCAATGTCCGATATTTTAGTAGGGGCAAACAGTTCTCTTCGCCTAATCGAATTAACGTTATCCGCCTCCGATGCGCTCACCGTTTTGTTTTCGTTGAACGGCGATCGACGCCGATGGATCGACGGACATGCGTCAACGGCATTTCGATATCGCGTGTAAATATATCGTCATTCGAATTGGAAGATGACTCTTAGTGGCCTGAAGCTTTGAATTATACGATCGACATTTAAGGGATTGCTGCAGATTTTTTGTTTCAAGTGTGTCGGTACATTTGATTCTTATTTTTCCAGAAACGTGCTTTTCCATGTATTCCATGTATTCATTTTCTGCACTTTTCTTGACTTGTCAAGCTCTGATCCACTCACGGGCCGATGTCCAAAAAGCGAGAAAAATAGTATGGTTGATCTTATTAACAAACGTCATGCAATCGGCTCCTCTCTAAGTTTTTAAAGTTATTATTATTAATACTTCGATTTTAATCTGGCTGATCTGTCAGGGATGGCGATTGGAAGACGATGGCTTTTGGCTTCCCGAATATGTGGCTGTTCTGTTAGCTGTAATCGGACTTAGATTCTTATAGAGCAACTTGCGAGAAACGTCGGGGCCACCTTTGTCCTCGGAGCCATCGGCAGATACGGCTCTTTATGAATCAGAAACTCATACAAACGTGTTGTCTGCTGGTGTTTTGTTTCACAACGTGCACAGCTTATGTAGTACGAACGTTTTAGACAAAGTGTGTGGCGGGTTTTAAGGGTTGATTCAACACACTTTACGCGTATTATCAAAAGCGTTAATTTTAATATGACGTACAGTGCAACCGTCTCGTTTCGAAACGCCAATGTGTGAAACACACTTGTTATGTGTGTTGTGCATTTTTGAACACACTTGGAAACACGCTTCTTTTTAGAGTGCATCGAATGCACAGACCGGCCAAAAAATGGTAGCAGTTTTACCGTTTTTGGCTTGTTCGTATACTCTGCACACTCTGGTGGAGACTCGAACTTAGATTTGTGCAAACTATTTAGGGTTACAGAGTATCGGACGCGAGTATTAATTGCCAGGGCTTTAATTTCATATCGTTCAATGTACAATAATAATGCTCCGTGCACCGATACACGATACCGCACGGGCTTTGAAATTGCGAGGGAATCGCTAATGCCGCGACGCTCTCTCCGCATTGCCCGGCCATTCCGTTGATCTCCCTAGAATTTGCTCTGGTGCGGTCTGACTGTTCGCTTCCCTGCCCTCATCAATCCCGATAATTATTGTGTCAGTAAATACACGCTGCTCTCACGTTCGCCACACCGGGCTATCGGCGCTCACTCCCTGTGTGCATTCTCTATCTATCTATCCGTCTATCCGACAACGGCGCGAGACCGGAAACCATATACGCACGTGGCTAGCTCAACCGCATGTAGATTTTCCATTGGTACGATTTCCTACATTCCCGGGACGGGCGGTCCCCCTTTCGTGGTCGCGATATAATTTAATGAATCGACCGCGCTGTTACTTTTATCCTTCGGCCGGGCATTGAAAGCGACATTCCGAATATCCACGATATTCCGCCGCTTTTGATATCACAAAAAGTCAAGAATTTAGCTGTTCCGCGGCTTATTACTTACCCATCGCACAAGAGTGCAAATCCAAAGGAGATTCACAAAATAATGTTAACTTTATACTGACGATAGACAAGTCCGACTTTCCACGATATTCCGTCACTTTTGATATCGCAAAAAGTCAAGAATTTAGCTGTTCCGCGGCTTATTACTTACCCATCGCACAAGAGTGCAAATCCAAAGAAGATTCACAAAATAATGTTAACTTTATACTGACGATAGACAAGTCCGACTTTCCACGATATTCCGCCACTTTTGATATCGCAAAAAGTCAAGAATTTAGCTGTTTCGCGGCTTATAACTTCCCCATCGCACAAGAGTGCAAATCCAAAGGAGATTCACAAAATAATTTTAACTTTATACTAACGATAAACAAGTCCGACTTTCCACGATATTCCGCCACTTTTGATATCGCAAAAAGTCAAGAATTTAGCTGTTCCGCGGCTTATTACTTACTCATCGCACAAGAGTGCAAATCCAAAGGAGATTCACAAAATAATGTTAACTTTATACTAACGATAAACAAGTCCGACTTTCCACGATATTCCGCCACTTTTGATATCGCAAAAAGTCAAGAATTTAGCTGTTTCGCGGCTTATAACTTCCCCATCGCACAAGAGTGCAAATCCAAAGGAGATTCACAAAATAATGTTAACTTTATACTAACGATAAACAAGTCCGACTTTCCACGATATTCCGCCACTTTTGATATCGCAAAAAGTCAAGAATTTAGCTGTTTCGCGGCTTATAACTTCCCCATCGCACAAGAGTGCAAATCCAAAGGAGATTCACAAAATAATTTTAACTTTATACTAACGATAAACAAGTCCGACTTTCCACGATATTCCGCCACTTTTGATATCGCAAAAGTCAAGAATTTGGCTGTTCCGCAGCTTATTACTTTCCCATCGCACAAGAGTGCAAATCCAAAGGAGATTCACAAAATAATGTTAACTTTATACTGACGATAAACAAGTCCGACTTTCCACGATATTCCGCCACTTTTGATATCGCAAAAAGTCAAGAATTTAGCTGTCGCGCAGCTTATTACTTTCCCATCGCACAAGAGTACAAATCCAAAGCAGATTCACACAATAATGTTAATTTTATACTAACGATAAACAAGTAAAGTTTTGTTGAATATATATATTTTTTTAATATAGAAGAAATAATTAAATTCTTGTTCCACCTTCTATAATTATAAAGTCGAGCAGTGAGAAACGGGTAGTTACGTTTGCCACGTCGAATGAATAACGTGTGCAGTACGTTCGGGCAGGTTTAAGCAGCTTCTGGTCGGTGCTTTCACCCTCTCTCTACTCGACAACGGAGGATTTATACTCGCTTTAATAACGCGATGACGATCGCCCTTTCGGGATATCTCTATCATCGACTATCCGAAAATGTAACTGCTCGAAGGGCCGTTCGGGTATTTTGTTCGGGATACGTTGGAGAATTGGTCACCACCGCGCGGCCTTAATCGCCATCATCGCGCCTCCGCAAGTTCGAAGAATAGTCCTTTCCCTCTCCGAAAAAGAAGACTCAGGGGAGGGGGGGGGGAGTTTTGCGTCGAGAGCCCGATACCGAGAGGGTGCAGGTCGCCGGTTCTTCGCCCGATGCCGCCGGACAGAGGAGAGCTACGGGATAATCCGGCGCGGATTGCACAGACGGCTTTTCAATTCCCCTTGTCGGTGAACGTGTCGAGTGGGGAAAAAAAAAGAGACCCATAGCCAACGCACACCCTACGGTAACGTTGTATCTACTCCGGGCCAACCCTCGTGTTCACTTGCACGCCACGGAATTCTCTGACCCACCCTCTCGCGTGTGTGTTTATATCGGCGCATTCGACTCCTTTACGATTTAGCTCCCGCATCGAGGCTGGCTCACATAAATACCTACGAACACAAACCCGCGCACGATCCTCGGTCATCTCAAACCTAGTTACCCGACGCACCAATTCCTCGCCTCGCAGCCGTATTGCGGTAACTAAGTAATCCCCGAACGTTATTCGTGGTTATTTGTCGCTCCGCCGGATCTGCTAGTCGCCGAGCGCAGTGTTTTCATTTTCGCCTCGTCCGTTGTTATCCGGGTCTCTTTTTTCGCCCTCCATGCGCCTTCGTGGACCCGCGATTTCATCAATGCAATCAACGCCGAAGATCGAAATGCTCTCCAGCTCGAACCTCCGGCGTTGTTCTTGAGGGAGGAAGCGCGGCGTTTCCGGAAGTTTCCCTCCCGCGAAATGAGAATGGGTAATGGAATACCGGGACTGCGGTGAAGCGCCTCGAGGCGGAAGTTCGGTGAAAAGGGTGACGGAGAAATTTGGATCCCGACAGGACGAAGAGTCAGGTGGAGGACCAAAGTTTCGTGCAGTTTTAGTGCCTTCGGTTTGGCGAATTGTACAGTCACAGGCGGAGGCACCGGAACTTCTCGGTGGGAGACGGAGAGTGCGAGACGGAATTGTTGCAATCACTGTACAGCTTAGGGGGTACATTGGCTTGCACACCGTACTCGACGATTCCTCGCGGAATCGGTAGAGTTTGGCGAGGCAGGGTAACAGAGACGCTGCGGTATCGCGCGGTACATCCTCTCAAATGCAATTAAGCGACGTCACGTAGACGCGACTCTAACGGGGTTGGCGGGCAGGGGTGGAGGGGGTGAGTCGGAGGGCACATAGGCGAGAAGCAGATGGCGCAGGTGGACTGGGGACGATAGGAACGACGACGACGAGGGGAAGTTCCGAGAGAGTTGCAGGGCTCTCTCGGTTTGAAACATTTAAATCAAAGGACCGACTCCCCCCCCTCTTCCGGTTTAGTTGGCTCCGAACCGCAACTTTTAATTGCGCCCCGCTTTCGTTCGGAGAGCCATTAGGCTATCTCTCCGAGGATTCGAATTAAGCTTCTTTTTCGTTTTCCTTTAGTTCCCAGTGATTCCTCTTCCTTTTCTTCGAAAACACGTAATTCCGATTGCGCGAGATTCGGGGCCGAGGAGCGAATCGATCGAATGGAAAATTGTAAGACAAGAATGGCAAGCTCGAGCCATTATTATGGTTTTGCCATCGCGGGAGACGCATTAATTAAAGAAAGGTCTTCGGGCTGGTCCTTTGAGCACAGTTTGTCCCGATAACAATATTTTTCATCGCCGAGCACGAAAATGTCAACCATCGACCTTTAACGTTTCACCGCGCCGGGGCCCTTCGGGACCCTGTGATTAAATTGAGTATGTACAACCCCCTTCCATCTGTGTGTTCGCTACCCCTGCTATGAAAACATAGAATTAGACGTCCGTCCGTCGTCCCTTAGGTTTTTTTTTCTGTCGTTCTTTCTATCTTAATGACTTTTACCCTGATAACATTTCGCCTTGTAATAACAATTTTACTTGTAACTCGGGTATGGTAAAAATAGAAAGGCGCTCGTCGATGCACGTCGCACGCTCGGTGACTTCGCAAGTCGAGGGTGCGAAACGGAGAGACAGACGATAGTACGATTCGGGGGATGAAGGTTCGCCAAGGAAGCGAGGGCGGTGACTGTTGATTCAATTATAATCGTCGGTACCCGAGCACTCACTGGCTCCGCCCCGTGGCCCTCAAAACCAATTCGATTCTGCAGCCACCACTGACTTCTGGGTCCCGTTGTGTCGACTCTGCATACATGCTTGCTATCACACTGCGTGCGTGTGTGGGTATGCGTGTGTGTGTGTGTGTGTGTGTGCAGTATCTCCATTCGTACATTCGGTCTCTACCCCCTTCTTCACCTGTACTGCAGCAGCCCAGATACGCCCGCAGAGTCAACAGAGTGCAGTCTAACTGACTCAGCGGCGAATCATCGCCAACGGATGCGATAGGAAAACCGGTCAGTTTCACGATGCGCCAGTCGTTCTTGACCGATCGTCGGAAATCAGGACTTTCGAATTGGGCCGTCAAAGCTCCGCCGGGCATAAGCAGCGCATACATTGACTTATGGTTGGTAACCGTCGAGGATTATTCAACTTGTGCTCTCATCACTCTGCACCAGAGTTGGACAAAGTACCGAAAAGTACTAAGTACTAAGTACCGCAAGTACTTTAAGTAGAAAGTAATTTCCGTACTCAAAGTACAATTAACAAAATACAAAGTACACAGTACTTTTTCTTCTTAATCTTCTTTGCTCTTCAGGCGGAGTTCCTCGAGTACCAAATTTTGAGAAGAATTTTCAAATCAAACGAACCTGTTCAGGGCCAACATTTTTTCCAAACGTCCAGACTCTTCGTAAATCTGGGACGTATGGATCTAGTACAGTGGCCGAAAGTGAGAAAGGTCTCGATTTTATGCAACAAGAATCGTATTTTTGGGATTTAAAGGGAAAATATTGGACTGGGAGTAAAATTATTGTTATATTCGTGTTCAGCGGAAAAAACACGCCTCGAAACAAACAAAGATCGAGTGAACAACGATTTTTCAATTTATGAGCCACTTTCGAAAAAACGTCGATGTTCGTGATTTTCGAAGAACGTTATCTTGGCTCCCAATGGAGTTGGAGAAAATCCGCGTTGCTCGTCGTGTTCTACGGAAAAAAATACAAAAGATAGGCTCTTGTCCAAAGTTCTAAAAGCGTTTTATCGGACAGTCTCAGAACTTGGAAAAACGCGAAAAATAGACTCGAAAGGCCTTGCAATTTTTTCACGAATTTTTTTTTTTTTTTTTTTTTTTTTTTTTTTTTTTTTTTTTTTTTTTTTTTTTTTTTAATGACCTGCCACGTATTTCGACGTATTTTTCCCGCTGAACACGAATCCGCTGGCTCGTTCACGACTAAAGTACAGTGCGACATTGAAAATTTCGATGTTATGCACAAAAAATCGTATTTTTGGGATTTAAATGGAAAATATTGGGTTGAGTGTAAAACAATTTTATGAGACAGACATTTTTTTACGTTACAAAATAGGTGCAAAGTAATTTGCACATGTTCTCCTCATTTATTACAATTTTCAGCATAGCTTCCTCAAAGAGGGAGCTATGCTCAAAATTGTGCAAGTACTTTGGTCTTAGTACTCAGTAATAGTACTTAAAGTACTGAAAAGTACTTTAATACTTTAAGTACTGCCCAGCTCTGCTCTGCACGCAGTTTCCGGTTATATGCGCGAAAGCCCCGAATCGCCAATGGAGAAAATTAAAAAAAAAACTACAAAGTATATTTTAAAAAAATCGTTTGAGTGCCTCATCGCAGCCGGGGGATTCCACTTTCCATCAGTTTCCCGCAAAGAGCCATTGATCCGAGGTTTCGAGAGCTATCGAACGCAAACGAAGCGGACTGAAGGTTCGCGCGTACGATTTGCCGTGAAACCGTGGCGAATCGAAGATTAAAATTTTGCATGCCGAAGTGTGTTTTTATCGTGGCTGGTGAAATACGTTTTTTTACATAAAAATAAATTACGACGGGACGATCCGGGAGTGCACCGAGGCACACCGAGCCGATGGAGGATTATAATACAAGCTCGGCGGTATATAATCAATTTCATCGACAATAATATTACGCATAGCGGACCGACGGTCCGTGGAATCCAGCGGCAAGATCGTCGAACCGGAAGCGATGCGGTCTAACGCGATTGCGTATTAACTGCGCTCGACGAGAGGCGGGTGCTTCCGGGCAGTAACACTCGATCGGCTTTTCCACGAGTATTGTCCGCATCGTCGCTATAGACATCTCCATCGAATCTTTTGCATTAACGTCAAAATTTCTACAATTTTACGTCATTATTCATTAATTTATCTTTATGACAATCCATCTAAGGTAATTCAGAGTTACAGAGCCAAGCGCCGTGTCGAACAGGACGATCCAAAATACACTCCAAAAATAACGTTAGCAGAATTCCCTGCTACAAATTTTCGATACATTTTTTTAAGCTCCTACCTCTTGTTTCTCACTAAAGAAAAACAAAAAAACAAAAAAATCGTCCGTATCGCCCGGAATGGCCCCGAGCGCAGGTAGGGACCATCGGAGGGAAGCTCCGTAGGAAGTTTGCCTACAAATGGGAGACAAACTTTTGCCGTTTACGTAAAATCCATCCCGTTACACACACACATAGGTACAAGCGAAATGGGAGTCCCGCATAGGAGCGCGCTACGATTGTTTCGCCATAATCCTTTATTGGATCAACGGGGCTGAAACAATTGAGCGGCCTGCAGCATCGGCAGAAGGACGAGGGTTTTCGGAGGGATTGGCGATGCTTCCCGTTCGCGTTGGTCGAGTCCGCGGCTCTCGAAGCTCGCCTGTGACGGGGTGAATATAAGCGCGAGCGAGGCCGGGGGAGGGGGGGGGCAGGCACGAAGGGGGTTGAAAACGATCGGTCGGAGAGCTAGGCGAACATCTACTCGGTAGCGGGCGAGGGGGACGCTATACGTATAACTGGTAGAAGCGAAAGGGACGAGTATCGCCTCTATCTACTTTGCCGGGTGAGCGAAGTTACAAATGGGAGAGAACGCGGAACTCATCCACAAGTGGAAACTATATACGGGCGGGGGGGGGGGGGGCGGGGGAGGCTTTCCCTCGCTTTCACGCGGCTGTAATCTGGTGGTGATTCAATAGTACACGGGGACCGATCTCACACACAGGGACTAAGTGTGCGTTCACTGCACCGAGCGGTGCGACGCCGTACCTGTGTCCATGGATTCGAGAAGGCGAGAGAGAACGCAGATAGCTTCTTCTTGCCGGGCGGCGGGGGGTTGCCGAGAAACGCCGCTGGGAACGACGGCTGTATGGAGCGAAATCTCGGAGGTAGCCTTTCCGGCGAATGACAAACTAAGGTGCTGCACGGAAGCGGCTGGAGGGCCGTTACACATCGGCGTCGAGATACCACACGGAGAACCGGGGGGGGGGGGGGCGGGGGGGTCACGTACGGACGATAATAATGACCCACGCCTCTTTTCGCTCGCTCGGAACGCAATGAGATAACGGAAGGAGAGCACGGCGAGGGAGAGTATCGCAGGGTACAACGGATATAACGGCTCTTTCGAATTCCTCGTCAGTGCTTACAATCGATCTCTCGCCACTTCTTTCGTTTTTTTTTTTTTTTTTTTTTTTTTTTTTTTTTTTTTTTTTTTTTTGCGGAGAAAACTCGTTATCCCTTCCACTAGGAAACATTACTTTCGCTGTAGTTCGCGCTATCTGGGAGGGCTTGTTGAACTTTTTTGTTTAATCGAAAAAAAAAAAATTTAATTCATGAAATGCACTTTGGGAAAGAAACATTTCTTGTGAATTGAATTCTTAAGGCTTTTTTTGTATTAGGAATATTATATTAAATGATTATTGTTGTATTGAGAATAAAGGGAGTTCGATTTGAAGACCCGAGGAAATAGACAACATTTGAAATATTCCATAGAGCAGATGGGGAGCTGTATAATCAAAATACAAATCGGTTTATTTGACTTACGAGGGATTTTACTATTCAGCGAATCACACAATTCGCTCAACAATTACATTTTCAATGCGAAGAAATAAGTTAAGACAGAACGTGTTAGGCCTTTAACGACCAATTTAACAAAATATATAACTATTCGAGATCCCTCGAGGACCAACTTGTCACCTGCATAACGTTTATCGAGCAAGTAATTTTGTCGCTTTATGTGTGGCCCAAATATCCTTATGTGCTAAAATTCAGCAATTGGAAAATGTTTCATACAGAATGGAATAAATTCCATTCCATGAACTACAATTCAGCCGCCGAGCTAACTTAAATAATAATAATAATAATAATAATAATAATAATAATAATAATAATAATAATAATAATAAGACGAATAACAACTGATGTGCTCAACAGCAGTCTAGCTAAGCTATAATCTCCGTAGTTGTGAGCTATCAGAGAGGGTTAACATCGTTAACGAGGAGCTGAGTTTCGGTTTCTCCCGGTGTGGCGAATCAAATTGGTCACGAGACGATCTCTCCTATAGATAGATACTGTATCCACATACTGGCAGACAGACGGGATACAAAGGCTGGGCACGCTTTGCCCTCAAGCCCGATTTCGCACGGAACCCCCTGACATCGCGTATACACATTATATATATATATATATATATATATATATATATATATATATATATATATATATATATATATATATATATATATATATGGAGGTTACATGGTTATTACGAAACAAGGAACATATGCGCCTGAGAATTCATTGCGAGAAGGCGGAGGCAGCGCTGTTCTGAATAACCCGATGACGTATGCTATTATGGCGTCGTAGCATAGACTGTGATATATCCTTCAATGGTGGCAAGGGGGGAGGGGGAGGGGGAGGGGAGTCCAACACCTGCCACACCGTTTCCATTCACGTGTTTTCAAAACACGAATCTCAACACGCTTCAAATTAGGGCAAAGTAGTCCTTTATACAGCGCAACGCATTTATGTCCATACTTTGAAATTTATCACACGAGGTAAAGTACTTGCCGGGATGTACAAACGTAATTTTGTCGGAATACGCGAAGGAGATTAGTGAAACTATAGTGGCGTGAACCGTCATCTACTACATTAATCCAGGGCCTACTGCTTCTTTTGTATTTTATTTTTTTTTATAGTAGATATCTACCCTTTTTTCGTGTTCTCTTCGCTCCGAGGCGTATCACCTTGTCGAATTGCTCGGAAATGATTACAAGCTCATACCGCGCGCTCGAGCTTTTCACGATATATCCGTGTGTGTATAACACAGCCCAAGGACTCATAGACAAACAAAACATAATTACTCGAAATCCCCACACAGCATTAAATTTTTATCGCGTCTTTCGAGCCCGTTCTACCTCCATATACGTCACGAGCCCCCTCCCCCCCCCCCCCTCGGCCCCCCTTGCAGAGTCGAGCTCTCACGGGCCATTAAGGTCCGACGATAATTAATGTTTGCCCGGGCAAGTACCCCGGGCAGATAGAAACCCTCCCACCCCTCCCGTTTGCAACCCCCTTCGACGTCCGACTTCCCCTCCTGAGCCCCTCCCCCTTCCCCCTTCCGCCACTTCGACTTCTAAAGCCAGGTAAATGAAAGTGAAATTCTGTACTGAATCAATCATCAATTTTTTATATATATATATATATATATATATATATATATATATATATATGTATTTCATGCGATTCAGCCCTATCGCTCCGTTATTACAGGACAGACTCGCATCTGCTTTTACCGAGCGGTAGCGCACGGTATCGCTGAGGTAAATGTAGTCGTAGCCTTACCAGAACGTTACGTGACGCTAACCCGCGGCCGTTCCGCGCTATGAATTTTTTATGTTTTCCACTGCGGTATAGACGAGTGGAGTACACGGTGAATGCAAGTTATCCCGATGCAATCCGCTTTTAAATGAGGCTCTCTCGGAGCCTCCTATCGTCGCTCGTGGATCTGCACGATTTCTCGGAACGACTGGAGTAGGGTTTATTTTTTTTTTTTGTTTGTTATTTATTTTGTTTCGATACGCTTTTCGCCAATTCGAGATATCGACGGGGCATCTTCGTCGGAGTGATTGTGATATCACAGGGGAATTATAATTGACCGCGATTGTTTCGATTTCTCGTCGCAGTAACGACTCCAAGCATGTTTCAAAAGGCGCACGCGAATCTACCGGTTAGGAACTGCCAAATCTGTAACCTAATGAAACGACACTCTACAGGATTGAAAGTGAGGCCAAAATCCGAACAATAACTCAACACTGTACGACGCTCTCCGGCCTTTTAAAAAATGCATATTCGCGTGCCAGCTCGGCTTGCGCACGCGCTCCTTCATTATTTAGCCGTGGCCGCTGGCACGCACGTGTGACGCGAAAAATAAAAAGATAAAACAAAAAGGAATCGTGAAACGCGACTATGAAAGGGAGATTACGAAACCCGGGGGATCGGTGATTTTTTTTTTAATAATTTCCTTTCATTTTCTTCTATTTTTTTTTTTTTTTTTTTTTTTTTTTTTTTTTTTTACGACTCTCGACAAAACGCACCGAGTAATTTTTAATTTTGTTCGCACACGGTCGGTCACTAAATAATTTAATATTAATCGAGCGTTGAGTATTCCCCCGGGTGGGAAAATTAATTGGAATAATTCACGATCGTTATCCGTTGCCGTGCATGAAACATTAAATAAAGCATCGGAAGCCCTCTTCCTCCCTGTGTATCTCTACGAATTCGTATACGCGTCACCCGAGTAGACGATGTTTCGTAGAATGTAGATTATGGATCGTCGGCTCGATGCCCGCTCGTCACAGCCGAGAAGCGCTATTGTTGCATAGCTGAGTAGTTGATCAGGATGAGTGGAATGTAATCGTCGGTGGGTTGAAGCTTCGAGTTCCCCGAGTGCCGGAGCTTTGTACGATAGAGCTCGTACCATTAAATTCGCGTCGGGTTATCCAACGAACGAATTGCTATCTCTGGCCTCTGAACACAGGACACACAACATGTTCCTCCATTATCGTAATATCGATCGATATTTTTTTTTTTTTATAGATCTGCCCTGCAGGTATAATCATGTAAAAACATTCTTTAAAGAAATTGCTCAATGTGTGTCTCACGCTCGATTCTTTGATTGCTCGAATAATTTTATTGTCATTATTTTAGGAACGCGAAGCCGAGAAAATTGCCGAAGAGGCAGCTGCTCTTCGGGACATCAAACCTGACGTTCACTCAACGACGAGCGTCGAGAGCTGGCACGGAAGTGCATTCTATCAACATCTACACATCCTCAAAGGTGAGAAAAACCCTCCGTCCATTTTCTTTTAAGTCGTTGCAAAATCATAAACAGCCCACGTAAGCTTTAAGGTGATGTGCAACAAACACTGTACTGAATGCCGTTTCGACGAAAAAGAAAATTGTCTTTCCATGTCATAATAAAAATGGGCAATCGGCAGTCGCAGGGGAAGACACTTTGCTTTTTATCTGCGGTCCACGGTCTCAAAACGGTATTCTTCAGTACAGTTTTTGTTACCAACTGGGCGCCGGGCAGGTGGGCGATGTGTTAAACCATGTCGTCTTAATTCCGAGTGTTTTCCCATCGAATCATCGTAACCTCCTCAAACGCGAATCCTAAGCCGTTGAGAGGAGCATAAAATTCAGGTAGTATCTATTGGTAATTAGTACATCTCGAGCTCGAGGTGGTTGGAGAGATCGTGAAGACCGGAGGAAGGCGGGACTGCGGGAGTCTCGATTAATCGGAGTAATTAGTCGCAACCGATGGAGTGTTGACTGGGAAACGAGGGTTGTTTGATACGAGGTGGCTGGTAACAAGGTAACAGCCGACCCGGGGGGGGGGGGGGGGGGGGGTAGAGTTGGTTTGCGGGCGCACTCACACACGGAGCAATGCTTTTAGGGGCGGGATTTAGCGAAACCGCTTCATCGTCGCGCATGCGCGATCCACCGCATAGCTACACGCCACCCCGAGGCGACGTTTGAGTATATTTTCCCGTCTCTGATACGAGCACTCCAAGTTATATCGCTGTGCGACCGCGCTCTTCTTTTTACCGCGCACTTTTTATTTCCATTTTTTTTTTTTTTTTTTTTTTTTTTTTTTTTTTTTTTTTTTTTTTTTTTATTCACTTCAATCATTTTTAGTGGCTCGATGAAATGTGAAAGGCAAAAAAGCATCGGGCGGTGATATAAAAAAACATATGTTCCGAAGAAACTTTTCATCTTTGAAATTAACCGCATGCGTCGAAACGAAAAAAACCTATCAAAGGGTTCTGAATTTTTGTCAAATAGTTCTTGATCGAAGAAGTCCACCGAGTATTGCAAGAGATTCTGCGATTTTATGCGATAATGAGAAACTTTGCTTTTGCTCGTTTTGCATGATGCGGTTTTCCAGACAAATAAAACAACAAAAAATCCCTGACGTCTGTCGGATTTTCTTGACTTCTTTTTATACCGTCATATTTTCCGAATTGTCCTGGTTTTAACCGACCTGGCCATTATATTATCGAATTCTGAGATCACATAAATACCAGTTCGTGAACGATATGTAACATCCCAGAAGCTTCAAAGTCCGACTTTGGAGCATAAACAAAATTTCACCAGGCCAACGAGCGACGGGCGATGCTCTGTCGCGTCGGAGTATCGTCACTCCCATCTCCGCGTCTATCTATACGTGACAGAGTCCTTTCAGCATGGGCGTAAGCCGAAAATAACGAGATAGATGCGGTGGGCTCTTTGCGGTGAATGGAAATGGGGGTTTATTGCCAGTAACCGAAGGTACTCTGGCGGCTCTGCTCTCTGGCCGAGTAACGTGAATAGAAGAACTCCCTCCCCAAATCCAGTGGTAGGTAGACAACCCGCGCACAGGTGTTGGAAATAAAATGTTCATGTTAGTTCGGACATCAACTATGGTATCAACTGTGGTATCAACTGTGGTATCAACTATGGTATCAACTATGGTATCAACCGTGTTATAAACCGTGTTATAAACTGTGGTATCAACTGTGGTATCAACTGTGGTATCAACTATGGTATCAACTATGGTATCAACTATGGTATCAACTATGGTATCAACTATGGTATCAACTATGGTATCAACTATGGTATCAACTATGGTATCAACTATGGTATCAACTATGATATCAACTATGATATCAACAATGGTGTTAACTATGGTGTCAACTATGGTGTCAACTATGGTATTCAAATAAACCATTACACAGCCCTGTGGGCCATTGTGTACCCCCTGCCCTAACTGTCCACGTTGTGCTCCTCAAACTCGGAACACAACCGACTGACATTACTCATGTCTTTCTCCCTTTCATGTCTTTTTGACTTTCGCACCTACTTCTGCAACTCGGTACCTTTCTTGAGATTACCGGTTACTCAGGGTGTCTTTCGTCAGTCCCCTGGCCCCAGCATCCTTACTTGTATCCATGCTAGGGATCGTAGTCAGCCGCCTCAGAACCCCAGTTAAAGAGGTAAGGCACACTATTCTAGGATGTCGCCTGGTTTCCACACCACACCCTCCGGTACCATGTAACCCTCAGCACGGTAGCTTACGTCGAACGTCAAATCTGTTACACGAACTCGGCACCACGGGCGATAACTACGATATTAACTATGGTGTCAACTATGGTATTAACTGTGGTATTAACGCGC
Source organism: Amblyjoppa proteus (assembly GCA_963922035.1). Classification (NCBI taxonomy): domain Eukaryota; kingdom Metazoa; phylum Arthropoda; class Insecta; order Hymenoptera; family Ichneumonidae; genus Amblyjoppa; species Amblyjoppa proteus. The sequence continues at coordinate 10,612,559 of OY998234.1, forward strand.
GTAATAACTATAGTGTTAACTATGGTATTAACTGTGATATTAACTATGGTATTAACTATGGCATTAACTGTGGTATTAATTGTGGTATTAACTATGGCAAAAGTTTGTCAGACTAGCCGTGGAAAATAAAGAAGAAAGAAATCGTAAAGTTTTCTTCGAATGGTAATAATATCGCTTATTGCAGGTTCCGGTGAAGCGTCGGATCGTGCAACGCCCGATTGCTCTGCGTGCAGGCCACGAGGGATATTCTACGGCCAAGTTCACAGTCCTCCAGCGTCAACTAATTAATCGATGACTCGTGCAATATGTAACTGTTATAAGACTATTGTTTATCAATTTATTTTAGATTTTTCTTAAATTTTTGATCGGGAAGTGGGAAAATAAGCGAGAAAACACTGCAGTCGTCGTGGTGTAAAAAATAAAGTAAGGGGGAGCAAACGACACGAAGTTACTGTGTGGGACGTATGAAGAGCGATCGCGTGATAAAAGGTTGGCGTGTTACGCAGAGAAGGGAAAAAGATAATTAATGCCCGGCGATTAACGGCTGAAGCTGTGGATCCGAAGCTACGCAAATCCAAGTCGAGCAAAGTCGCGCATGATCGTTAGAATGAAAAAAAAAAAAAAATCACGATTAAAAAAAAAATGAAAAATAAAAAAATTAACTGAGCACGCGCGTAGCTGTGGGACTCCGATCGACTAAGTGAGTGACTGCAGTACGGTAGAAACTTTATCGTTATTCTAGTCACTTTTATGTAGATATTAAAAATTCAATGTAAATACGAATGATAATTATACGGGACGTGACGAGCGTTGCGGCACAGGTCCACGATTTTACTTGTGAATAAAATATAATATTAGTTAATCAGCTCTAAATCTGTAGGGGGAAAAAAAAAAAAAAATGAATAAACCGTAAACCGTTAGGGATTCATCGATTTTGAGATTGTAAACGACACTGTCGCACCTTACGATGATATTCCTCGCTTGTAGAACAAACAGAATGACAACAACAATGAACATTACTAAAGCTCTCCAATTATCGCTGATCGAAAGTAAGAAAAATAAATCAAAAAATTCTTTACAGAATTTTCACTTCTTCACAGAAGCGACGTTACTGCACAGTTCTCGTTGAGTAACGTCGCTTACAGTGATAATACGTAAATCTCATTAAACGAATATAAGTCATTCGATGTTATCGAAGCGTATTATAATGTGTAACAAAAATTATAATAAAAAAAAACGTTATCGAATACTACCGATGTCTTTTTCTGTTTATTCCGAAGAGCCTTTTTTTTTTTTTTCTTTCAGAGAATACGACGATCGTATATGTGAACGCTGGTGCGTTGAAGACTATACACATATACACTCTTCCATGGTCGTCGTCTATTCGGTAAAAATAAAATCTCTTTCAATTACTCACGTGGATGTCGTTCCCTCTTTTTTTTCTTCCTTTTCTCCACCGTACGTGCTTCGCAGGCCACGGTAATCTTGCTCGTTGGATATAGCCCCGGCATGCTGGCCAGGTCCCCGGGGAACGTTCCTCCAGCAGTGCCGTCTCGCCGTGCTACTGGTGTGTTGTTACGTGTGTATGGCCGGTTCACTGAACAGGACCCTTAACGGGTGTACAAGAGGCCTTGGAGCTCTCTTACGGTCCCTTGGCGATCGTCAGCAGAATTTCGGATTCCACACCGCATATGCACGAAATTCGCCCTCACTGAGCGAACGCGTGTTGCCTATTCGAAAAAAAAACACAAGCATACAGCACTAGTTCTACGTGTTTATGAACGCGTCCGACTACCAATTTCGTCGTTAAGGTGAGGTGAAAGTCGCATGCGAGTCAGCGGCATTGGTCTTAGGGTGAAGCCGGAGAGAGAGCGGCAGAGAACGTGTTTCATTTCACCTTAACCCGAGTTGTGCTATTGTTTTCGAGCGGCACCACGTTGGGCAGTATAACAGGTGGACACAGAAAACGTAGCCACGAAGACAACCCGACACGAAGACTGTGTACCGTGAATGTGGGCAGCAAAAATATGACCACGAACAGGCTGTACACCAAGTCAACGGTAGACCGAAGAGGGTGAACACACTACCGCTGAACACACTACCGCACTACAACTGAACACTCAACAACTGCAGACAGATGACCGCATACTTCAGAGGGGGCTGTTCTCGAATGATAGCCCCATGGTAGATTACGACAAGATTATATAGGCGATACTACCCTTAACGAGAATCTATACCTAAAGTGTCATAATAATGTTCATGCTGAAATTACGGACTCTTGGTATTGCGTTGTGAAATAGCGCCTCTTATATTGTCATTATAATACATGGGCATTAGACTCAGTGGCCTGAAGTGGGCCGCATTTGTGTTGAGTTATTGGGATGTTCAGTTGTTGGGGTGTTCAGTTGGATAGTGTGTACACTCTTTCGGTGTTGATTTGACTTGATGTGCAGTCTTTTCGTGGTCATATGTTTGCGTGCCAACATTCACGGTGTATTCATGTAAAATTCGTTTTAAAAAAAACTCTAGATAAAAAAAGTATTAAAAGATATAGGAAAAACGTAAAAATTCCCTAGATACAAAAAGTTGTGAAAAACTTTTCTGAGTTCAAGTGGAGGATCGGCTGTCAACTGTAAAATTGACAGCTGTCAACTACCAACTCATCTGTCCAGTCGGCTGTCAACTGTCAAGTCAGGTCTCATGTCAAAGTTCAAGTGCAATTGTCAAGTAAAAGTTCAAGTGGAACTGTCAAGTAAAATTTCAAGCGGAACTGTCAAGTATAAGTTTAAGTGCATCTCTCATGTTGGCACTTATCAACGACCAAGTCGGCTGTCAGGTTGGCTGTCAAGTGACCTACCAACTGTCAACTCAGGCTCCAAGCCGGCTCTCGAGTCCACGTCCAACTGCCAACGGCCAAGTCGGCTGTCAGGTTAGCGGTCAACTTTCAAGTCAACGGTCGAGTCGACTCTCAGGTTCACGTCCAACTGTCAGGTCAACGTTATAGTCCAACTGCCAAGTCAAATCTCGAGTGCACCTGTTAAGTCGACATTCAAGTGTAACTGTTAAGTTGGCAACTATCAAGTCCAAGTACCAGGAGCAACTGTCAACTATAAGTGTCAAGTACCACAGTCAAGTCCAAAACTCAAGTCGTCCTCGTCGTCGTCTTCCGACGTTAAGTATTGAGACCGTGGAAAATTGGTGGGGCACTGAGTCGACTTGGTGGGGAAGACACCACTGTCCAGTTCTCCTTCGACCACCGTACAGTGTACATCGCGAGTAGAGCTCCTGTGCAAAGTGAAAAAAGGCGGTAGATAAATCAGTTTATAGTTGCTGAAATATTACTGTCGTTTTTTTTTTTTTTTGTTGTCATGAAAACGCAACGACAACCACGTCAAGAGGCTAAACCCGAGGTTCCACCACCCATGTGTTGGAACCTCGGGTTAAGGTGATGTGAAATACCGCCGTCGGTAAGAAAAACTGTACTCCATGTCGTTTTGGGGCCACAGACCGCCGAGGAAAAAGAAAATTGTCTTTCCCTAGTGAATCGGCAGACGCAGGGAAAGACAATTTTCTTTTTCCTCGGCGGTCTGCGGCCTCAAAACGGCATGCAGTACAGTTTTTGTTACCAACTGGGCGCGGGGTAGGTGGGCGGAAGGGTGTTGCACATCACCTTAACCCGCGACATAGAATTGCCGGGCCATTTCTCACCCGAACGGGCAACGATAGTCGATCCAGCGTTCGAACCGGATATGCTGCCCGACATCCCTGAAATAGCCCGGCAATTCAACATCCGATACTTTGATGGCAAAGTGAAAGGCTTCACTTACAAGTACGACGCGAAGATCAGACAGTACTACGGTTCAACGTGTCCTCAGAAAAAAAAATCATCCGGTTGGCCTCTTTTGTACTGAAAAAACAACGGAGATCGGTCCTTGCAAAATCGCTGATTCACGAGATGCTGCACGCCTACGTCGACGTAATTTAAGGCGGTCGCGAAGACAACGACAAACACGTAGGTTTATAGCAGACAGAACTGAACAGAGTGTGCGTTATGTCCGGGGTTAAAATCGAAAGCGTCTGCGACGTCCGATGGAAGTCACTGCTGATAGTCGACTTTTTCTGTGTCCACTTTTTCTGTGTCCACCTGATATAGTGCCCAACGTTGCAGCGGAAGCCGCGGCCCTGGGCGACGATGGGAGTGAATCTTTCCATCAGCTGTGACGAAGTAACCCATGAACCACTTGGCCTCTGGCATAAGACTCACAAGACCATAAGGAAGAACCTGTAAACCACGACAAGAACAGTTGAATGAAAAAAAAGGGAGGAGAAATTAAGGTAACAAGCGCTTTCAAGCGATTCTTCCAGCTAATAAGTTCTGTGTTCGACAATTACCGATTAAAAACCTTGGTTCTCCGCGTATCGTCGAACTGTGGATATCGATGAAAACACTTATTATCAAAGGATTTCAACATTCACAGAATTTCACTCTGATTTTTTCTGTCAGACGTACGCGAGAATGGAGCGATTAATTTCTGTTCGTATCGATCTCTCCCCCTCGCCCTGCAAATCTAAAACTGTGGGCACGAAAGTTGGAACGATCTTGCACTTCGGCTACATCCATAGCCGCATCGCTCGATACTCGGAGAACGCCAAACGTCGTCTGCGGCTAATGTTCCGGCAAATTGGTTTTGCAAATGTGGACGTTTTCCTCTCAGGGGAGGAATGAGAGTCTCGCGAATGCAGCGCTGCGGCGGCACAGCGCTGCGAACGAGGATTTCTCGTCTGTTCTCGTCTGTTTTTTTCCCGCTGAAAATGAAACTGCCTCTATCCGCAGTTCGTCAGAAACGAGTGTTTTTTTTGTTTTTTTTTTTTTTTTTTTTCTCTATTACGAATAAATATGTCGTTCTGATTTTCCAGCAGCGGTTGAGCATCGAGCTCGCATTGAAAGATTCTCGTTTGTCTAGATAATGAATAACGATCGGAGTGTACTGTACCGTATGTACATACGCATCTCACCCTTCTCCTCTTCGCCGCTCCACTCCGTTCACTTTTTTCTTTCACAATACTACTGATTATTTTTTCAACCCCAATTTCGACCAATGAGAGCGCGGTATTTGACATCACGTGGTACAACTAGGTCTAAATTATATCGATAATTTTTCGAAAATTTTCCGGCTAGGTTGCTAGGCGATAAACATTAATTTTTCTGTCACTTGTAACCTATGCGAATGATTAAACGTCAAATTGCTATTCACGAGCATGGACATGAGTGAGCGAAGAAAGCGATTTGGTGATGAATCTCTAGAGAGCATCTCTAAAAAAATCAAACAGAATGTCCCGGCTAATACAGAGAAGAGCAAGAAGTCAAACCTTGTCAGGAAAATGTTAAATACCACAATCTCATTGGTCGAAATTGAGGTTGAAAAAATAATCAGCCGAATACCCCTCAAGCTTAAAAATTAATCGGGTATTTCCCTCTTGTTTCCCTGCGTAGCATCGATCGAGATAAGTTTTGCTCAAAAATCCCTCGCGCTGCGCGCTCGGGATTTTTTTAAGCAAAACTTATCTCGCTCGTTGCTACGCAACGAAACAATCGGGAAATACCCGATAATTTTTAAGCTCTCGGGGTATTAGAACCGAGAAAGCCTAAGCGGGTATTTAAAGAAACATTTTAATTGCGGGAGGTAAGCCGCTTACATCGGAACCCCAGGCTTCGTGCACGTTAATAAAAAAGGGCCACCCTCTCTCGAAGAAAAATAGGCTCGTACCGACCGTGTGGAAAAACGATCACGATGGGTAACTCCAAGAAAAAGAAAAAAAAAGAAGGTCTCTCGCTATCTTCCCGTCTATTATACTGCGAACAAGCGGCGACGTCCTCTCTCTCTCTCTCTCTCTTTGCTCATCATAATCGCATCGTGAATTCAACAAAAGATGAAATTTTTATTATATTGGGTAAAAAACAAAGGAGTGCGAAACCGAGCTGAATGAGAAGAGGCGCGTTTAGTTTTTGGGGCTACGATACAATAAATAAGAATTTTCCAGCTCAAATTGCATACATATTGACGAGTTCGGTCCAATTAGAAGCGCGATAGCTAAATGTATCGGCTAAACGGACAATAATAAATTGAGACGCCGCATAAATAACTAAATATATCTAGTGAACAAAGTGAAAGAGTAACAGTAAAAGAAGTCTTATTAAATTGCCAAAATAACAAAAATTCGTCTCGTTACAAAAATTCTAATGCCACAATATGCGAACTGGGCAGACTAAATAGATATATATATACATAAATATATATATATATATATATATACTTAATACGAGCTGAAAAATTCTTACAGAAGATTGCGGCGATATATCGGATGAAAGAGAAAACAAAGTGGAGCCGACCGAACGACGGCGTAGGAAGTGGAGCGCGTAAAACATAGCGACGTCTCTGTAATTGGGCATCAAAAGGTGATATTTTTCCGGCTCCGGTGCACCGACGCCCCGAGTGTAAGGGAACATATTTCTCGCTATATGTGAGAGAGTTACTTCACCGCGCGTAGAAGTACGCGTGTCTCGTGTATTGTCGAGGGAGAAAGGGTATATTACCTATATCGTATGAAACGTACGTAACGCAGGGTAGTTTTCTATGTTGGAGGGAATCGCCAAAGTACCCACCTAGCTGTGCCCTCCGCGATATCTCGTGGAGGCTCCGGGTACTCCTGTAGAATGCTACTTTAGGGGTGGCTGGTACAACGAGCGGGGTGGATACGGCGATGATGGTATGCCTTGTTACCGCGCTCGTGCGGAAACCAACTCCCCCGGGTAATATGGCATACAATTATGTCCACCGAAAAAGAAAGCATGCATTATGCATAATACCCACCCCGGTCCTTCTCCAGCTGTTAAATCATGTCCCAGGCTTGGTTAACTCTGCAAATGATAGGGATCATTTCTACCACTCCAATGCGTCAAGTATCATTTGTATTATTATTGTTGTTGTTGTTGTTGTTGTTATTATTATTTTACTTCTAATTCCATGTGGCTTATAACGTTGTCGGGAGGGTTCGTCGATTTATCATTTATTCTTGTACTAGGATCGATAGGCGGGTTTTCTCGTCCCTGTAAAAAGAGTTGAGCTACGAACTCGGGAGGGTTGCAACCCTGCCGAGCGTTGGCATAATAGAGCATGACGATCGGAAACTCGTTGACATAGAGCACACTTTATTTCCTTAATTGTTTATCATAATATTCATTTAGCATTGACCGAAATTGTATATCGTACGTTCTTCATCAATCGGAGTTTTTTTTTTTTTTTTTTTTTTCGATAATTAATAGTAGATTAAATTTAGCAGTATAAGTTTAATTAATCGTAATGTATTGTCTGAAAGTGTCACTCCTCAGCATCCCCTGGTCGTGTTTTACCTGACACCTGCGAACGCGTTATATATATATATATATACACATACATACATATATATGCATATATATCAACCAACCAACGTGAGAGACAAGAGTTGTCGAAGGAATAAAAAAAAAAAAAAAAAAAAAAAAAAAAAATTGCAACAAAATAATCCGTTTATATTTACTAGTTGACGAAGAGTTGCCAGTCCGGGCCGATGCTTGAGCGATGAAACGACGAATAGGCGAGCTTCTCACGAGGCAGAGCTCGAATTATTCTAACGCTTAAAAAATAAGTGAATTCAATCTTTACCGAGAAAGTCGACTATGTCGCCTCACCACTCGCGTCCTGCCCGAAGGCGAAAGTTAGCGCTCTGCTTGTTTGCATTCTTTTTTTTTTTATGTTGTTCTTAATTTTGAGTTTATCTTTTTTTCGTCAATTCAATTTGTGTGTTTTTTTTTTTTTTTTTTTTCAATTGTTAGACCTCGGATGCAGAGTGACGGCTTTTTTCCTCCTTTTGCAGCGAATCGACGGAACACCGACCGCGTTCCCTCGATTCCCAAGCAGTAGAGCTGTGTACGAAAACGTCGATGCACAATTTTACGAACCTCCATTCGAGTATTGAGATTAACAAGAAAGTTTCACTCCGATAAACCCTTATTGACGAGGGTAACTCGAGACAGGCTCATCGCGCACCTACGTTGTATCTCTCGTACACGGTCTTAGATTAAAGTAGAGTGCACGCGGCTTTGTCGTTGGGTTTATTATCGTTTTCGGCCTCTCTCTCTCTCTCTCTCTCTGTCAATTAGTCTCTTCCCCTCTCGAGTCGTCTCTGACGCCAACTGCGTGATCCGATTAATACATTCGCCAATCGATAGCCCCCGAACGACAAAGCTTCATGCAGAACAATATTCAACATTTAACAATAGCCAACATTTATAGAATAGGATACCGATTTAGTATGTATAATTAATTTTCAATTGTATAATTCAATTTACGTTCGGGTGACCGTTATCCAATCTCATATTCCCTTCTCAATTTCAATGTTTCTCCTCATCGACATTCACAGTATAATTACGCTGTATCGAATATTCGGCGCACAATGTTTTTTTTTTTTGCCTAATCAATGCCGTGTGTCTTTTTATGTAATTTTTTAAAATACGTGCACGAAAAGTCCCGTTTCTCGTGCCTATAAAACGTGGCAAAAGTGGTGCTTTATAGCCGAGGATGCGCGAAAAATACTGTAGATGTTTTTGCGCACATTTATCTGTTACTGCGGCGATTTTCCCGCACGCACTTTACAGGCACGAAAAGCGCGAATTTTCGTGTACTTGTCAGAAAAAGTAGTATGCGACACTTGTACGACAAGACGGTCTCCCGACGTGGGTTAGGAAGTAGGCAACATTCGCCTTCAGCTCGTGCAGCCAACTTCACAACCTTCGTCGAAAGATCGCTTTTCCGTACTAGTATCGCAAAATACTATTTAAAAAAAAAAAATTTTGTTTATTTTTCGATAGTCGACTAAGTCCGTGTTTCCCAAATTTTTGTTAGATCGTTATTATATTTCATCTTCCGTTTCATTATTATATATTTCTTTAAATATTCTATGCGGGCTTCTCGCTCGTGGTCTAAACTCTCGTCAATCGTGCCGTGATCCCTATTCTGAAATTTTCGTCATTCCTAATCGATTTATGTTTTTATTGCTATCTCTCGCTCCGTCCATTCCTTGAACGAAAAAAGAATCTCCTCACTCGAGCTCCTCAGTACGTACACTCTCGCCCAGCCGCAATCATACCTCTCCAGTGTAATTGATTTTTATAATTTTCTTTTTTTACTCGTTTTTGTCTCGCATTCTTATATTCGTTAATTGACAAAATTTGTTATTCGCGCCTTCGGCCAAGTACGATAGGTTGATGGGCTGTCAGGTACGAAACTCGAAAGTCTCACGACTTCGAACACACTACCACGCGTATTACAATTGCAATTGCTTCACGATTTATAATTAGACCGATCGGAAACAATTGTGGTTGTTCGCCTCCTTCACTTTTTTGTTTACTTATTTTTGTTAGTCTATCTCCCGCTTATTTATTTCTCATCCTCTTGCCGTTGTCTTGTGCGGTAAACCCGGATTTTTAATTATTTTTGCTATTTTTCCTTTTGCTTTTTTTTTTTGTTTTGAGATACACTGGACACATTTTATCGCTATAATCGCGATCTCTCTCATCTGTTAACCGAGGGCAATTGTTTGTAACATTATTATTGCACGACATCGATAAAACATCTTCGAGTTTAAAAAGTGTGCCGGCCCCGACAATTGTTTATAACGTTTAAATAAAATCGTACCGAGCAAACGCGCCGTGTCTCTCGGCTCCTTTCATCTCTTAAATACCCGACTTTGCTTTGTTTCTTTTTTATATATGTTTTGTTTCTTTTATAGTCAACGACGAAACGGTGATGACAGTACATTAGCGAGATTCGTAATATCGGTGATGTATACAAGTTAATGTTATTCTTTTGTGTCTTTTTTTTATCTTCGTTAGATATTAAGCCCCGTGATAATCTCATCTCGATAACGAGATCAGAACGTTTTTCTTCTTTTTTTTTTTTTTTTTTTTTGAGATATTCAACTCTTTATACTCTCTCTCTTTCTCTCTCTCATCTACTAAACGTTACGCTAACTATTCAACGATGCCAAGACCGAGCTATATAAAACAATGTTAACTCCGATTAAAAAATTTCGGTTCAACGTTTTTCATCCTCCGTCGATTCTTGTCTTTTTTTTTTTTCTCTTTCTCTCGTATTCCAATCCGATGATATTTCAACGAGAAAGAGACGATAATACTATAGTCGAAAAAGGAAAACCATAATGACGGTAGATAATTCATAATTCATAATATATAACCATCATCATCATCGTCATTAATATCGACAATATGTATACGTGTATATATAGATTATGGTTTTTTTTTTCCTTTTTTTAAATCTTTCCCTCATAGATACTCTAATGTTTTATAAGTTACGCTTAGGAAATATATTCGGTCGAAGAGTACCTAAAACCACATGGCAACAGATATTATAACCAAGTTCCTTAATTACTTTCATTTTTTCTGGCGAATGAACTCTCGTCCAATGTCGGATTTTTTTGTTTTCTTTTTGTTGGTGGGGGATCCAAACTATATAATGATTACGTGACAATCGATTCTTCATTCGACAAATATTCCGACACGCGCGCTCTCTTTCTCTCTTTAATGTAAAGAATATATATATATATATATATATATATATATATATATATACGTATAAATATATATATATGTATATGTATACATACACACATATATATATATATATATACCGTCCCGGCAGAGATAATGAAGGAATCGGTTTTCTTGACACTACGAGAACCGATCGACAGACCCCCCTGAATCAGCATAGTGGACGAAACTAATCGATTATTCGTTTACGCGGAAGCGTCGATTCTATTTAATAAAAATAATTCACTTGACGAGTAGACAAGATAAAATGAGAGAAACGACGCTACAGAAAGCCATCGCAATGACCGGTTCGATGAATAAATCATTGGCGGAGAAATAATTAAAAGAAACAAAGAATAAGTAAAGTACAAAACAACCCCGCCAACGAAGATAAAGCGTGACAAGGGACTTCGTGGAAGAGATTCGCCGTCATTCACTTGCTTCGAAACTAAAATTCTACCTTTCGTACCTTAAAAAATAAAATTACAAAAAAAACAAAACGTAGTTATTGCAGACGACTTTGAAGAAATGAATAAAAAGTATTTTAAACAATTGTAAAACGTCGTTCAGGAATGAAATAGTAACTACGAGTAAGTAAATTGCTTTTCGCCGATCAAACGTTAACGCAACGGCTTATTTCACACGTCTAATTTAATACGCGTAACTAATGTAGTAAATCACTTCGACTCTAAAATTGTAATTCGTTACAGCGCCAACTCCAAATATAAATACACGAAACGAACAAATTCAACAACGTACGAACGATCGTTTCTCACTTCTATTTTATATCGACAAAACGCGACTTTTAAAAATTATTTTTACCATTATGTTTTCTTTCCTTCATGTGAATTATGGCAATGCATGTAGAGCGTTTCATAAAAAAAAAGAAGATAACAAGCCCACAAATGGAAAACATAAATGAAATCGGGGTGGGAATTTTCGGTACACCGTCAAACCGTGAGTTGCGTCGTGAAGGTACTGCATAGCGTTGTTCAAGTGCATTTGCGTCTCGGTATTTAGTTCTGTTCGCGTGTTTGCATATGTGTGTCTGTGTATGTATCTGTGTGTGCCTTCGAAAAGTTTCTTACTTCGGTAAAAGACACTATAACATTTCATATATATATATGTACATTAACATGCGTATAGAGGGAAATAGATTATTCGGGGGTTTGATAGAGAGAGATAGAGATTTTCTTCTTTTTTTTTTGCATTATCATCTTGTAACTCGGGAATAATCTCCATGGATTCGTATAGGGAAGCTTCGAAATCATAACGTGGAACGTAGATGTGTTATAATTTTTCTTATCATTTTTTTTTCTTCGTGTTTTTTTTGTTCTTTTTTTCTTTTTTCTTTCTCTAGTAGGTTACGAGCGTAGACTGTTGTTTGGTGGTAGACGCGAATGAACGAATGCTGCAGGGTCTTTGGCATCGGGGTGGTCGATCCACGGCTTAGGGTAAAGGATTAACCACCTGGACGTAAGTCACCGGAAAGTAGCCTGTACGCCCATTCACGCTTCCCTCGAACCAGTTGTCATCGATCTTTTGGATCAATGTGATCGTGTCGTTTTCCTAAAAACGACACAATTGTACTAATAACTGTAGGGTAGGTTTTTCGCTACTCTAAATCTTGGAGCCTCTCGAAGCCATCGTTGATGTTTCTGGGCCGGAGAGGCCCCAAGTTTAGAGACGCGAGGCATGAATGTCTTTCGAGGTGTTCGAACGAGTGAATGACTTCGTTTGAGTCGGCGAAATTTCATTTCTCGTCGATGGCGTTACAGGCACGGCTTCGAGAAAAAAAATGTTATCAAACTTCGAGCTTGAAAAACATTTTTTTTTTCGGTGATCGATTAAATGAAACTTCGACGGGACCAAGAGATATTCACTTCCGCTCTGTGTAAAATGTTGTATATACCTTGAATCCAAGCTCTCCAGGATTCTCAGGCTCGAAATCGTAAAGCGCCGTGCAGCACGGCTGCCTTGGCATTGGCGTCCTTGCCGGCGACTTGCTCGGCGACGGCAGCGGCGATGCTGAAATTACGTGTTCGAGTGAGGTAAACTTGCGTGACTACTTTAATCATGCAAAACTACTCTTCGCGACTCTATCCAACGTACGAAATAAACAGTTCTGCCGGAGGGCAAATTTTAATGAAAGCACGAAGCATGGAGCTAGGATGGAGCTAGCGAAGTGGAAACGTTAGGTATGAGTACGCACATAAATTGAGTTTTGCGTTTGTTCGAGGATTAGTTTGTACGAGTACGAGGCAGAGGATAGTGAAATTCACAGCGAAAGTTTGTGCATGCCTGACGAGTTAGTTTGATGTAAAAACAAGGACTTCTGAATTCCCCCAGTCCCTCGGTTTCGACAAATATGTACTTCCCTCCTTCTCAAAGATTTCGCAATGGAAAAAAAACTAACGAAAAAGAAAACTGCTAGGGCCCCATGCAAAATTTACCATTGGCTGATTGCGGCGGGTTTCCGGCCGGAAATAGCTCGAGCTGCGAGCGCTTGCCGTCCCCCTGGACGGGAGACCCGGCTCGACTTGACCCTACATTGTGTCAGGACAGACATTCAAGTATGCGAAAAATATACACACACATAGCACAGTGTGTAAATGTGAGTTTCTGTGTTACAGAGACGTGAGAATGTATATTGAAGATGACGGAGCAACGAGCGCTCTTCGTTCGGACATGAATTTCCCGAAACAAGAAAAAAAAAATCATCGTGTGAGTGAAAACGGAGTTACGATGAAAGTTGACCCAGATTTATTGAACTTTTGTTGCCCCACTATCTTCAATTACTCGAGCGTGGTGTGTGTCAAGTGCCAAGTTTCACAAGAATTTTCTGGATCGAAAGGGTTGATTAATTAGGTAGGTCCCGGGATAAAGATTTCATTTGTTTCTCGGCAGACAATAGGAAGTTAGTGTGCCGCAAAACGGGGGGGGGGGGGGGGGGGTTGAGGGTTGCATCGGAGCTCCGAGGACGGATGATAAGAATAGAATGCAGAGAATAAAGATCTTTTTTCCACAGACTTGCAGGCCACGAAGACGTCGCACGGCGACGGGAAACAGTAGTATTGACATTAAAACAGTTAGACATACAGCCCTCCGTAATCCCGTTATTTGAAATCTTTTTGCACATTTCGTTAAAATTGTTTCTCTGTAAAGTCTGTATAATATGTGTTTTACCGTGTACGAAGAAGTTCCCACCGTTCATGGCGTCGGACGGTAAGCCCTCGACGTTCAGATCGGCAAGGGTCTTCGGTATAAACTCCAACTTCGGCCGGTTCGCTGCTTCGTCCTTCCTGAAATTACGCAATCGCCGATTGAGATGCAATACATAGAGGGCTCGTTTAGTTGGGCGTAAAGCGAAAATTGGAGGAAGTACAGCAGGAACGGGTAAACTTACTTCTCCAAAAGGGTTTCCGTGAGAATCTTGAGGATTTCGGTGCACTGTTGATGATACTCGAGTAGCGCCTCGCTGAAAGTAGCCAGTTGGGCGACTTGTTCCACCTGTAAAACCTAAAGGGTAAAATATTGTTCCATTTGGCAATAGACCATGTGTGTTTGTTGTGAGGAGTCGTCTTCCGGCATTTCAGCTCTCGCTTATCCTCGTTCCCGTTTGTCTACTTCTTTCTTTGTTCGTTTTCTTTTTTTTTTCTTTTATTTTCTTTCTAAGTTTCATTGCTCAAAACTCACGTCATTTTCCAGCAAGTTGAACATGCCCACTTGAGCGAGCTGTAGACTCTCCGCGAATTTTTCCTCCGCTTGGCGTATTTCATCGTCTGAAACGTGAGAACCTGTACGCAAACGTTGCGCCGTCGGATCATTAAAAAGTGCACTACGGGGTTGCTGCAGTCCTATAAAACTATTTTTCTTTTTAACTTATTTCTAGCTTCGATTACACTACAAACTAACAAATACAAATGCGAAAATCATGAAAATGTAAAAGCCAAAGCTCCATTGCGGCATCGATCAGCGTTTAACACTTCTGCTTTTCAGGCATTCGAGTTATAATAAAGCAAAGCTCACAAAAGATGCATGCGAATAAAACAAAATAACCCTTCGGTATTTAGCAATTTTTCCGTGCATGCATTTTTTTTGCAGATAGGCGCTATTACGCATCAGACATAACAAAAAAGTAATAGAGCTTTCCGTCGGTAACTGGAGCACGCAGCTTGGAAAGTCTTCAATAAACCGTACACGACTACAGCTGCACGTTCGTGACGTAACTTCGAGGCTGTAACGAGCAACGATGAAATTTAACGGGTCGACGCTATCTGTATATTAAATTCCTTCCACGTTTATTCGTATCTCGAAAGAGCAACTACCGGGTAGCATACAGAGAAACATACGAGTACCACGGGGAAATTCGTTTGAAATACCGACAATAAGATTGCATGCAAACGCGACGACAATTTACGACACTCGAGCGCTACTTACCCGGCTGCCGGGCAGGGTGCTATCTGTGCGCAGGGAATTCACCGGAATTCGGGATATAGTAATAAGACTCCCGTTGCTAATAACCATAGCAAGTGATGCGACACGTTAAATAATTATTAAAAAAAATATATTCGGTGCTGAAATGGCTCGTATCAATCTCGCGGGAATGTCGATAACACACTTTACCGAAAAGCGGTACACAAGAGTTTCTTGGTCTAAAATAGGATGTATATTCGGACAAGCCGATTCTCGCGAGAAGAAAGCAAAACTGACGATTCGATGACACAAATAATAATGAACTTCTTTTACGTGGATGTTTCGTCTCAGGAGTGATTTTAAGGATGCTTCACACGTACATTCCTAGCCAAAAGTGAGATTCAGTGAGAATGTGAACGCTTCCTATTGGTATAACAATCTGAAAAAATTAACAGTATCGAAGGTGCCAAGAACATTAATTCTGCATAATAATAATGTCAAGCAGAACTGAGCAGTACTTAAAGTACATGAGTACATGTTTGGTACTAAAAGTACGTACTTAAAGTATCAAAGTACTATTCGGTACTTTAGGTACTATTTCTGAGTACTAAGACCACAGTACTTGTATAATTTCAAGCATAGCTTTCTCTTTGAGGAAGCTATGATGAAATTACAAGCTCCAAATTGTAATAACTGACACTTTCAATATCTCACTGTACTTTAGTCCCAAAAAAGCATATCCGAAATCCATACCTATACATCGATTTTTCAAATGTTCAGTTTGATAATTTTTTTTACAATTAATTTGAAAAATAATGTGCTTAACTTTGTATCATTATGATTGTGCAAAATGAAAGGTCTTGACATAATTAACATGGCTGATTTTTTCAGATTTAAAATATCGCGAGGAATTAAAATTTTGATCGAATTAAACGTTTGGTTGGGAACGTATGTGTGATGCGTCCTTAATAGGAAACTGAACAGCCTATTGTCGAGTATTTACAAGTACTGGGACGCGACGTTAAATCACACATACCCGCGTACGGAGTCGGTGTGCCAGTTCTCGCCGGGCTACCGAAGTGCGGGCTCGATTCTCTCTTGCCGACCGCTAACGCAATCACCGCATCGCCATGCATCGTTCACAGATAACAGACAACAAATCGTGCAAACTGAGATTGATACATGCTCCTCAACGATAATACCATCGACAGGTGCCGTCGACAAGGCGCAGAGGTGAAAAATATCTCACACAGGTTACGTCGAAGTTCGACGATCATTAAATTACCTTTAGCCTGGCGTCTTCGCTTGCAATCGAAATCGAGCCTTCGGCCTTGGAGTTTCTTTCGATGATGCTGAAAATACGAGTGCCTTCGATTAATATTCCGGTGTCGTTTCGACGGCCAAATCGCCGAAGAGATATTCGAAAAGTTTATCAAATATAAAAATCGCAAGCTCACCATAACTTCTTTGAGGTCCTTGGTCTGCAGATGGTGCAGGGGCTCCAAGAAGTTCTGCTTTATATTGTCGTCCAGCGAATACTTTACGTCGGCCATCTGTCTCATGGCCTCGCCCATCTCAATCAGTGCCACGCCTGCGGAAAAAGAAAAATTGGAAGCATCGTAAATCGTTAGATCTATAGAAACCTCGGTTTATCTCGTCTAAACTCTAATGGAGCTCTGATAAAAAATAAATCAAAAAAATACTAATAAAACTACTGAAAATCAACAATTTTTTGATATTTTTTATAGTTTATTGCGGTCGCTGTTTCGAACGCGTTTTCCCTACCAAATACGCTGTCCTCGCCCATTTTCTTGCCGTACATCAGCATGCAATCGCCGAGCACACCCTCGGGCTGTGGATAGGTCGAGGCTTTCGCCTGACCGCTGAGCTTGCTGATACCCTTTACCGCTGCCATCTTCGCTCTCGCCGTTGGATTTGGCTGAAGAAATTCTTTCGTCTTCAACTGTAGTTCCTCAACGAGCTCGCACGTGACGTCTGTTTTCTATGAAACGTTGAACGTTTGAAGGGACAAAAAGAAAAGAAATAATGCTTTAGTATTGCGTACAGTGAGTTTCACACTAAACATCGAGGTCGCTATGTACGGTACGTTAGAAACTACAACGGATATATTTTTTTTCTCGATCGTTACTCACGATCCACAGTGTAATACATACGTACGCCGCGGTCACGCAAGCTGTCAACGCGATTCGAAACAAGCAAATATCCTTCTATCTAACCCGTCAGACTGTTCTTTTATTCATCCCCCAGCCCGGCCGTAGCGGCCGGATAAAAGGCAAAATTACCCGATCCAAAAGTAATTCACTCACCCTCTCCATATCCACGAAGTCGACGTCGAGCTTTGTGCCTTCCGCGCCGCCCATCTTCTCTGTCATGTACTGCGGACAAAAAAGAAAAATTATAATATGGATGAGTAAAGAAGATTAAGGGGATGCTGGAGCTGTTCTTTTTTTCTTTTTTTAATCTGCTCTGTTTTACCGACGGAACTAGATAATTTTTCAGTACCGACTTTGCATTGTTAATATGCTACGCATGTGCGTCAAATCATGCAGGATCATGATACTGACATAAACGCTTCGGTGTGCAGTCGAATTTCGATTGAAAACTTACAAGGAATTTAAAAAAAACCGAATATTGTAGTCTGCGAAAGCGCATCAACGTAGTGTCACGATTGATGCACAGGTGTTCTGAGTTTTAGTTAAATGTTGTCAGGAAAAGATGATTCATATATTTGTAAAGTTTGTGGTGTTTAACTGTACTGATAAGGTAGAGCTCTGGATGAGTAAATGGCTTGATGGGTCAGTGTGACTCCCAAAGCTATACAGTATTTTTGCACGTTGGTACTGTTCAATTATCTCTCGTACCTATGGAGGAAGAAATTTCAAAGAAAATTCTGTAATTCCTCTCGTTGTGACTCTCTATGTTTTTAGTTATAGTTTAATGTTGTCAGGAAAAGATGTTTCATATATTTGTAAAGTTTATTGTGTTTAACTGTAACTTCTACTGATAAGGTAGAGGTCTGGATGAGCAAATGGCTCGATGGGTCCGTGACTCCCAAACCCTTATACTATTTTTGTACGTTGGTACTGTTCAATGAGAAAAAAAAAAACATGCCGTTGTCGTCGGCTCTGATCACTCGTCGCAAGTCGATAGACTAAATGAATCCAGTTTACACTATGCGTTATTATCTTTTGTGTGAGCAACCTTCCGACGGTTTTGGAATATTCGGAGAACTTCAAAGAATTAGCATGCACGCTCTTTTAACGCAGTGCGCACGCAATTCGGTTTTTTTTTTTTTTTTTAACAAAACAATTTCGAAGAAAAATGGATTCCAAATATTATTGAATTCCTGAAGATATCTGGATCGAGACTAAATTTCATCGAGTTATAACGGCTGTGTTTTGCATCGGACAAACTTCGCTCGGGGAAGTTCACTTAGATAATAAAATTGTACGATTGAACAGTTCTTTCTTCTTTCTAAATCCATGCGTTGACAGAGATTTGCCAATGATTAAATTTGATGTCATGCAGATATCTTCAGGCTCATAAAATACATTGAGATTACGTTGATCTTCAGCCTCGCCTTAAGTATGTTATTTATCGTCTTCAAATTTCCATTATCCGAATAATCGTTAATTCGACGAGGCTCTACTGTGGCGAAGTGCAGTGGATCATCGGTTGCTCTACTAAAAAGACGATAAACGAGGCACTGTACCGAAAAAAAAAAAAAAAAATTAAGCAGTGTGTCTTTTCCCCTGAAATCGGTCGCGAATCTCCCCTTGATTTTTCCTTATCGTCCTTTGCACGCAGTATTTTAATCAATTTCCTTGAAACAGGCTCTTTAACCGTCCCCCCCCCCCCCCCCCAAAAGAGGGTCATGACGGAAGCGATTCTTAGCGAGAGGTCGATTCTCCTCTGCTTTCGCCTTAGTCACCCACGCATTTGGTCCCCTCTCATCCTCACTCCCACACGCTCCTCCCACCGGGTTTCGCGAGTGTGGGTGGCCGCGGGTAAGCTCACTTCGCGCCCGTTGCCAGTCTCAACGATGATGCTGCCGGAGATTTTAGCAACCGAAAGGACAAACCTCGGATCAATATCCGAGCGTTCTCGCGGGGTCGCACACGTTTCATCCGGCTCGCCGGAACACAACGTGTGTGTGCCGCTGGAACGCTGAGAAAGCGTTGTACAAACGCGAAAGCCCCTCCGAGCAACCCTCGCTGCGAAGAGGCATTCTCTCGCGCAGAGTCGGACGATAATCTTCATCTTTTTTTTTTGTTTACCTCAATTTTTGTTTTTTTTTTTTTTTTATCTCGCATCATCGCAATTCGGGCGAGGAGGGTGGTCGACGAATAATGGAAAGAAGGAAAAAGATAGAACGAGCCCCGACGAGAACGAGTGGAGGGCCTCGCCGAAGAAACATTCTAGATAGACGGAAATTCGCCCTAGAAAGTGTGACGATAGGGACGAGTGCCTCGCTGGATCAATAGAGAGTGGGGATTCCCTACGCGAATTGAAGCTCACACTCGAAGCGCCACGGCCGCCGCCGATGTTGCCGCCGGTCCCGGCGACTCCGACGCGACGCGTGATGCAACATCTTGAGAGATGAGGGTAGCCCGAGGGTGCAGGCGTAGAGCCAACGGAACCGTAAGAGAAGCCGTCGACGAGCGAGTGGATGCTAAGTTCAGCGGGCCTCTCGGGGGGGGAAATGCAATCGATAAGACTGCCGATGTGTATATTATTATTAAACTGAGAGAAGGACCCAGTAAAGACTACCGTTGAGCTAAGAAAAATTACCGTAGCACATGCAGCGAGAAACCGGGCTGCTACCTATGGCGAAAAATTTTATACCTTCGAGAAATTTTGTAGTAGGTAGTGAAAGATATTTATTTGACCTCCGTGTTGTAGAGATCGCGCATTTTCCCATATCGGAATAGAATAGCAGTGAATGAGCAACGAAAACAAGAATTTACCCGAATGTGAAAGTAAAGAAAGAAAAGCAAATGTATTGTGTGAGGTTACCAAAGATGTTGAATAGTGCTAATACGTCATTGTGACTATAGTATAGGATGTTCATATTATTTAATCTATTTTTTTTTTTTTAGCTAAGAAAAATTACCGTAGCACATGCAGCGAGAAACCGGGCTGCTACCTATGGCGAAAAATTTTATACCTTCGAGAAATTTTGTGGTAGGTAGTGAAAGATATTTATTTGACCTCCGTGTTGTAGAGATCGCGCATTTTCCCATATCGGAATAGAATAGCAGTGAATGAGCAACGAAAACAAGAATTTATCCGAATGTAAAAGTAAAGAAAGGAAAGCAAATGTATTGTGTGAGGTTACCAAAGATGTTGAATAGTGCTAATACGTCATTGTGACTATAGTATAGGATGTTCATATTATTTAATCTATTTTTTTTTTTTTTTTTTAGCTAAGAAAAATTACCGTAGCACATGCAGCGAGAAACCGGGCTGCTACCTATGGCGAAAAGTTTTATACCTTCGAGAAATTTTGTAGTAGGTAGTGAAAGATATTTATTTGACCTCCGTGTTGTAGAGATCGCGCATTTTCCCATATCGGAATAGAATAGCAGTGAATGAGCAACGAAAACAAGAATTTATCCGAATGTAAAAGTAAAGACAGGAAAGCAAATGTATTGTGTGAGGTTAGCAAAGATGTTCAAGAGTGCTAGTACTTCATGGCGACTATAGTATAGGATGTTCATATTATTTAATCGTAAATGTAAAGTATATATTAGTTAGATCGTTAAGTCAACAATTTGTAGTTGGTTTTAACCTGGCAACAAATAAAAATACTGTTACTACTATTTATTGACCGCCCATACAATCCTGGATCCTTTTTTTTCTTTGGAATCCTTTTTTTTTTTTACACACAATGCTATAGGGTGGGTCAACAAGCCATTGACCGAAGCCCCTCAGCCTGGTTGTTCCCGATGCATTGCAGTGCTTTACAATTTGACGAACAGTTACGATTTTTTAATATTAGTTGAAAACAAGATGATAAATAAATAGTATTGCCAGTGTATGTACACTCTTAAATAATCACGTAGCATTACTAGGTTCCTCTGTTAATTGGTCTAATTATTTCGAAGAATTTTTACCATAATATGTCGGAAAAATTCGTATAAATCCGGTACTTCCTACCATAGGTTGCGCCACAGATCCCTACTGCAATTTGCTATAGTAATATCTCTCAAGCAATATGGTCATATTTACTAGATCATTCATGATCTAGTAAATATTATAACTGTAAAAAAAATTGAATGCAATGTAACGTACGGGTATATTAAAAACTGTAGAAATTGAATAGCAATGTAGCGTACGGTATATTAAAAACTGTAGAAATTACTTTACTTTTATTAATTTACCTTAATCTTACTATAGAATTACTTCAATTCCAATAATTTACTTTAATATCACTGTAAATGTACATTAACTTGACATCACAATTGTACCTTGAATTCAATTTAATTAAATTTCCAATTTTTTTTTTTTTTTTAAACAGGTATTATTATACCATTGTCGTTATACTTCAGATAATTGAGGCCAATTATAAATGCGAATGATGGAATAGCTAACGAGGGATGCAATAGAGCAAAAGGACGGCGAGTAACGCGGTTACGCGTGTGGAAACAATATCCGGTTTTGGTTGGGTCGAGTTTATGCAGGGGAGGGTTGCATTTACGAGTGGGGAGCAACGGTGCGAAGAGGGTTGAAAGGGAGAACGGCAGTGGGATAGTTGAGGCTCTGCCAGGGGACGGCTAGGCCGATCCAGTGCCATAGATAGGCGAGGCGACTCGGTGGCGTGCCAGAGCGATATCGCACATAGAAATCGCGGAACGCGCGAACGGGGCGTTCGATAATGGACGAAAGGGAACCGGGTCGTCGGGACTCCTTTTTTTTTTTTCTTGCCCTCCCGCTCACGATTGCTCCCCCTTCGAGGCTCTCTTAATTCTCTACTTTTCTCCCGTTCACTCGCGAAGATGAAATTTGTATGGGTTCGTAAATCATCCCAAGATTGCGAATCCGCAAACCGGCGAGTGTTCGGCGGAAGTGGTCGGTTGAGATTTGCAGGCGACACTGCTCTGTGACAAAAAAAATCACTCAGGTTTTTTCACCCAAAAGATCCGCGCGAACGTGATTGCCTTTGATGCATGATCGTTTTATCGACAAGGTAAAGGTACCAATCGGACGCTTAATGTAGCTATGTCGCTTCGAGCTCATTTCGCATAATGTTCGAGAAAAATAAGAGAAAATTGCATGCACTTCTCGATGGTATAAAATTCTGAAAAAATTCATACATACTAAAGGTACTGAAAAGACTAATTGTGCATAATAATAATTTCAAAATGTTATTAACAAATTAATCAAAAAATTAATTGTTTAACAAATTATCCGGCAACATAACTTTTTTTTTGTTATGAAAATCATTCGTTCATTTTTCTGAATACGTATGAATTTTTTAAGATTTTTCAGTCAACTTTGATTTTTTTTTTTTTTTATATGGAAAAAATGTGTGAAAAAACAAAAAAATCAAAGTTGACTGAAAAATCTGAAAAAATTCATACGTTTTCAGAAAAATTAACGAATCATTTTCATTAAAGAAGAAAATTGGTTGGCCCGATAATTTGTTAAACAATTAATTTTTCGATTAATTTGTTAATAACATTTTGAAATTATTATTATGCGAAATTAATCTTTTCAGTAGCTTTAATATGCATGAATTTTTTCAGATTTTTATACCGTCGAGAAGTACTTGCAATTTTCTCTAATTTTTCTGGAACTTATGCGAAATGAGCGCGAAGCGACATAGCTACCTTAAACCCTCACGACCCGGATAGACCCAGAATTTGCCAAGACGCAACTTTCGAACGATTCGAATAACAAGTTAATGTGCTAAAAAAAATCTGCAAAAATTCCCTGGTGTACCTTGCAGTGTTGTCTTTTTCATAAGGCTGAAGAAAATTTATTGCGAACATCCGTGTCGTTTTTGTGCTTAAAAGGAGGCATGGTCGTTTGTGATCGGCAAAAAGTCTCCGATACTTGAAGGATTAAGAGCATTTTTAGATTCCAGCAGTTATTGCATGTCCCAATGTTACGGACAATCACAGATTTCGAGAATTCTGATCTACGAAGTCAACTAGTTCATATTAACTAGAAGAATTTCTTCGCCACTTGTTAAGTAAACCAATGAAAAAAAATTATATTTAAACGGAACAATACTGAAGATAAGATTATTGGATTGCGTATCTAGTAACGCTCGTACTAATTTGCGGACACTATATCGTCTGTCTTTTAACAAGATGCAACAATAGAAAATAATTTAGGCTTAAACCTTGCATAACTTTCTTCTGTGCACCAAATAATGTTTGTAGATACGATAACGAGTGTCAAATCGGATTCCTAATACTTAAACTCGGAATAAATCGAATCTGCATAGGAGTGTCCGACGACTGGGACGTGTTCGAGCATCGGAACTGTTGTTTTGTACAGTGATTGAATAGTAATTGAACATAGGAAATGCTTCCGTTTTTGAAAAAAAAAAAAAAAAAATCGAGTCGACGCATAAACATTGTATCGTCGCATTTGAAGCTCCAGTGATCGGGGGCTCCGAAGCTCAATATCCGAGCTTTTTCGAGAAACGATTAAACTGTACGATAATCGCCGAGGTGGCTCGTATATAGAGTTACGAGCAAGAGGGTTTGCTCGGTACAATAGTGGATGGGTAGTACAGTGATGCACCGTTCAATTGTCCTCTCCACGGCTCTCCCGCTAGAGACCCTGACCCATATCCGGGAGTGACCCACATTGCGCTTGGTTCGCGGTTGGGGGAAGGGGGGAAGAGGAGTGCGGGAGTCGTAGCAGGCTCTATATATACATATATATGTATATATACATATATATGTGTGTGTTTATGTGTGTGTATATATATATATATATATATATATATATATATATATATATATATATATATATCGCTGCTCTACGCGTCCACCCTTCCTTACGCGAAATGGGTTGCCCCGACCTGCTATCATCCCGTTCTTCCAACGTCGAGAATTCGACCTACATCGAGATTCACCCTTCGCCTCTGTCTAACCATTCTCGAATTTTTTCATATTCAACATTTTTTAATCATATCGGATAGTTGCGCTCTAGCTCAAAGCGCAAAACCCGCATGCCCAGAGTACGACAAAGATTGTACCACACACTACGACAAAGATGGTAGGATCTATCGGCAATGTTTCCTTAGTTTGTGCTCTATCTCCTGTTTTCCTTGCCCGTAACGCTGTAAGCTGCTATAATTTAGCTATTGATATCTTAGTCAATGCACATATCTATAAATTGTAAACTGCTGTGTCATTAACCTTCAGGTAAATACTTTTGTGATATTCTTCTATTTGTAAAAAAAGGGTTCGTCTCGTGAATTTTACTAAATAAATAAATAAATAAATCTTCCCATATAGAAAAACGCCACAGCTTTTCATTAATTTTTTTTTAAGTTTTCTACTCCACAATAGGTTGTTACTGAAAGATGTACGTGAGAACGTCTTAACTCGTTGTAGGAACTGGTGAGAATTAAATAAATGCTTGGTCCCCCTCCGGGACTCTGGTTGTTCTAGGTCCCCCAAGGATCAATTCCTAACTAGTCTTCGTAATAGCCGCTGCCGAGAGCGTTACGAGAAACTCGGTCTAATAATAATAAGTTATTATTAGGCTGAGTTTTGTCCGGTCAAAGTATCTCCGAGAGAAAAAAATACTTCGTCGGTCGAGAAATTCCGCTGTGCGATTCGCAATGATGTTTCTTCAATAACCGTGCCGAGAATTATTTATATTAGAAAAAAATTGTATTCATATCGTATAGTTACGGTCTAGTTGACTAAAGTGTTAAGCCCGCATCGCTCGAGTACCACAAAGATGCTATCTTATGTACGCCAAGGTAGTGCAGCTTATCATACCATTTTTAACTTTTCTGCTCTCTGCAACGTGTTGTCACTAAAATGGTGGGTGAAAACGTCTTAACTAGTTTTAGATGCTGGTGGGAATTAGATGAACGCTCGCTCCTCCGCCGAGCCTCTGATTCTTCTAGGTCCCCCAAGTATTAATTCCTAATTGGTCTGGCTCTCCGTAAGAGGCGTTCCCGGGAACCTCATTATTATTAGCCCACGTTTCTCCGGGCTAAAGTATCCCCGAGGAACAAAAAAATAATGCTTTATCGATCGAGGAAATTCGTCTGTGCGATTCGCTATTATGTTTCCTCAATAATCGAGCCAAGAGACGAAATAAGGAAACGTCGTTAAAGCCTTTTAGTGTCCAACCGCTGACCCGATACACTTGCCAGAAACGATCTATCGCTGGGGCTTTATCGAGCATCCCGTTCTTTCAACGTCGACAATTTGACCTGCATCAAGATTCGCACCCCTCCGGAGTCCAGCACTCTCGGGTTTGTTATATTCGAAAAAATGTTAATCATATCGGATAGTTACGGTCTAATTCACTAAACTATCAAGCCCGCATTCGTCGAGTACTACAAAGATTTTATCTTAAGTACACCAAGATAATGCAGCTTTTCATTAATGTTGTTTACTTTTCTACTCATTGCTCCGTCGCGTCTCTGATTATTCTAGGTCCCGAAGGATCAAGTATATTTCTTCAATAATCGAGCCAAGAGACGAAATAAGGAATCGTCGTTAAAGCCTTTCAGTGCCCAACCGGTACTCCGATACACTTGCCAAAAACGATCTATCGCTGGGGAGTTTATCGAGCATCGCGTTCTTCCAACGTCCGGAATTTGACCTACATGAAGATTGACCACTACCCGCCTCCCCCCCTCCTTTCCCCGCCAAACACTCCCAATCTATTTATATTAAACACAATGTTAATCATATCGCATAGTTACGGTCCAGCTAAGTCACTAAAATATTGAACCGGCATCCCTCGCGTACCGTAAAGATTGTATCTTATGTACCTCAAGATACTGCAGTTTTTCATTATTCTTTTTGCTTTTCTACTCTCTACGACAAGTTCTCATTACAATTGTACGTGAAAACGTCTTAACTAGTTCTAGGAACTGACGGGAATTAAATAGACGCTCAATCTCACTGCGAGCCTCTGCTTGTTTAAGGTCCACCAAGGCTCAATTTCCGACTAGTTTGACTCTCCGTAAGAGGCGTTCCCGGAGGCCTTATTATTATTAGCCCAAGTTTCTCCGGGTGAAAGTATCTCTGAGGGAAAAAAAAAATGCTTCATCGATCGAGAAAATTCGTCCATGCGATTAGCGATTATATTTCTTCAATAATCCGATCGTCATTCAAGCCGAGCAGGGGTCGACCTAAAATAACTAAGTCTTTCGCCGATCTAGTATCGAAATGTGGATGGGCCTTGCATAAAATTAATGTATCTTCGCGTATCTCCTTCCTTAGGACTACGACGTCCTGGAATCGCGATGTGCAAATGGTTACGGAAAGACACTTTGATATTCTCTATTGCTTTAGATTAGTAGCGTGGAAATTGTTTGCACGGCTTAATGGCACCCTATACACTCTCACAAATAAATCGATGTAAAAGGGCATGACCTGGGTATGATAATATTTTTTTATATTTATTCCATTTTTCCACCGTATACCCTTCCGGGTTTTTACGGAACCTCATCCCGATTCCCCCCTAACACTCCCTACCCGCACTCAGCCAAGCTACCCAACTTCCAGTGCGCCCATAGCCGACTTAGCTACACTGCACCGCATTTGCAGTAAACACGGGAAAACTACGGAAAACCCGTGACGGTACAGACGGTCATGTTCTACCGATCCTTCGGTATTTCGAAACTTGAGTAAAGTGCAGAAACACCAAAATTTCAGAAGAAAGCGCCTTCCGCTCAAAGCTAGCGCACGACTAAGCGGGGTCACCCATCCAAGTACCGACAGGGAACGATTCTGCTTGCAGAGTGGCCACGAAATCGGACGAAAAACATTCCCTGACATTTCGATGATATTTTCGAAAATTTCCCTGACAAATTATTCAGAATTGTGAAAAAAACAGTAAGACGGTAGGAACATTACATATGTTTATTTTTATTTATTCTTTGGTATTTTTTTTTATTAAATTATATCTTCGGAAAGAATGAACAAGATAACATAAGAATTATCTTGCATTCTTCAACACCGTAATTTTTTCGTTGAGAAGAGCTTCTTCTTGTTTTGCATTTTGTTACGAGTTCTTTAAGCTCGAGTGCCTGAGCGAGTCTAGCTATATTCATCGATTCAACGGTGATTAGAATGCCTGATTATTAATATTTACAATGAATTTGTAATCGTGATCGCGGGTTTTCAATATATGTTTTTTATTAACCTTGAAAAAAAGAAAACAAAAAAAAATATCCGCTCATAATTTTTTTTTTTCAGCAGTACGCAAGAAGAAAATGTTCGCCCAAACACTTTTTTTCTCAATTTGATATTTCGTATTTTCCCTGACGAATATTTCATTCCCTGACATTTCCAGGTTTTCCAGGTTTTTCCTGACAGTGGCCACTCTGGCTTGACTTGGAAGAGCACCGAAG
The DNA here is from genome assembly GCA_963922035.1 of Amblyjoppa proteus. Taxonomy (NCBI): domain Eukaryota; kingdom Metazoa; phylum Arthropoda; class Insecta; order Hymenoptera; family Ichneumonidae; genus Amblyjoppa; species Amblyjoppa proteus. The sequence goes on from OY998234.1 coordinate 10,640,206, forward strand.
CGCTGCGCCATGGCCAGGCAGTATTCGCCGTTGTGGATGCTGCCTAATTCAAGGAGAAGAAGAAACGTTGCGCCAACCGCGCATCCACCGCTGCCTGTATATATATATATATATATATTAGGGTGTTTCGCAAAAAGGACATTTTTTTTTTAAATGTTGGTCCCACCCTTTTAAAGTATAGAATTCGATTAAAAATTGAACCCCGCGAAAAGCGGTTTCTAGCAAAAAATCCTAAGTGGTGCCGCATTCGACGTTTGTACCCAAAAAATGCGGCACATTTTAAACGTAATTGTCAACGACCACCTTTCGGGAGGTGTTTTTTTAAATGAAAATATATAGTTTTGAAAGGTGGAAAGATTTTTTTTTCGACAAATTCACCCTACTGGACATTTATAGTTTTCTGTACAGGAATTAAAAAATCGCAATCGTTTGTGTTTATTTAAAAAAAAGACAAAAAGTTGACCTCCCACCCTGTAGAACTACATTTTTTCATCGATGAAAAAATCCAGCGAAAGGCAGTCACTGACAATTAAGTTTGAGAGGTGCCGCATTTTTGTGTTCAAACGTCGAATGCGGCACCTCTTAGGATTTTTTTCTAGACACCGCCTTTCGCAAGGTTCAATTTGAGATTGAAATCTGTAGTTTAAGAAGATGGGAGGAAAATTAAAAAAAAAAAATGAATTTTTTTGACACACCCTAATATATATATGATGATAATACAAAAATAAAAAAAAATCGTGGCAAAAAAACAGAACAATGAATCGTCATTGAAGCCGTCATTGACTCTCGGAACCGATAGACCGATGATCCGACACGCTTGCCAGAACCGATCTATCGCTAGAGAGTTTATCGAGCTCTTGTATCGCCGTTGTGTCGCTGCCGTGCAGAAAGTCACCGGAGGGGGGGCACGTTATAAAATGCACTTAAGACCGAACGCCCGACGACAAATGGGATTAGATGGTTGTGTGGAACGCCGAGAATCGCGCGGGTACGCTGCCACCTTCCACCAGATTTATTCCCTCTGACACACTCACACAAACACACACACGCGACATCGCACGTGGGACATTTCCCCGGTGCTTCGTTGCAGAAAGGCGCGTAAGAGCTCCGGCCGCGTAACGTCGACGAGCCCGGCGCGAATGCCACGAGGTGGGCAGCGAAGCGGCAGCCGGAGAGGTTACGTTCGATAGTCGACTCTTTTTGCCGACGTTCGAAACGCAATTACGCGGAGCGGAGCCGTTGGTGTGCAAAGGTCAGGTTCTACGGGGGGGGGGGGGGGGGGAGAGGCGATCGGAGGGGCGGAAGTACACATCGGACGCTCTTCGTTCGCCTCTGTTCCCTGTTTCACTCTCGTGTCGCTCATTCAGCCGGCTCGCTTCTGTTTGCCCTCCCGACGCTCGGGCCTTCGATGGTAAAAGTGAAAAGCTTTTTGTTCGACGGAGTTTCGGAACGACCCGCCGGACGGCGTTGTGGCCGCACGTTGCGGGCAAACTCGAGCGAGTTTATGTATCGAATGCACACCGGCGCTCTCACCATAGAACGGTAGCGCGGAGCAAATGTACATGTATATGTCTCGTTTATGGTGTTTTGTATAGTACAATGCCGGCGTTGCGTGTTGATGCACGAAAGCATGGACGGCGCGCGTTTCGCGAGAGAAGCCTCAAACTTCCCGGTAAATTGTTTCCGCCCGAACCTCCAGCCACGTCCTTCCAGCGAACACGAGGCAGGTCAGGAAATCGAAAACGTAATTGACGAATGCGCGCGTGTACGTGCGAAACGCTACTCTCTCGCCACCGGAGCAGCGACGAGTGCGGGAGGCGGCGAGAGCATATCGTTCGCGACTTTATCGTTTTCCTGCGGGAAAGTTCCAGCTCGCGACGATACGGCGAAGGCCTGTAATTTGTTACTCGCGCACGCCCGACGTTAGTAGAACTTTGCCGGGTCCCCGGAGACTCGCGTTTTCCTGTGTTGGGAATTGGGACGTCGAGGGTCGAAGCTTTTAAAGGGATTTTTTTTTTTTTGTAATTAACATTTCCGCACCATTCGACTTCGGTATTTCGGTATTGTCTCTCGATTGAATACGACAATGTACGAATCGATGAAATAAGTTTATAGGTAAATTTAACTTTTCCGAATGTCCGGAGAATTGAGTTTTCCGGTGTCAGTAATGGGCACATCGTCGGTGGAACGCTCGTGTGGCAAAAAAATAAATAAATAATTATAATTTATATAATATATAACTGTATATATCATAATAAATTATAATAGATAAACAATTAATTCCGGGCTATTCGACGTCGGTATTTCGGTAGTATTGTCTCCCGACTATATTCCATTATGTACGGTATGATGAAATAAATTTCTCGATAATATAAATTTTCCGCGTCCCTCGCGGACTCGCGTTTTCCTGTGTCGGTAATGAGGGACATCGGCGGTCGAACATTTGCGTGGCGTGGTTTCGGTGGAAAAAATTTTTTTAATTACTAACAATTCCGGACTATTCGACGTCGGTATTTCGGTATTGTCTCTCGACTGAATTCCATGATGTGTACATCATAAAATAAAAATAAAAAATAAAAAATATATAAATTGATTTAATCAATCTGTAGATTGATTAAAACAATTTATATTTCATATAATTTTTCCGAGTTCCCGGAAACTTGTGTTTTCCTGCGTCGTTAATGGGAACATCGGGGGCTGGACCCACGCCTAGTACGATTTTCGCGGAAAAAAAATTTAAAAAACAATTAACATTTCTGGGCTATCCGACGTCGGTATTTCGGTATTGTATCTCGATTGAATTCCATGATGTACAGATTGATGAAATCAATTTATACGTTATATAACTTTTCCGAATTCCCGGAGACTCGCGGTTTGAAGTGTCTGTAATGGAGACAGCGGAGATGAAACACTTACTTTGCACGGTCTTGGCGGAAAACAATAAAAAAAATAATAATTAACAATACCGAACTATTCGACCTCGGTATTTCCGTATTGTCTCTTAACCAAATTCGATGATGCGCGGATCGATGAGATAAATTTGTAAGTGAAAAAAAAAAAAAAAAAAAATACAAATAGATTCGATGACTTTTAATTTTCAATGAAAACTTACCTGATTGGCTTTGTTGATCTGCTTCTTGAGTCCTGCGAACGCCATCGTGCTGCCTGCTCCTTTGCCGGGTCACACTAGAGGAGGAGGTGGGAGGTCAGCCTGAAACAGCAAGAACGCGAGTCAATCGATTTAATATGCCACATCCGTGTGGGCCAGATTTTTTTTTTTTTTTTTTTTTTTTTTATAGACATCCCATCCTCGAATTTTCGCGACATCGGTGGATATCAGTGGAGCGACACCAGTGCTCTCGCTCGAAATACCCGTGCACAATGTTGGCACAGGTGGTCAGAACAGGTTCTTTTTTTTTCAACTCCCTCTACACGCAATCTCGTGCGAATTATTTTATTAGCCAACGAGGACAGTTACAAAGAGAAAGCAATGGCATTAAATAATTTCGCACAGTGTCGGCAACGCCCTAAATTTGGCCACACACACACACACACACACACACACACACACACACACACACACACACACACACGCACGCACGCACGCGCACACACACACGCGCACACACACACACACACACACACACACACACACACACACACACACGCACGCACGCACGCACGCACGCGCACACACACACGCGCGCACACACAACACACACACACACACACACACACACACACACACACACACACACACACACACACACACACACACACACACATATATATATATATATATATATATATATATATATATATATATATATATATATATATGGGGGACATTGTGGTTGTGAACATTTGCGTGGCGTGGTTTCGGTGGAAAAAAATTAAAAAATAATTAACAATTTAATTCCGGACTATATATATATATATATATATATATATATATATATATATATATATATATATATATATATATATATATATATATACACACACACATATTAAAAAAAAATCATTCGCAACTGTGGGTGCGCGCGATTGTCCGTGCTCGGCGCCCCGACTCGAGGCCGAGGAGCGGGCTTCGCCTCTCGCGCTAAACGAATTTAATGAGAATAAGTGTTGGGCTTAATAAGTAAAAAATGTACGCCCCGCGTGTACCGCGCCAAGGGCCGGCCGAGGGCGGGAGAGGGGGGGGGGTGTGGAGGAGCCTCGAACAGGGCAATATTAGCTGACAGACAGACAGCCGAGTTCGTGAAGAGTGACGAGAACGTGACACGGGGAATAACTGAGAGTCGTGGAGCGTCGCGTTGATATAGAGCACTGGCAAAGAGAAGGAATTTAGCGAACGTCGACGAGAAGACATCATGCCACGCGCCTCGCTCTCAACGATCCGACGACACGCCATGCAGAACGGAATAGCGTCGGTTCGACACACGAGCCGTGTATTAATATTGTGTACAATGTATCGCTCAATTAGCGAACATTCTATCCGATTTTATCTTACGCAATAACGAGATCGAGATTCGCCCGACAATCCTACCGTGAAATCATTGGGAAAAGAAGAAAAATAATAATAATAATAATAAATAGCCGTTCGTGATGCGGATCGATCGCGAGGCTTGTATTCGTTTTATGTAGGTTGGCGTCGCCCAATTTGCCACCATTTCATCCGATTATCTAACACGCTGCGACGATCGAGATTCGTTCGACAATTAGATCGTGAAGTAATGAGACAAAGTAGTGATTATGTTATTAACGATAATTAATATACGTGGCTCGTGATACCGATCGATTGCGAACCGTGTATTAATTTTACGTTCAATGTATCGTCCAATTAGCCATCGATTTATCCAATTGTCTTACGCAATAACGAGATTGATATTCGTTCGACAATTTTATCGTGAAATAACTCGACAATAATAACAGTAATAAAATATTCATAGGGTAAGCGTCGAGTAAAAAAGATCAGTGGCCAATTTTCTACGGTGTAATACTTTCAGCATGTGGTACGTTGCCCTTTACTAATGGCTGGTTTTTTTTTTTTCTATCTTTCTGATTATCTCGCTCTATGCCCTAACGAATTCGAAGACACCCAGCAAAATTGGTTGTCTTGCCGGATTGCCTTGCTTGATATCTTCGATACTATAATAATAATAATAATAATAATAATAATAATAATAATAATAATAAAATATGCATAACGTTAGCGCGGAGTAAAAAAGATCGGTGCGAAATTTTCTGGTTTTACTATCTCGCCGTATGGCCTTGCTTGATATCTTCGATACTATAATAATAATAATAATAATAATAGTAATAGTAATAAAATATGCATAACGTTAGCGTGGAGTAAAAAAAGATCGGTGCAAAATTTTCTGGTTTTACAATCTTGCTGGATATCTCGTTGCGTCTTAACGGAATCGATGACATAAAGTAAGACACCAAGCGAGACATCCAGCAAGGCTGGATGTCTTGTCGGATGGCCTCGCTCGATGTCTTCGACACATAACATCACGAAAAACGAGGCACCAATGAATGGCAGTGCGCCGCGCGGATCTTTCGCGTAGCCGAAGCTTCCGACTTCCGAAAAAACCACTCGGACACGATTTTTCTCGGCGCAAATGAGGTTCAAGCAATTGAATCACCCGTGCTTCGAAAGCACTACACGATTTGCAATGATTCTCTCGTCCACGCTATCACGATACAATCATAGGAAACAATTATTCAAAGTTCAAGGGTCATATATTTGTTTTTCTCGTGCCTTCCAATCGAAAGTGTGCGTGTTTTTTTTTTTTGTTTGTTTTCCTTTCTCTCCTCCAAGTCACCGCGACGAAGGCACAAAGATATTGACCTTCATACGCCCCACGGTATACAAACACGAGAAAAATCATAAGAAAGAAAAATGTCGGTCCTCGTAATCCTCTCATCTTACCTAATTCTACGACCACTCGTGTGAAATCGCGAGCGGTGATGTACGGCGAATTTTTGTCTCGCCGATTGAACGTCAGCGACTTAGCGAGCGAGAGGTGGGCTCCCGTTCAGGGCCGCATTAATAGGCGACTCGAACCCGGCGAGAGAAACAAAATACTGTGCCCAGCCTCTTCGCTATTCCGCAGAGGTTATATCTTTGTCTCTCCTTATCCCTAGTTCTCTGTACGAGGTACGAGTTTTTAAAATATTACTCGCGAGAAAGAGCCCCAACGTTCGGCACACCGAATATATACTGAGAATATATATCAGACGACGATATATTTATTTGTTTTCGTTCGTTTTTGTAAAACGGTACGAAGCAACAAAGGAATCCCTCGTGGTTCGGTTGAATTTATAAAAACGCGATCACTGTGCGAGAGCCTTTCGGACACTGCGCCTCACTTAACTAGGGGTAGTTTTCAGTCGAGCCGCGGATCGATAAGCGAACGGCACCACCACTCGGAACGCCACACGCGCCCTCCCTCCAACGTCAGAACCGACGAGACACCGACGGACGCGATACCGACGACGCCGACGTCGACGAAACACTGGCGCGTGCGCGCGCGCGCGCACATCGAGGACGCCGTAACCGTCAACCCTCACCGGGTACGCGCACGCGCACTCCGCCGCACTCCGCTCTGAACCCACCCGGCAAGCTACATCGTTCTCGAGCACGTAAAATTCTATTGGAGGAGCACACGTACGGCCGGGCTTGCACCGCTTGATAATTTTCGCAAAGCGAGAATTGCGTGTCTCCACGCCATTCACGAGATACCAGGCCAATTCAACGCTCTCGATTACGCCATTTGCGCACGGCAGACCGACAACGAACGATACATTTTCAACCCTCTTCCTTACTCTGAGACCATTATTAATTTCATGACTTTGCATAATTACTTTGCTCTCTTTAGTCGATTCAATTCCCTGTCGTCGTGATCGCTCGTTAGATATTGGACTTTGAATGAAATATTCGGTTGTTATTATTCGTTAATGTTCGCTTCTTTTTTTGGTCATGTCGTCGAAGGAATTACCGGAGTTTTAGCTAAAGGCCCATTTTTTTTTTTTTTTTTTTTTTTTTTCAAGCATCGCAAATTGTAGACAAAGTACTGTCGACTTACAAACTCGGTCGCAATCATATTGCGTGCGTTGGATGCGGAGTTTTCAATGCAACGATAAAAGTCATAACAATCATAACGTAATTTGCAAAATTTGCCTCGGGATAAATGTAATGTTTTCTATTTTCTCAAGTTTGCTGGAATTCACGGTTGTCGATGCTATTGTACTGTGCCACTGTCTTGTTTCTCGACGCTCGTCTTTTTATCAACGATATAAAAAAAAAAAAAAAAAAAAAAAAACATTATCATAATGTAATTAGTAAAATTTACCTCGCATTGAGTATACATTTATTCTATATTCTCAAGTTCGTTAGAATTCCCGGTCGTCGAAGCTATTTGCACTATGCCACTGTTTTTCTTTTCCTCGGCACTCACAATTTTATCAACGATAAAAAAAAAAAACATTATCATAATCCAATTCGTAAAATTTTCCTCGCTGAAAGTAATTTATTTTCTATATTATCAAGTTCCTCAGAATTCGTCGTTGTCGAAGCTATTGTACTGTGCAACTGTTTTTTTTTTTTTTCTCCTCGCTCGATTTTTTTTGTCAACGATAAAAAAAAAAAAAATAATTATCATAACCCAGTTTCTAAAATTTGCCTCGCGTAATAACTTTTTTTTTCTCTATCCTCAAGTTCGTTAGAATTTGTGGTCGTCGAAGCTATTGTACTATGCAACTGGGTGTGTGTTTTTTTTTTTCTCGTCGCTCGACTTTTGCTCGCTCCGTCGCCGAACGCATTATCAATAACGGGGAACGAGATAAACGTCTCCGATCTCCGACGCCGTCTGCACGCCCCTTCCGAATCGGTATCGTACATCCGCTTGACGAATCTCTCGTGTCTCTCATCCATCGCCCCCCCCCCCCTCCTTCCCTCCAGCGAGACCCTGACGCTCGCATCGTTTTTGCGCCGAAAGCATTATAGTCTAAAAATAAATCGAGAGTGAAGCCCACATAGGCGGAGACGCAGGATACGTAGAAACGGTAGCGCTCCAGAAGAGAGCCGGAGGTCGACGGGGTCCGCATTAATCTAGTATAGAATTGAAAGGGCAATGGGACCTCGGGGGCGCCCGCTAAACCCGCTGAATTAGTCATTCCTTGAGGGGGTCAACGCCGTCAACGGCATTGCTCGTAAAATTAACCGGCACCGAAGATAGCTCCACCCGTTGATTGTACATACAATCGTCAAAAATTCACGACAGACACTGCAGAATCCAGTTACGCAAATAGCTAAATTAAGGAACAATCACGGAGAGCATCGGACAACAGACGGAACGATGAGCTCTTGAATAATTTTTTTTTTTTGCTCTTTCGATTTTTTACTCAAGAAATCCGAATGATACCTCTTTATGTAGCTTTCTCGATCCCGTCGCATTCGTCATCTTACGTATTTCTTGCTGTGAAAGACGACAGGAAACTGGATTTCTCCGCGATGCCAACAATTATAGACCCTAGTGCGCGAACAAACATTTTTGAAGAAATAAAAATTGTGGTACAAAAAAACAACTGAAAATTTTTGAATGAAATTTAGAAGAAACACTGTTTATTAACCACTCATACCGTGTCAGTAATTTCAGCTCGATCCGTCGAGGCGTTCTCGAGTTATAGCGGTTTGAATTTTTCGCGTTTTATTCACACATACACAAAGACACACACATGCATCCGAGTACTTTTTCTAAATATGATTTTTCGACGTTTAACGTACTGAACACGTTTTCATTAAAATCTCTTTTCTTCACCAAAACAAAGCTTCCTCTATGACGAAGCATAAGTAACAATACAACAAGCTAAACGTTCAATCTCGAGAGGCTCCACGTGCGAGATGAACGAGGCCTTGAATAACAATAATAATAACATACGTAACTGGTGAGCATCGAAGCCACAGCATCAACGCTCGTTTCCAACAGGATTCTCAAGGCGGACCAGAAAGCGCGTCCTACGGTCGATATACACAAAGGAATCCTAACCCTCGAGAGTTTAACCGAGTATAAAAATTACTACCGGCGACGCGTTGTTGCAAAAAAGAAAACGAATGAAAAATACGCGAGAAACACTGTGCGAGCCGGTGATTCGATCTCGCCGAGATCAAATCGGGCAGCGTATACGTACGTCAATAATCGTACGACTGCAATTTGTGAAATTCGAGACGCGATGTTACGTGACCAATAGAGCCGGCTCGCGTTCTGGGGAAGCGATTGCTCGTCGAGCATCGTGAATTAATTGCGTGTCATTAAAGCGTTACAACGAGTAGTAGGAAATTAAGGCGGTTACAACGTAGTGAGTCAGACACGAGCCTGCAGGGATGGGAGAGAGAGAGAGAGAGAGAGAGAGAGACAGAGGGAAAGGCGAGAGAATCTTCAACCTTGGCTATTATTTCGAGCCGCATGGAAAGATTCGCGAATAACTTGAGATCGCTCTCGCCACGATGTTACTTACGATAGAGATCTGAGTGAAGGAAAAGCTTGCGACGAGACATCGTTCGTCAGAGCGAGACTGACGAGTTTCCCCGAGAAGAACGTACTAACAATCGCGTTTACGACCGTTCTGCCGCGAACGTTAAAGCACAGGCAGCAGTGTGCCTGACACAGCGGACCAACTATGAATGGAGGTTCTTTTTTCTTCTCTTTATTCAAATCGTATCGACAGTTTGATGAGCGGCCAATCAGGGACGCCGGATCGGGGCATCCAATAGCGATGAATGATCTTCGCAGCACTTTTTTGTTTCGTCTCTTTTGAAATAATTGTTTCGGCGTAAAAAAAAAAAAAAAAAAAAGAATCGGACGCCAAAGACTCGCGAGTTTCTCGAGAGAGCGGTCCACCCGGCACTTCGGTTCGAACGAAGCACCGAAGGCGGAAAGAATTAACGCGGGATATTTCGTCAATGAGTATTACGCTAGTATATGAACGCTGTGATGCTCCACTCACCGCGAGGACCTTTAGGCCGACTACTTATAGACACTTTTCTCACAGCTTCGGGACACGCGGTAGCCCTTCGAGCGAACGTTTTCTCACTGCAATTGACAAACCGAACTCGATGTTTGACTCACCGTAAATCGATTTGTCGGTTCACAAGCTATCGCGGAGCCCCGACTCGGGTTCTAACCTCCCACAGAGATTTGACACGAAGAAACAGCTGTTCCGAAGCTTCGAGGCGTATCCGCTAGGGGATGAAAAAGAAAAAAAAAAAATTAGCTACGCCAATCGAGCTCGGTTAAACGAGGCGCCGGCCGGCTCGTCTTTCAAATATCGACACGCAAATCCGATGAAAAATAAATTCCTTCGAACGGACGATCAATGATTATCCGAAACAAAAAATTCACGAATGATCGATGATTGTTCGAAAAATAAATTCACGAACGAACTGTTTCTCGCTCGGATTACGACCGAGCTTCGTGTTTCGTTTTATTATCAACATTATTAATACAGTGAAACAGATAATATTATACAGTAAAATAGTGCCGTTTTACAATAGAATCGGCGATCAAGCTTTTTACATATCGAGGGCGACGGTTTTTGAGGAGACATGATAGCGTTCGATTGAATCGTAGAATTTCGTTTCTTGATTTCTTTTTCTTTTCTTTCTAAATCTTTTTTTAGGACCTCGCGAATTTTCAATACCGTTTTTTTCGGCTGTCTCACAGCGCTCAGAGAGACACGTACTCTTTGAGCTGTTGTTCGACGTCACCGCGAAGAGTGAGGAGCAATTGATCGAATTGATTTTTCCCCAAGACTCTCCGCAGTGTTATCAATTGATTCTGCAAAGTATCCTTGAGAGTCACGCTGTGCACGGGATCGTTAAGAATGAATCTTTTTCTTCGCTGCTCGTGCTCCGTGTCGTAATCGACGTCCTCGTACTGCGAAGGACTCCATTCGTCACTGGTCTCGAATGAGCTGCAACGAACATCGAAAAATTTACTTGAACTCAAAAATTACTCTCTCAAAAATGATTCTCTCGTTCATGACCGCGACACTTGTGTTTTACTCACTCGATGAAACATCCCATGTCGTCGATTTTCGTTATATCGTTCAGAGTCTCGACGATCTTCGATATTATGTTCGGAAATTGTTGAAAAACAACGGGCGGACTGTTCGCGCTGAGGAGGGCGCAAAGTGCGAGGGACATCAGCTTCAATCTCTCCGCTTGAGACACGGCCGGCATTGCGTTTACCCAAACTCCGATTATTTGAGCGAGGACGCTTTCCTCGGTAGCGTCGCCACCGATGTCGCGCGCCATTTCACCTATCACCTGTACAAAAATATCCTTCGAGCCTAGAAGAACCCTCGCCAGGATCGACAGGCACATCGTCATGACCATGGAATGTTCCTCGCATTTGTAGACGCTCCTGCAAATCGGGAGAAACATTTTTTATTTACTGTACTCTTCAGTTACCGGGCTCGCAGTTCTCGACATCGAAGACCCACTCGAATATTTTGCCGAGAAGCGGTTTTATCACTTGGGCTCCTTGCTGCGGTGCGGCTCTGAGACACGTCTCGAAGAGTTTCATTGCCATCACTATCCCCTCGGATCTCATGTCGCCAATCAGGCTCTTTATCGTGTCAACCAGTACGGTGCCGCGCTCGCACAGAAACTCCAGAGGGCTGAGCAACACGTAAGCCTGCGCTATGTAGAGGCACAGTTTGAGATGTTCCGTCGTTGTTTCTGAAGAACCAACGTTTTTGTTTTATTTATTTGTCAATTTTGTAATTATTGTAATTTTTCAAATGCTTAGAATTTTCAACTTGAACCACTGACCAAGCAGGGCGGGCATGTTTCGGAAGAGATCCATTATCGCTGGGGTCGGTGCTGGAGCATTTTCCAGGAGTGTCAGCCACAATTCGAGACCATCCTCGAGGAGATAAACGTGACCATCTTGATTAATGTCGCAGCTCAGGGCCACGACCCCGACCACTAGTGGCTCCAATATTACGCTCTCGGAGCCTAAGGCCTGCACAATGAAAAATGAAAAATAAAAAAAAAACATTACAAGAATAATTCAAAGCGAGATTAAAATTGTTTGAGAAACCGAGTGATACGTACTTTTTCCAAATGTACAAGCGTCGAGACAATTGCACACCGTAGCATATTGTGCTCCTCGGACTGTTGCCAAAGCGCTGGCAAGTAGGATGTGAGAGAGGTGATGTGCGGCTTTATTCCGCAGCCAACACGCTTGATCATAAATGAAAGGACGTACAACACCCGCATCTGGAAATTGTATATTGTTGTAGTATATCAGATCGAACGGGTAATGAGACAACGTGATCAATTACCTTTGTATCGCATTCGTTGACTTCTTTGAGAAGAGTGAAGAGCATGGTGAACGCCGGCTCCAAAAACGGTGCAAACTCGTCGGTTTTGAACAGAAAATCGTCTATTATCGATTTTAGAACATCGCTCGCTGCCAATCGCACACCGAGATCTTCCTCGAGACTCAGCGATTCGACCATCAGTTTGTACAACTCTGGCCTAAGCTTCGAACTCATTTTAACCCCTGCCCATTGACCTATGAGCCAGCACACTCTTCTTCGTATTATTCTGTAGTTCGTTCCGCGGAGCTTCAACTCTTGTTTCAACGTCGTCGAGAACCATTGGTCGAAATCAACCTGTTACTCAAGAGTCGGTAAAATATCGCCTCGGGATATTTCTTATGAACATAGATGCGTGTTATTATTTATCATACTCGCCTCGTCGTACAGGTAGAAAGCAGCGAGGCCGACGGCGTTGTAAACTGCATCTTTCAACAAGATCGCGTGGAGATCGTTCGGATCTACCAGGTGGTGGTGCCTCTGCATCAAATCCACCAACACGGAAGCCAGAACGTCTCTGAACTCCTCGACGATCGCTAGGAAGACAGACTCCGAGCATGACTGTAAAAAAACAATCGATTTGATTCACATTGTCAATCACGATCGAAAGTATTCGACTTTGTATATTTACCCTCAAACTGTATTTCCACGACTCGCCGAGATCGTCGACGACTAGAAAAATTGAATGAGAATTAGGAAATGTCTCTGTAAACTGGAATATACTATTATTATCGACTCTTATTTCACTTATTGATCTGCTTCTATATAATATAGTATCCCTTAAAAATAGATGTATCGACTTAGCTTTTAAATTGGTTTAATGGAAAACAATGGAAATGGAAAAAAAAAAGATCGGTAATTACCGAAATTCTCAGGATCTGTGTCCCAGAGCTCCAAGTCCGCGGGTGTCAGTAAAAAGTAGTGGGTGACGAGCCTCGAGCAAATCTCCGTCAATGTTTGCGCGGTGAAGAAATCTTGTCGCAACTGTTGCGCTCGGTTGGTTAAGCCCTTTTTCAGTACTGTTTAAGTAAATGTTTCGATTAATATTATAACGTGCGAGATGTGTCGGTACAACGAGGGGGTGTACCGCATGCTTACCGTCGACTGTGAGCGCCCTGCGATCGTTCAGTAACAATATACCCTTAATCAAATTCAAACATTGAATAATAAATCTCTCAAAGGTCAACGGCTGACCGGCTTCCGTGAAGCAGTAAAAAACTGAGAATTCTAGTGACGTAGGAATCAGTTCGAGGTAGCAAAGCGGATGCATCTCCAGTACTCCCAATAAAACTTTGGTCAAATGTATAATAAACTTGTCGCATACTTCCATCTGTATACCACGGGATATTAATGTTTTTCCTGAAAAAAAAAACGTTAAAAAGAGTAAAAACTAATTTCATCGTACGATGCAAAAAGCCTCTTCGACTGAGACCGATTCTTGTAAGGCGTGCATGAGAAAAAAATGTTAACTAACTGCACTCGAGGCTAGTTCTCGCGCGTTCGAAAATGACTTTCAAAAATAGCATGGCATCCTGCGACTGCGATGGCTTATTGAATCCATTGATAATCAATTTTCTCAGTATCCTCAACAGGAGCAAGGCATTCTCCATTGCTTCCTGTATGCGATTAGCGTCGGCCTCGTTCGACGCGAGAATCAGAAACGATTCGGTAAAGGTGTTCCACAGATTGAGAATAAAGTTGAACACATTCGATGTGAGTTCCTGGAACAACCGTCGATCGGCGACCAGACGCTTCGAAGCCAGGGTCTTCACGACGTGATGGAGAGTCAGCAGCGCGCGATGCTGAGCGAACGGATTCTGTCCGCCTATAACTTCCAGCAGAGTAGGAATCAGTGTATTCCAATGTCTTGGACAGTCGAACCTGTGGGATTTTCGAACATTGCGTGAATTATTCGAAAGTGAGATTTTTATTAAATTTAATATTGTGAAGAGTCGTGAAAAAAAACACAGAGATATTGTTCCGAAAATAAATATATGTTACCTTGCGATTTTAGCAATGAGGACTGCTATCTGTACAGCCAATTGATTGACGGGCTCGTCGAAGTTGGCAGTCAAACGTTGACGAAGAAATTCTTTCTCATCCTCCGCTATGGCACTGCAATCGGAAAAAAATGTTTAATACACTTTATCTATGTATCCGTGCTGAAGTGTTTAGCGGACAAAAATCGTCGGCTTACTTTGGAGCGGTTTTTCTCCAATATCTGTCCACTCCATTCTTAAAGTATAAAACAGCCATCCATCTTACATTGATAGCCAAGGAATGATTGGAGAATACGTTCTGTAATTTAGTTATTTATTTCATTTACGGCACAAACACTTTTATTAAGAAAATACAAATATCATCGCATTCGTACAGCGCATTCCAGATTTAAAAATAGAAAAAAAATACCGGGTAATAACGTATATAGAAAACAGAAATTTGTGAAAGAAATTAATATTACACAGTAAAAAATAATTTTGTAAAAGAGGAATACAAAGCTCCATAAAAATAATTTTTGTTAAAATAAGCGACAAATTCGCTTCTTCTGGTTTAACTGTACAAACCTGTCCTTTTATTTGATTTTAGTTTGTAAAACTGGAGCCAAATGGTGCAATTGAAAAATAAAAAAAAAAAAAATTGTTGATGTTTGCTGACAATGAATTGTTGTAGAAAGTACAAACTTTTTTTTTAATGTGTATCATCTATTCGTGAAGCACGATCCGAGCAGAAAACAGGTATGACGGGTAATTAAATTTTTTTGAGTCTTTTTCTCCCAGAGTTTCACACATCCTTAATGAATGTATTAAACATTTTTTTTTTTTGGAAACTTACATATAGAGCCGTGTAAAAACCTCTCTCGGTTTCCCATTGCTTCAACATCTGTTCGGCTGGCTTCAGTACCTCCGGATCCTGGCTACCCGCCTGTTGCAAAACTTCTATCACAGCTGCATCCATTTTTTGACCTGACGAAAGAAAGAAAAAATAGAAAATAAACACCCAACAAATTTTTGTACACAAAGACGAATTTGGCGCTCATCGAGCACACTGAAAAATCAAGAACTGCTTTGACGACACAAGGCCACGTCCCAGAGTCTTGAATTCGTGGCACATGCGACCGGAGTTAGCGCAAAGCTCTCTCAAGAAGGGTAAAATCGTCATGCTCGTAAAAGGCGCATGGAGAATGTGATTGCACGTTCGTACGTTTACTTTGATATTTTTGTATGAAAAAAATAAATAAAAATAAAAGTAAAAAATGAAGAAAAAATAATAAAGTTGTCTCAAGTAAAAAATATATTATCCAAGATCGAACGAAGGGTCTTAATACTTATTTTCTTTTTTTGTTCTTCACTGATATACTTCTCTACCCTCTCGTAACCACACGTCTATGAAATATTTTCTAACCTATTTGTGAGAAGCGGAAACATGCATCAATCTTGCGGCATTACCTTGCTCAAGCAGAGTTACCCAGAATTATACTCTCGGTGCATTCCATTTATTTCATTTTCTGTGTATTAAACAGATACATAAGAAGAGCCTCTCATATATCTTCGTGAATTATGTTATCGATAGTAAAGTCACACACGCCCGAATGTCGGCATTTTCGGTACGCAGCCTCTTCGTCTCTGCCTGCTACCTTTTATGATAGTATTTTTTTTTTTTTCTCTGGCAACCCTTGAGTCGCGCTGAACCGCTCTATACGACGTGTCACCGCACCGTACTGTAATACGATCGTTTTATTGCATGTGCGCACGTAGCGATAAACAGAAAAATCCGTATCGTCTGATGTTTTTTTCGTCTTTTTTTTTTTTACAACGTTACAAATTTGTACGTAATTCTCTTGCGCTGCCTGTTTGCCCGGTGATACTATTCGCTGGATATAGAGGAAACGAAATTTCGTCGCGATCTCATAGGGAAGCGCTTGATGTCGACGACACCGACGAATATAGGCGTACATAGAAGCGTAGAGCCGGTTTCGGTTCAAGCAAACTTGCCGCAGCGCGAACGACCACTTGGAGGCGCAACGCTCGGGGAGTCGCGGGGATCTTCCACCAAGAAAATTCTTGAAAATCTTGAATTTTTACCGGAATCAACGTCATAGGGGAAAGCGTCACTTTCGATTTCGAAAATCTCATTTTTCAACCGGCTGTGACGTCATACGGGACGACGTCCTTTCCGGTGTGATAATCTAAATTTTCAGCTGGAAAATCTAAATTTTCAGCCGGAAAATCTAAATTTTCATCATACGGGATAACGTCATTTCCGACTTTTAAAATTTTAATTTTCAAACCGGAAGTGACGTATTGTCGGTGTGGCGTCACTTCCGGTCGAAAAGTAACATTTTCAAACCGAAAAATATGTATTTCCGGAATGACGTCACTCTCCTTTAAAAAATAAGATTTAAAAAACGGTAATAACGTTTGCCTGTGTGACGTCAATTCCGGTCGAAAAAGTGCTTTTTCAAACCGGTAATAACGTTTTCTCGTGTAACGTTGCTTACAAGAAGGCACGCTCGGGTCACGAGTAAAAGTGCGTATAAATCACGATAACGATGGAAAACACATATAAATCATGATCATGGTTAAAAAAATATATAAATCACGATCACGCTTAAAAATACTTTCAAGCAACGGTGGCTCATTCCCATCAATAAAGTCAAATTACGCGTTATCGCGATCACTTGTAAGCGCATCACCCGAATTCAAATCTCGGTCCCACCTCGTACGATTTCCGGTACGCGCACCCTTGCGGTCTTCACGCGAGTCGGGCTCTTTCTTTTCATGGCTCGTGGAGCTGTTTAGATCTTTTCACGATGAAGGTAAGAATCCAGTGATATATTAGAGATCCTCACCGTTCCGTGAATAATTTTCCTGAACGACTGTAACGTGACAATTTCTGGATATAACGATGTGAATATTATTATTCCGAAATTCAATAATCAGTGTTGTAACGAACTATGAAAAATCGTGTGACAATGCTACGGGTTTCTCTGTGCCGTCGACTAATATTGTTTTCTCGTGCCTAAGCGTCGAATCGTCGATCGAGAGTGAAAGATATGTATTTTTCGATTGCACAACGCGTAAAATTAATTTCATGTTGAAAAGAAAAAAAAAACAAACAAAAAAACAAAAATTGTTAACCTAGAATCGCATCGGCGTCGAGCAACGCCTTGGCACAAGTCCATCGGAACGTCCCTTAAATTTTGTTTGTTTTCAAATTTTTTTCAGCTCAACGTATCGTACCCGGCGACAGGATGCCAGAAGTTACTCGAGATCACCGACGAGCACAAGCTCAGGATGTTTTATGAGAAGCGTATGGGTGCAGAGGTGGAGGCTGACACTTTGGGCGATGAATGGAAGGGCTATGTGGTCCGCGTCGCCGGGGGAAACGACAAGCAGGGTTTCCCAATGAAACAGGGTGTACTGACCAATGGTGAGCATCCAATATGATAATGGCATAAAAATATATTTTTTTTGGTTCCTCATGAATTAAATTTTTTTGTTTTTAGGTCGTGTCCGCCTTCTCCTCTCGAAGGGCCACTCGTGCTACAGACCGCGCCGTACCGGCGAGCGCAAGAGGAAGTCAGTGAGAGGCTGCATCGTCGATGCCAATCTCTCAGTGCTTGCCCTCGTTATTATCAAGAAGGGAGAGCAGGTGAATTGACTCTAACCAAATATCCATCTGGTGTTATTTATTTTTCGTTACGATTTGCCCATGCTCCATAGGCAGTGTCCAAGTGTTCAGTTGTTTTTATCTTGGAGATGTTCATGTTCATGGAATAGCAAAGGAGTTTTAAGATTTGGGTGATTGTGTTTAATTCTATGCACTTTCGCTCAGTGTACAGACTCTACAGTGTAAACAAAGCTATATATACATGTATATTTTTATGGCTATTTAATTTAATCGTTTACACAGTTTTTTTTGTATGATAACAGGAAATTCCCGGACTGACCGACAAAAACCTTCCGCGTCGTCTGGGACCGAAAAGGGCCGGAAGAATCCGCAAGCTCTTCAACCTCACGAAGGAGGACGATCTGCGTGAATTCGTCGTTAAGCGTCCGGTACAGAAAGAGGGCAAGAAGGAGCGGCTAAAGGCCCCGAAGATCCAACGGCTGATAACTCCGTTGACGCTTCAACGCAAGAGACACAGGGTCGCCCTGAAGAAGAGGCGTTGCTTGGCCCGCAAAGACGCCGCGGCCGAATACGCGAAACTCTTGGCACAGAGGCAGAAGGAGGCCAAGGCCAGACGCCAGGAGGAAATAAAGAGGAAGCGCAGTGCCTCCATGCGCGACTCCAAGTCATCGCACCAGTCGGCACCGACCGCGGCCAAATAAATGTAACGGCGTTTGTAACAAATAAAAACACTCCATAAAAAAGAAATGAAAACAGTCGTGCGTTAATTGAATTTTAATTTTTCAACGTGTCCGGTCATTCGTGACGAAACACAACATGCGTTTTTCATAAACCTCACCGGGGCACGTTGAGAAAACTGATTGAACCAAACTTTCGAATCTGTAAGATCGGAAGATGCCGGATCGATTCTGCACGAAACGAATTGTAGAAAAAAATGGTAACTTGCAGTTTGTCATTGAGTCGATATCAGTTCTTTAAAAATGTACCTCCATTCGGTGTGTATACGGGTAACTTACAGGTGTTTGAATGTACACGACATTTTCTGATGATTACTGGATAAATTGTTTTTAGAACATTAGCAGCCGCAGTTGTTACTATTTCGAGCTAAACATTCTTTTCATCAAACCTGATTTTTTATATTTCTCACGAGGCACGCGAAAGTTAATTGTATCAATTGTATTATGGTCTTCCGCCTATTAAATCGCATCATATTTTTATCTGTCGCCCGCCATCCATTTTTAGTTAAATCGTATTGAAAACATCGGCATTCAGCTACCTATATGTTACCCGTGTACACGGGTTTCGGGCTATGCCGATGTAACTTTCACGTCCCTGCGGTCATATTACCGTTCGGGGTATCTGCCTTTCGCCGTTCTTTCTATTACAGTAGAATCTCGATTATCCGAACTGTGACTCTGTTTGTCCGAACGTTAGCGCGATACACATAGTTTCGATGCCAAATCGTTTGAATCGCCTCGAAGCAGCTTTGAGATTTCGCTGCTCAAAAGTGTATCAGCGAGCGTTTGGCAATTAAAAATGGATTTTCCATTATATTATATTATATTATTCACAGAACCCTCGAAATAAGACTTCGATGTTGGAATATTGTTAATAATACGTTTTAAAGTTTAATGTATGCTGTCATTTCATTTATATACGATATATATTTAATATATATACGTATGTCTTATTTGTATACGTTTTATAATGCCGAAAAAAATTACATTTTGATTATGCGGATTCTTCATTATCCGAACTAAACCCTGTCCCGACGTGTTCGGATAATCGAGGTTCTACTGTACGGTCACTGGTTATTCGTGGTACGATACTGGCGAGATTTTTTTCCTATGACGCCTCCCCGTACGTAGCACGTCCCTGCAATCAGCTGTGCGGCTGTCATATAGGGCGCTCGGACCCGACGAGACCGCCTCCTGGCATCTCCAAATTCTTAACGCTCCTGTAGCATATTTATATATACAAACAATTAAGTATACGAAGTAAGAAATAAAATATTACCGATATGCTGAATGACGGATTGAAGGGTGCTTCGGCCCCTTCGGAAGTTGCCCAGGTACGTTTATTAAAGCCGCAATGTATAGGTGTTTCTTTCACGCCGATAATTTAATCGCGTTGGTTAACGAGATAAACCGCACAATTTGATCGTTCAGGCCGACGTGCGCGAGGACGAGGAACAAGCTGTAAAGTTCAACGAGATCGTGGATCTTCTCGTAGCGGCTGGTTACTTCAGAGCCAGAATAAAAGGACTGTCCAACTTCGACAAGGTTCGCAGCTTCGATTCATTCGCATTCTTCAGATGCTCAAAATTATTAAGAAAAAAATAATCTGTTTACTGTAAGTGAAATCCTCTTTAGGTCGTCGGCGGCATGACCTGGTGCATAGAATCGTGCAGCTTTGACGTGGACGTGAATCTACTGTTTCAAGAGAATCTCACCATAGGCCAGAGAATGTGAGTCCAATACATTCCAATTTTGTTGAACCTGTGATGAAATACACATACAAAGTTTCCTCTCTCCAGAGCGCTCACAGAGAAGATAGTAGTAATGCTGCCAAGAATGAATTGTCCACATCGAATAGAGCCTCATCAGATCCAGGGCTTGGACTGCATTCACATATTCCCTGTTATACAGGTAATAAATATAAATATAAATATAAATATAAATATAAATATAAATATAAATATAAATATAAATATAAATATAAATATAAATATAAATATAAATATAAATATAAATATAAATATAAATATAAATATAAATATAAATATAAATATAAATATAAATATAAATATAAATATAAATATAAATATAAATATAAATATAAATATAAATATAAATATAAATATAAATATAAATATAAATATAAATATAAATATTCCATGTGAAATCGAACGGTCAAAAACGCGACCCGCTCCAAAAAAAAAGTTGCAATTTCACCACAATTCATGATTATTTACAAGGGGTTTTTGTAATTTTTTCAGAATTTTTGGATTGTATTTTTTTGAGATATCGGAAAATTGAACTTTTTTGATAACCCTCTATATCTTAAAAACTATTAGTCATACAAAAAATTGATTTTTCTTTAAAAATTCCAGAATATACTCTCATGTAGAGTGATCTCATATTTTTGTTTGAATGGGCGAGACGTCCGTTTGATAGCTGTGCTCCGTTTAAGATCGATTTTTCATAAAAAAAGAGATATCTATTACTTCCCATTGAATTTTATAAAAATTGTAACACTATTGACAACAATGGAAGTTAAAAGATCAAATAAACAAAGGGATTGGGGATTTTTCATAAAAAAAAGGGATTTTTAAAATTGCAACTTTTTGAGAGTGCGTCGGGTTTTTGATCGTTTTTGAATGTTTCATTAATCGAACTATGATTTGCGTTTGCAGTGGCTGGTCAAACGATCGATGGAAATGCGAGAAGAGACCGCGGATTTCGTGCGCTCATTTGCGATCAGTCAATTCGACAAAAATCATTCATTCGCGGAGGATCGTCAGCGCACTTCCGCCGACAGTAAAGACTGCATAGTTCCGCATGTCCAGCTGGTGAAGGTAACGAGCTCGAGGGATGTTGCAAAAGAGGAACATGGTAAAAAAAGAAAAATCATTCGTTCCGTTCGTAGAGAGCGTACGATCCACGACGACGCTTCAAACGTCGCGACGCTGCTGCGCCAAAAGACGAAGCCGCGAAAATTCGTAGCACTCTTCTGGAATATGGATCTCTTCCGATCGCGGCGACCTCCGCGTCTTCTTCTAACGATCCGGAGAATCCCGAAGAACCCGACGAGGAGACCGCGACGAAGGAATCTCAGTCCGTCGAGATTCGGAGCGAAGCACGTGAATTGCACTTCGACGAAGATCGATTGAGCGCGAGTGCCGTTGGAAGTATCGTCGGGTTGCAGGCGCAAGAAATTGTCGAGGTTGCTGAGCGATACGCCTCATTGTCGACCTCTGAAATGGAGGTGCGCATTGGCTAATTTTTCATCGCACACGAACATTATTCCGTCATAGTGTCCAGCGGTCCTTGAAAAGTCCTTGAAGTTCTGCAACTGTTCTTGAATTTTATTTGTTCTTGAAGAAGTCCTGGAATCCTGGCGAAAATATTTCTCTGAATATGTATGGAAACTCATCTGACAGTCTCGGAAAATTTATCAGAAACTTCTCTGAAAAGACCGCTGAATTTTTAGTTTTCGTCCGCTTAAGTTTCCGCACTTTTCCAAAAAGGCAAAGATTTTTCAGAATCTAAATATTCCTGATTGTTCTGAAAATATCTTCTGAGTTCCAAAATGAGAGCACTTAGAGATAACTCGTAAGTGCTTTTAATGTACTTTATCAGAAAACATCAGAGTTTTCTAGAATTTTTTTGAAAATACTTAGAATTTCTCTGTATAATATTGTGGCTGATGAACCTTGTGCCGAAAAAAGAAGTAAAGATATTTAGCAAGTAGCAGAAAAAATCAGAGAAAAATTTCGAAAAATCTCTGAAAAATTACTGAAACGGTCCGGTTAGAGTTCTTCAGACGAATTGCCAGAGAAATATTTTCACGTAGGAATGTGCTTGAATTTCACCTAATGCTTCAAAATGTATATAACTAGCGACCATCCTAAAAAATGTTTTGCCAGGTCAGTGAAAGCGTTACCGAGTATTCGCGAATCTCCGCCGCGCTCGAGAAGCAACGAGGAGCTTTGCAGGTCCGATTGAACAAGTTGAGCGAAGAGCGTGACGCGCTTTCCGAGAAATTGGCCACGGCCGTTGAGCGATCAGAGAAAACGAAGAACGATATGAGAGATGTCGAGGAAGCTTTTATGGCTATGGAGAGAATGGAGACCGAGGAAAACAAAGGGTACGGTAGAAGCTGACACTACCTTTTGCCACGAGTTTATTTATGCACATTTCAGTTGACGATACTTTGTCGATTTACAGAACGATAAAAATGCTCGAGGAACTCCTCGTCGTTCACAGTGGCCTGAAGGACCAGGAGCACAAGTTTCGTGAGCATTGCAAGACTGAATTGACTCGCCTCCAAAAAATGGTAAAGGAAATCGGAACAGGAGAGCCGCACGAGGAGGAGAGCCGTGTCGCCGAGTACGATGAGGTGAAGGAAGCCATCAACAGAACGAGGCTGTTGCTGGCGAAAAAGAATCGGGCTATCGCGTCGCTGACGAGACAGTTGGACGATGTGCCTGGGCGATCGGAGTTGACGCAGTATCAACGGCGTTTCATGGAATTGTACAATCAGGGTAAGCATATTCTTCACAGCGATTCAGCACTCTTCTATTATCGCAATTATCTTATGTCATCCTGTCGTGCAGTTTCAGCTAAACACAAGGAGACGAAGCAGTATTACACGCTGTACAACACACTGGACGATACGAAATTGTATTTGAGCAAAGAGCTGTCCCTTCTGAACTCCATTCAAGACAATTATAACGAGTGAGAAGGCTCATTTTATTCATGTCATTTTCGATTTGCTGACAATTTGAGAAACAAAAAATATTCGTTCGCAGGGCAATGGCATCGGCGAGTGGCAAAGAACAGTTCTTAAAACAATTCGAAGCGATAATCGCGGGAGTCAAGAGAAACAAAGAAAAGGTGAGTTAATCGTACCGATCGATTGGTAGATAAATGAAGATGGGCGGCGACCTTATGATTGCTTATATTTCTGTCAATTAAATGTCACGCGACCATAACCCGAGCGGAAATGATCGCACTGTGCCCGATAGCAACATTTAATTGTAGAAACCTTCACGGCCACAATTTAAAAATTAACAACGTACCAATTTCGTTAATCAGAAAAAAATAATGAATTTTGTATTTATTTTGTAATGTCGTTTCATTGATGAATTAATTGAGAAAAATTTGTTTGAAATCAGCCTAGACTGCTGAAAAGGTTAATCATATGTGTGATAAAAAATGAGAGTCAAATCGCAACTACATACATGCTTTTCGCTGTCTTAACCATATTTTTTACCTCGAAAAAAAATTACGGTCATGGCACAACAAACATTTTTTGGAATCAAAACGACGCTAATCTTTTGGTCAATTGACGATTACAAAAAATGACCGACATGGTACATCTCTGTAGATAACTCTATGATAATATGGCGAGAATTTTGTAACAGGTGGAACGTCGATGTGCGGATGAGAAAGACCGGAGATACGGTCTCAATCGCCAGCTCGTAACGTTGATGGAGCAGCAAAGAAAATACGTAGCAGCGGTTCGTCAGCTAACTATCGAGTGCCGGAAAAACGAAGCTCTGCTCGCTCAACTACGAGCCCCTTGATGAGCACGCCCGCAACTCAAGAATCACGCAACAGCTTTGCAATAGCTTTCTATGGTATTTTATCGATATCATGAAGAGATAATAAACAACGAGTGCAACAAAAAAATTTAATTTATTGAAAACTCCGCAACACCTCGGCAGTAAGAATTAATAATCGAACCGTACTTGTCTTTTATTCACACGTCGGTGGACAATGCACCGAATTTGTTGATCGTAACGGGCATGTTCGGCTCTTCGTCCGAGGAATCCTCTTCGTCACGGGAACCTCGAGCGGTTGACGGGCTTCCGGTATCCTCCTCGTCTTCCGATGAGGAATCTACCCGAGCTGAGCCAAGATCCTCAACGGTTCCGTTGTTCGCCTGGACCCACTTGATCGCCGCGACTTCCGGATGTCTTTCCCATGCGTCTGTGAATATAAACGTAATCGGATAAATAACAATTGAGGACCAATAAATTTGTCAAGTTGTTTTGCTTCTTCATAGAGAAAGCTTTGTTTAATGGAGGAAAAAATCGGGATTTTAATGAAAATCTGTTAAAAATGTTCGAAAACATCGAAAAATCATATTTTCTTACCTTTTTTTGCAGCCCATCCGGGCGGATAAACGTAGAAGCATATTTTTCCCTCGAGAGCCATTCTCAATAAAGAATTGGCGGCTCTGTAACTATCCAATCTCGCTGTCCTGGCGGTCACGTAATTTCTCTTGGCCGCCCAGCCGTCGCAAATATCAACGGCCGACCACGTATCGTCATTGTCCTGATGCTGTATCCTCAGGAGCTTCGGTAGATCCAGTCGTTCGGCTATGAACTTTATAGTCGTGTAGGGCTCTCTGACCTGGGCGATTGGAAACGATCCCATCAGTATCTGTATCTGTTTCGGCACCGTCGACGGAAACACCAGACCCGGACAGTCGCACAGACAGACATTTTTCGTCAGAAATATCGTTTGAAAGTGCTTCGTGTGACCGGGCGTTCGCGACACGCTCACCACTTTCTTCCCTGATTTGGAAAATAACATTCGTTTCGTTCTTTTTCGTACTTCCTCGAAGAGTCGCGATAAATTGTAGCGTTCACTTACCCATCAGCGCGTTCATGAGGGACGATTTACCGACATTCGGCGTGCCTATGCAGCCTATCGTGAGTACGCCGTTCTTGTATTTAACGTGCTCGAAGAAGCTCGTGTCCTCCTTCTCGATAACGACATTGTCCTTCCTGTCCAGGTCGTCCAGGTCGTACTCGAGATGCATTTCCTCTTGGATCTTCTCATTCCAAGAGCTCAGGTCGACCCTGTCGCCGACTATCTCCCTGCAAGTCTCCATCAACTTTTGCGCTCCCTCCGCTGCCATCTTGAGTTTTCCTTTCCTCCTTCTGACCTTCAGATTCTCGCCGTCCGCGGTGTTGCCGCGCAGATTGTACGCAGGGTAAGATGTGAAGAACAGAATGTGCAGCTTCGGATACTGAGCTCTGAAGTACTCGCGCCACGCTACGACCAGCGCCGGCGGAGCAAGATCGATTTTGTTGAGTATCAGAATCATGTCTTTTCCCAAATCGCTCGTCACGTAGCGATACAGATATGGTGGGAACATCAGAACCGGATATCTTATGTCCACTATCACGAGAAGCATGTCGGAAATTTCTAGAACCCTCCAGAGCTGTCTCCACGTCTCCAAATTCAGCTCGAAGTAACTGATGTTGCTCAGCTCTTCCATCCTTCGCAGATACTCCTGTGAAAACGTTATTAAAAAAAAAAACAACAACTGTTAGTAGTTCTTTATATGCATAATAACTAATTTATTTATATATCAAACTTTGTTTGTAAAGGAGAAATCTGTCAAATAAATAAATAAAAATAATATTCTTTTAAATTTATAGTTGTTTATAATCTCTTAATTTTCATTTCGTTTCTAATTGCGTAGGTATAGAAAAAAAGTCTGGTATGAAAAAGTGATCTAAACAGACTACGTATGTCCATCCATATAGCAACTAAAAGCTATACAGCCGAAAGTTAACTTTTAGATATGATGTTTGCAAATTTTTCGACGTCTTCGACATGATGTTTGGTGATGTCTTTTTGCTACCTGGGTACATTGGGAATTTCTGTTTGCTAATTCTGGACTATCGTAACTTTGTTATATATGCCGGCGGATCATCTCGGTCTCCACTATTGTCCGTAATGTATTCTTATCAGCATGTTAAAGGAGAAATTCGTTAATAAACTGAATAAAATGAAGTGAAATTAATACCAATTCAATTTTATCTATTATTATAAGTTAAATTTTATCTATGTTCAGAAGTCAGAAGAGGACAAGTGCGACTGCACGCTAGTTAGAAAATTAACTGAAATATATTACTTTCTTTCGGGCTGTAACAGGAGCAAACCGTTAATAAAGTGTCAATTTCAATAAATTAAAAAATTTTAGTTTCAGAGCGAATGGCATCGCAATGGGAAAATGTTGCGAAACTCACAGAAAAATATTTTTGCTCCCTGACGTCCAGTTGTTCCTTGCTCATGCTGAAGTCCCAGGGCGGTCTCTTCGGTAGATCGACTTCAAGAGGGAAGTAGTTGTCCGAAACCTCCTGTGCCTCGAGTGGCACGGGCTCTATCGCTCTTCGAGCATCTTCCTTTCGTTTCCGCAATTCCTCCTTGGACTCTTGGAAAAACTGCAGAGCGTATTTGCTCCTTCCTGTGTTGCCCTCTCGAGGCTGCTTGTTGATCTTTTGTATGTTCTTCGAGAATGTCGATTCCTCCGTTTCGTCGCGTTCCTCATTGTCGTCGGCCCTGTCGACTGATATGAAAATATCAACAATATTATCTCAACGTACACGTTCTTGAATGCACTTCTGCTCTTTTATTCTTGACTGCCAGTCACTGCCAGTGGGTTTTTTTCATAGCTGGACAAATACACCGCGTCCCCGGAGTACGTATCGAAGTATACTGAGTCCGTGTCCAGTACTCAGAACATGAGCGATTAAGTTCTGCCGATACTCAATACGTAAGTACTCAAGAACTACCCAGAGCACGGTACTTTAAGTACTTGCTACTTCAATACGTAATTCGAGTACACAGGTTTTTACAATTGCCAATGGTACACGCGAATTCTTTCAGCGGAACCCTTTTCGACCGTTTTGATAACGAGTAAACTCTTTTCAGAGCACATTCGTGTCAAAATTAAAGAACGCCCGTTTCAGCTGCGCATACATGCGGAAAGATCTCGAATATTTCTGAGCCAAACAAGGCAGTACGGCAGTCAAGAACGCACCCGTTGACGGATGACCTCGGAAAAGCCGGTGTGCCATTGTGCCTTTGTTGTTTTTTCTTCGTTCTTACCCAACATTGTGCGACTTTGGCGTTGCTTCTTGGCCTGCATCTGCTGCCTCTTAGCTTTTCCACTGAACGGAGCTTTTCTTCTGCCCTGCGGCATCTCGATTAAAAATTGTATCTTCTCCACCGATGTTCACCGACGAAAAGTCACCGATTGACTGAGGCACGGAATGCTCGTAGGCTCGAAAAAAAAATACGCAATTTCCCCCATCACACTTAGGTGAAAGTATTTGATTTGTCGGACTTGCGACAGGCTGATTCGCGGTAGTTTTTTGCTCAGCTGCGAAATGTTTTCGTGTGCTAACCGCTCCGATTTTACATTGACTAACAGATTTAACATAGGATGAATAAGCTCAGTGAGGAATTGTTATTATTAAATATACAATATAATTAAATACAGAAGATCACTATTTTATACCATCAGTCGGTGGAACATACTCGCGCGCGCAGTTGCGTCCAATCGGCGCGCCAAATACGAGGCATGCTCGGGTGATAAACGGAGGTGCCTTCGGCTTGCCGTCACTTGTCCTAAATCTTACAATCCCGAACTCTCCAAACGCACGAAATTCATTCAGCCCATGTAGCCTTTACCCGAAATTATAATCTACCGAAGGACTCGAACACCGAACGTTCAGGATCACGAAATACTATTTTGCCGACTTGCCATAATCACGACAGTTTAATTCACGATGCTCATGACCGATGGCGGCGCTGGCAGCGGCCAAGTCACGTGGTCTCAAAAGAGGCTCGTCTCGCTGTCGGCACATGTGTTTACACGGTGTTTACGCTTTTTCATTTAAATCTGACAATGTTTTCGAGATTATCGCAAATATATTTATTTGCGAATGGAGACATTAACAGTAGAAATATCAGTGAAGGTGAAAAAGTATTGAAATCTGGCCAGATTGTGACACAGTTGGGTGTACAAAATCGACGAATGTCGAAAAACAAATCTGCGGACTGCGGACTTTCATCGTCGGAGTACTGTTTTTACCCATCCTGAATCTTTGCATCCAAACACGATGACAGTCCAGCACCTCTTCTTTACCAAAATTATTGGTGATTTTAAGCTGTGCTGCTCCTGTCTTGGGCCATAGGCGAAAAGAGACATTTCTGTCGGATCAAGCACGGGCATTGCATCCTGGCACACAGCAGTTGACTCGGCTCTTTGTTGACGTCGATTTTGGTGTTAAACTGGCAGGTTCTCCTCTTAATAATTGGCGTGTTAATAGCAGCGATGTATGACATCGACTATTTCACGCATACCATTTTGTACAACACCATTTTACTTACCATTTGGCATCAAACGATCCATCG
The DNA here is from genome assembly GCA_963922035.1 of Amblyjoppa proteus. NCBI lineage: Eukaryota > Metazoa > Arthropoda > Insecta > Hymenoptera > Ichneumonidae > Amblyjoppa > Amblyjoppa proteus. The sequence goes on from OY998234.1 coordinate 10,669,176, forward strand.
TTCACCATTCAAATAATATAAAAATAATAATTACAAAAAAACACACAAGCTCCTATGCCGTCCACTGCTTATCGCGCTCAACAGCCTCGTGTGAAGGGTTCCGATTTCCGCCACTAAGTAGTTGGCGCATCACCTTGTGAGCATCGTGAATATACCGAAACATCGATCGCGCGAAATCCATTCACCCAATATGTCATCTGCCCGAAAATCTGTTTTATCAGCGTGGCGCTCGTGACAACTGACGGTCGTAACTCCCATAATCAATAAGTTAGAGAACTACCATTTTTACTATAGTTGACTCGCCGTAAAATCGCGAGTAACACATTGCTTCAAAACATTTTTGTTTGTTTGTCGTTTGTGAAGCAACATATTGCTTCAAAACATTTTTGTTTGTTTGCATGTTATCCGCAACGTATGCCGATGTATTTTCTGAACACGAATCCTGAACTGAACACGAATCAGCTGACCGTTTTGGCCTAGAGTACAATGCGACATTAAGGGGCTCGATTTTATGCACGAAAAATCGTATTTATCGGATTTAAATGGAAAATGTTGGGTTGGGAGTAAAATAATTGTTATATTCATGATCAGCGGGAAAAAAATACATCGAATGTATTTTTTTGAAACAAAGAAAAACGTCGATTTTCGTGATTTTCAAACGTCGATATCTCGGCTCCCAATGGAGGTAGGGAAAATCCGAGGTGCTCATCGTGTTCTACGGGAAAAAATACACAAGATAAGGTTCTGCCCGAAGTTTTGAAAGCGTTTTGTCGGATAGTTTGAGGACGTTGAAAAACGCGAAATATGGACTCGAAAGGGTTGAGGGCAAAAAATTGCCTTGCAATTTTTTGAAGAAAAGTTTTTTATTTTTATAAAATGTTTTTTTTTCTGTTTATAAAATTATTTGCCCCGTATTCCGACGTATTTGTGCGCGCTGAACACGAATCTGTTGGCCTTCTTGAGCTTAAGCCTAATGGGATATTGATAATTTGGATTTTATGCACTAAAAATCGTTATTCTGCACGAAAAAGTTTTTTTCTTTTCGGATTAAAATGAAAAATATCGGGTCTGGAGGAAAATAAACTGTCTATTCGTGATGAAGTGACATTTTATAACATTATTTGATTCACGAATAATTTGATAGAAAAAGAAAATGCGAATGATTAAGAAATCAACGAGGGAAGAACTTCGTTTAAAATCAACCTAGACTGCTAAAAAGGTGACCAAATCTGTGACAAAAAAAAATGACGTTCAAATCCCAACTAGATAGATGTTTTTCACTGTTTTTAACAAACTTGCGAACCCGAAGAAAAATTACAATCATGATACGATAAACATTTTCTGCAATAAAACGACGACGCCCAATCAAGGGTCATTTTTTTGGGTCAATTGACACTCATACATCAAATGATCGTCACAGCACATCTCTATACACACGAGTTAAAAGGTGGTGGAACAGAATAGTGGATCAAACGACACGTGGTACTGTTCCCTAGTCTGTTTTCTTCCACTGCCGAAAAATCAACGTTACACAACGTTAACGCTACCATAAATTTTGAGGCGCCTTCAATCGTACACCGTTCAACTTGACACTTGTTCATTCTTACGGAAATAAAGCGTACACCGCACAAAATGTTACATAAGCACAGCTTCGTTCAAATTTACACCACAAATACCTTACACTTGCCCAATCCTCGGATCACAAAACTGTACACCGCCATTTCTTTACACCACAATAAGTGTACGTATTCAATATGTTACACATTACTAAGCTTACACCATTTCATTTTTACACTTGCCAAACCTTACAACTTTAAAACTTTACACAATTCAATATACTTCACATGCGCAAACTTACACACGCGCAACCTTACACCAACGGGTGGAAAGACGGCCTTCGAGACGGGCGTTGGATGAGCGCCGCTGTTATTCTGCAGGTAAGATGAAGCACATGGCGGGCTACCATGTGATCACAACCAACAGTCGGTTCATCTTACCTGCAGAATAACAGCGGTGCTCATCCAACGTCCCTCTCGAAGGCCGCCCTTCCTCTCCGTCGGTGTAAGGATGCACGCGTGCAAGCTTGCGCATATGTGAAGTATATTGAATGCGTAAAGTTTTAAAGTTGTAAGGTTTGGCAAGTGTAAGAATGAAATGGTGTAAGCTTACTAATGTGTAACATATTGAATACGTACACTTTTTGTGGTGTAAAGAAATGGCGGTGTACAGTTCTTGACCCGAGGATTGGACAAGTGTAAGGTATTTGTGGTGTAAATTTTAACGAAGTTGTGAACTTATGTAACATTTTGTGCGGTGTACGCTTTATTTTCGTAAGAACGAACAAGTGTAAAGTTTAACGGTGTACGATTGAAGGCACCTCTAAATTTTAAGTTCTCTTAATAAAAGGGAGCTAATTAAGGAACGCAACGCATGTAGAGACCAGCAGGTCAGATTTTTGTTCGATTGGTAGGGTGAACTGTGACGTGAACTCGACGGATTCGTACCAGATAAAGCTTCCTCGGCCAGCATTGAATCACACAGTACGCAGTTGCTTCGGTCCCACGAAAACTAGTCGTTCCCATTCAGTGGTCGTCAGCGCACAGCAATATCTTCACTGCCGGTTACCGATAGTTATTCGGCGTCGGGCAGTCGCAGCAAGTACTAGAACTCTGAAAAAAGTTTCGATTCGTCGTGTCCAAGAGCGATGTCAGACCCTGCAGGTATATTTCGCTCAGTCATGGGTGAAGAACCCAAACCTAATGACGCGTACGAGGAAATGGTGCAAGCCGTCGGAGCGTCGGCGACAGTGTTCGCAAGCGCCTCATTGGTGATCGCCACAGCCAGTTTTGGAGTGGTTGCCAGATTTGTTAACTATCTATTGCGTTCTTAAAGGTACTTTCCGTAATAGTCGTGACTGATCACTCTTCCCAATTAGCCTCGCACAATACGCGAGTTTATGCTCATAATAATACGCTTTTCATTTGTTGTAGAAAGTCATTGAATCAAGCCGTCCGGTTGAAGTCGTCTTGTCATGGAAAAAGGAAAATGACGGCATTTGATCGCAATGCATCTAACGACTCGACTTTTAAGCAGCGCAAACTGGACTGTCACTGCGAATAACGGCTGTAGATTTTTGTCAGACAATGACTATTAAATTGTTCTGTCAATCTGACCTCGTAATTTTTCTTTTTACTTCGCGAACCCGAACCCGATTAAGAGGAGCAGCGACTCGACATCGAGCAATTAAAATGACAATATTTTTATCTTAACACATGTACATAAAATCTCGCTTTCCGTTCCTGTGAAGTGTGCGCAGAAAGGCACTTTTTCGCATCGCGTGCGGGAAAAATACTGCGCATGCGTACAAACGCAATATGGCATTTTTTTCCAGCTCTAGAGCGGAAAAGTGCCTTTCTACGCACAGTTCCTAAAAACGAACAACTCGATTTTGATGAATTTGTTAGGAAAAATTATGTGAATGGCATGGACGTAGAAAAGGGAGTTCTGACTCGTGTGAATGCCGCACTCGCCTTCGGCTCGTGCTGCATTTTCACACTCGTCAATAACTCCCTTTCTACGCCCTTGTCATACAAATAACTATTTTTAGAGAATTTGCGTCGTACGGTAAATTTTTAAGGGCGTATGCGAGTTATCGAGTTCATTGCAAGGCTGATTTTTGTACGCCTTTTTTGTACGCCATCCCCTCGCAAAAAGGCAATCATTACCAGATCTGGATAAAACCAACGCCATTCGAAAGATAGTTAAATTTACTTCAATGTAAATTTTTGGTTTATCGAAATTGGCCAAGTTTCGCTAATATTGGCGAAAAGAAACCTTCTTTCACGTCAAGTGCCCACTACATTCGAGAAACATTCAATGAAGAGAGCGTACTTAAACGAGCTGAAATAGTAACGAATATCTTTAGAGGTAACGTTATTTATTGGCAACACGCGGTAGGAGAGAGCTTTATCGTTTCACGCGGAAAGACGACACATTATTTTATCGGGACTTAAGTAACTGCACACAGCGAGACTCTCTACGAGTGAGCGGCAAAAGGATATCGCCCGGACGGATGAAGGTTGCTTTACCTGGTTACTTAACGGCGTAACTGCACACAATTCCAACTGTACATAATTCTGGAGTTATTTAAAAAATCTGAAAAAAAAATTTCCGTTATTTCTGAATTTAGAACAACAACAACATAAAAAATTACCGACCGAATTCCAGACATCGAGGGTCAGATGTAGGTCGAATCGGTATTGAATGCTCCATATACATAAGATAAGAGAAGAAATATTTTATTGCTCAGTTTGACTTGGTAAAAATACGTTTTTTTTTTTAGTCTTTCTTGTTTTCCTTTTCGGCTCGCGTTCCAAGACTTCCAATTTCCCTCTTTTAAAATTCTTTTCGCTATTCGTGCTGCTCTCTCGAATGTATGAGCTTATCGATGTTTGCCCCGCAACAACCCCGCAATCGAAAAAAATGTTATTGACATTTTTTTTTCGCTAAAATACCGCCGATAAGGCAATCTTGAGGTGAAATCGTGTCGGACCGAAGGGCATTGGTCCTACAAAATTTTCTTGTGCACGAGTAAAGAAGACATTTGTTTTGAGCATATTTTGGTAGTGCGCACAATTATCAAACTTACCACAATTGTGCACAATTTCTTTTGTGCACGACTATATATATACATATTGTACAAGGCTCAAACCTTGTGTAACTTTTTTTTCTGTCTATTAAGTACCGTTCGTAGATACGATTGCAATTGTCAAATTGGATTTCCAATACACTTAAATCGGAAATAAATTAAATTTGCATAGCAGTGTCCGAAGCCTGAGACCTCTCCGAGCATTTTGATAACTGTTACCTTATTGATAAAATGACTGTCGCTCGGAAACTACGAGCCGTAATCGCCTTTTCATACAAATTTTTCGAAGAGGTGGTCGGGATAAGGAAGATGCAGGGTTTTTCCGCCCGGGATGATGCCGGATTTTCCCGTTCGGGAGGATCCAGGGTCATCGCCACCGACCCTCGTACATATTATTTTCAATAATATGCAATGTCATGTAATCATTATCAGTACGAGAAGCATATATACGTGCGAAAGAAATGCGGCATTGAGCGTATTCGACTCTCGAACTTTCTTGACAGTCTTTCCGATCACTTTGCATTACAAACCGCTGTGTACGTAAGATTATCGTTATGAGATGTATTATATTTGCCACTGTGATTTGTCATTATTGTCTTAACTATAAAATATAGACGTTCCCTCGGTGGATTATATTTTATAGCGGATAGTGTCTATGGTCACTATGTTTAATTCTTTCTCGGTGTGCATTCTTTCGCGCGCGATCCTGAATCGGCCAGTCGTTTTGCCTACGAGTCAAGCACGACGTTGAGCTTGCAAAAAAGTTGCAAATTGAAATTTTCATATCGCCTCCTCATAATATCGCTCCATTCGCAAAGTTTCCTCTACGGGAAAGCCAAAGATACTCAAAATGCTTTCTCATGGAGGGTTTGCGAATAAAGGGATATTATGAGGAAGCGATATGAAAATTTCATTTTCCAACTTCTCTTTAATCACACGGTGCGTAAAAGGCCACTTTTCCGTCCGCTTCGCGTGCGTAAAACCGCCATTTTCGCACCTTGTGATGAAAAATTTTGTACATCCCACGTGCAAAAGACTCGTGTGACTAAAGCACTCGCTTTCGGCTCGTGCTGTAAAATCACACTCGTTAGAAAAACGTTTTTCGCCCTCGTCGAATAATGTACTATTCTTTGCTCAGATAACAACCGTGCGCGGAAAATAGAACATCGTTACGCAGGGAAAATGAGGCTATACACCGTAACTCTGCTGGTACTCGTACTGTTTTACAGACCCAGCTATGGAATATTCGGGTAAGTTTTCGTTAATTTTTCGCCCTTTACGACTTCTCAAGAGTCGAGACGCAACTATTAACACCTCAACGTGTCGAGATTTGAGTGACATCGCCGAGTCCATCTGGATTTAATCGCACAACAGTTGGACTCACGCGATGCTCACGATTCTTATGACTCAAGCCGATCTTGACGAGAGCAGATGCAACGGAACTTATTATCACCTCTCTCGGCTTAAACAGGGTAGGAAGTCCTCCCCTTTACAGGTGCTCGACGACTGGGACCGTGTGGGTCGAAGCAAAGCGGCCCACAATAAATATAAACATAAATTCCGCCCTTCGCGCGAAGGTTCACTTGATATTTGAGAAAACGAGCTCCGCTTCACCTCAAACTTAACATCCCAGTGAACACGTTTTATTACGGCAATATAACATGGAAGTTACATGTAATGTAACAACGTTATTCTTCCGATTGTATAGATGGTATATAACATGGGCAGTAATATGTAATGTTTCAATTGTTATATGCAATTATATGTAATTGTTATATGTAATTGTTATATGCAATTAATGAAACTGTTATATAGGGTAGAGCGGGGCAAAATGGGGCAGCGGGGCAAAACGTCGTTTTCCAATAATTTTTGGATGCCCGAATTCGCCCCATCGATACATCAGATTGTTCTGCCCCATTTTGCCACCTTGTTCGATCCAAAAATGATTGGAAACTTCAGTTTTGCCCAACTGCCCCGTTTTGCCCCGTTGCCCCATTTTGCCCCGCTCTTCCCTATCAGTGTAGCGTTACAGTTATGTATAAAAATTGTGCAATCGTTACATAAAATACATGTAACAATGTGAGTGTAACTTTCGTGATAATCAGCTAATGTCAATAGCGTATAACGTAATTAAATGACAATAATGTAACTGGACTCTTTAACGTTTATATAGCATGTTCATAACAATGTTTATGACCATTACTAATCTGCGGGCAATGTTAATGTTACAAAGTGTGGTAGCGTTACGGTTAAAAAAAACCAGGCTTCATAACAGGTACATAACAAACATATAACGATATTGTAACAAGCAAATAATTGCTGGTTTCCTTATTGCCGTCAAAGGGCTGACCGACTAATATTTAATGCCAGTAACGAAAGTTTGTACATCAGTAATGATCCGTAGGTAATCCGTCTAAACAGTGTACACTGTGATGTCGCGGATGGCAATTTTATATTATTTTAACTTTCGAGCAGCCAACTCGGCTACAGAACGCGGTTGTAGGACGAAAGGACTCGGTATACACGGTGACAAACTGCTTAAGACGTTTATTATGAAAAATAAGAGCTACAGAGGTACAGAGTGTACGCGTAGAAATTCAGTGACTTACTGACTGACTAAACTGGGTGGAGGTTCGTTCTCATAGATCTATCTCGTGGCAAAGTGCAGATAGTGGGGAAAGAAATTCGGGCGTCGAAAAAATACTGGAAAGGGATTCGTATCGGGCAGAAAAAATGCATCGAATACCGGAACGCCACTTCAGGCAAACTCGAATTCTGCTCAAAACTAAAAAAAAAAAAAAATCGACGTTAAGGAAAGTCTCAATTTTTTTTTCCGCATTGTAAATGTCAATTCGGGATAAAAAAAAAAATAGCTTTGCGATTCGTATCGGGCCGCGAAAAAAAATGCATTGAATACCAGAACGGCACTTCAACGGGTCATTCGATTATAAAAAGTAAAAAAAAGCTCGAATAGAGCTCGTCAACTACATACGCGCATGATGAAATTATGCGCGTAAGAATAAGAGCTACAGAGGTACAGAGTGTACGCGTAGAAATTCGGTGACTTACTGACTGACTAAACTGGGTTGAGGTTCGTTCTCATAGATCTATCTCGTGGCAAAGTGCAGTTAGTGGGGAAAGAAATTCGGACGTCGGAAAAATACTGGAAAGGCAGATGTTTCGGATTCCTGGATGGCGGTTAGTCATGAGAAAAGGAATGCAATGATCGAAGTCTAGGATTGTGTATTTAGGGGGTGATAAGGAATGGGCGTTCGGAGTCCTCGAGGAGATGACGGGATGCTCGGTGGTGCGATAAGGAGCGGCGGCGGGTGAGAAGAGATAGGCGGCAATCGTGTGGTGGTCGTGTGAAAGTGATAAAAGGAAGATGTAGGGAGGATCGTTATTACAATACAATTTGTCAAAATTATGTTCTGAAGTCCAACATAGCCGAATAGGTAAGATCACCGTCTACAAGTTCGAGGGTCCCAAGTTCGTATCCTGCCGATGGCACACAAATTAATAACGTTTTTTTCTGGGATGCATTTTTTCCTGTCGATAGAGTAATGTAGTTTTTCACTAAATAAAGATCCTGATCCAACGATGGGATCATAATGTGTTTTTAAAATAAAAATTGTATGTTACATCGTTGTATAACAGCGATATAACAGGGCAATATAACAGTGTTATATTGATGAGTCGGAAACGGCAAGTTACATGCAATTTACATGCACCATTCTCGCAATGTTACCTGTTATTTTCAGATACATTGCTGTTACATTGCTGCTAGATTACTGTGTTTACTGGGATATATAGGAGTTTTATTGGTTCTTTTTTTTTTTTTTTTTTTTTTACACAGATGGGCAATGGTCAGCAATGCTGTGACGCAGGTGGAAAATCTGGTGAAAGAAAACATTAGAATACTGATGGCCCACGACGAGTGGCAAGTTAGGTGGTTTGCAAAGGACGCTCAGTATCATGAATCCATCGACGATATGAACAGGAGAATCGCCGGCATTGAATACTTTATGAAGAAGGTTGAATTCCTTATTTTTTGGAAAAAAAAAAACAAATGTATATAAAAAAATTATCAACGGGTCGGACATTACAAGAATTTCGTGGCCACTTTCAGATTGAAGAGGACGGCAGAATACAACTACAACAGACTACGAACATTGTGAACAATTTGGAGATGCGTTTGCTTTCGGTGGTCAACGATGTGCAGTCCAAATTATCGGTGCTGCTGAATCGTCCGGTTGCCGTTGTACAACAGCCAGTCGCAGACAGAACGGCAGAGATCATAAACAAACTGAGCAATACCGAGTTCGTGCTCACGAAGCAAGTTGCGGAATTGAAAGTGGAATCGAATTCCGTGAACGTTAAGTTGAAGGCTGATTCGACGACTCAGAGCGAAAAGATCCAAATCGTTTCCGGCAAGGTAAGCGAATCGGCAATTTCCACAGAACGGCAGATAGGTCGACGATTTGTTTATCATTTTTTTTTTATTTCAGGACTTTTTTCTTATACTTATATGTTTTATCTTTCATTTTTAGCTTTTCGCTGTCGCAGAACGAATCGAGAATATGGTGAACTCTGTCAGGGCTCTCGAGAAAGCCAGTCAAGGGGTAAAGGATTGTCTCCAGAAACCGATTCCCGATCCCAGACCGGCCATCGAGGGGCAAACGAGGACCCTGAATAATCTCAAGAAACTTCTGGAGGACGCCTCGGATCGTATTAAAAAAATACCCATGTAGTTCATTGATTCGTTCAGCGAGTCGTGGTATTGGCTGTTTTTGGCTGATTATAACATTTTCATTGTTTTCTTTTCAGTGCCAATGAAGTGACGAACTTGCACAACGGGACCCTGACGGCTCTTCAGAAGAGCACGGATGCCATAAACAGTTTGATGACTCGGGAAGTTTCCGCTGTCAAAGAGAAAATCGTTGAGTTCAAAGACGAGACAACGAACAGCGTTAGCCAACTAAGGTAATAATTTCGTTAATCCGATTGATCGATTAAGGCCGGAAGCGGCGAGTTTTATTTTCATTTTTGTAAATTGTTTATTTTAGATCGGATTTGGAACACAACATGTGGGCGTTAAACAAAAACTGCACGATTTCGGCAAGGGGCAGTCGATGATGGCTGATGAGGTTCTCGACGCTAAAAAACGGGTCGAGAATGGCGTACACGAGATTGGTAGCGAAGTTCGATGATCTCGTAAAGTCCCAAGGGAACGACATAAACAAGATGAACAAAAGATTCGACGGCATATCGAACTATATTATGGTCAATCAGAGCGTCGCTGTGGCGAACTTCGCGACTAAGATGGAACAGGTAATGAAAAAAACTGTGAAATCGGGCAGAAATACATCAAATTACTACCAACAAATTTGTTTTTTTCTCAATAGGTATGGCGGCAGGTAAACAGTGTGTGCCAGCAGATGACGGAAAGTGCCAAAGCGCTTGAAAAGATTCACAAGGAAGACGCAGCTTACGTTAACTGCACAACATCGATTATAGGAGGCTTGGAAAATAAGGTATAACTGATCTTTTTTTCCAGGAACATTTTATAATTAACTAACGTGATCATTTCGTACTTAAAGGTCGGTGAGGTGACGAGGCGGATGGCCAAGCTCGACGAGAATTTGAATTCTCTTATGGGAAGTCTATCGCTCGTTACCCAAAAATTCAACGGGATGAATAGTGGGTTGGGCGCGACACGGCAGCGGAAACACTGTCGGCCGGATCAATGGAATTCCCCGTCCTGTATCGAAAAATTTGAAGGAGCCTGAAAAGACGGAGATGATGAAAGAGATAACGTCGCTATAAAAAAAATGTGCCGGTTAATGAATTAACAATTAAATAATCAAAATTGACAATGCAGCTTTACCCTTTCGTCACTGTAATTCTACTCTATAGCTTATTACGAGAGCAATGATTATACACTACTTCGTCCCGATTTTCTGTAAAACTACGAAACACGCGTATGAATACGGCTACTACTATTATAAATAAATAACTATTAACGGAAACTTCTTGGTGCAAACTGTTTCGAATTTAAGAAACGCCAATGCTCCTATTGTTTTTCATTTATATGTTTTCATTGAATTGTCGTAACTTGAAAATGTTCACTTCCATGTATTGAAATAACCTTTTTTGTTTTTTCTTTTTTTATATTTACTTCTTTGAGGTAGCTATGTCGCTTCGCGCTCATTTCGCATGAGTTCAAGAAAAATAAGAGAAAATTGCATGTACTTCTCGATGGTATAAAATTCTGAAAAAAATCATGCATACTAAAGGTACTGAAAAGATTAATTGTGCATAATAATAATTCCAAGATGTTAATAACAAATGAATCAAAAAATTAATTGTTTAACAAATTATCCGGCAACATAACTTTTTTTTTTATATGAAAATGATTCGTTCATTTTTCTGAATACGTATGAATTTTTTCAGATTTTTCAGTCAACTTTGATTTTTTTTTTTATATATATGGAAAAAATGTGTGAAAAAACAAAAAAATCAAAGTTGACTGAAAAATCTGAAAAAATTCATACGTATTCAGAAAAATGATCGAATCATTTTGATTAAAAAAAAGTTGATGTGCCGGATAATTTGTTAAACAATTAATTTTTTGATTAATTCGTTAATAACATTTTGAAATTATTATTATGCAAAATTCATCTTTTCAGTACCTTTAATATGCATGAATTTTTTCAGATTTTTATACCATCGAGAAGTACTTGCAATTTATTTATTTATTTATTTATTTATTTGTTTACGGGGACCAGCCCCTTTTACAATATTTTTATACACGTTTTGCAAATCATAATTTTTATGCTAAGAAAAGAAAAGTAACATATTGCACAATATCATAAAGAAAAGAAGAAAGGAAAGTAACTTTAGAGCTTTAGCTTTGAGAAAAGTGGATTTGGAGAAAAGGATCCGCACGCCTGCATGAGAAATAGCTGAGGACGCCCGAGCTCTCTATTCGTAACGAAGAACCACATCTCGCATGACGGTTTTAAATTCTCCAATTGTGACGTTGAACGGTTCCATGGGAGGAAGGTCGTTTGCCAATGTTGATATCCGGCAGACTGCCGATCTGGCCGCCAAAGCGCTATGGATGACCGGAACGTGGAACGTCTGCGTCGATCTCGTCGACCTGACAGGCGCGTGCAGAGAAAACTTTTCCAGGAGAGTCGCGCAATCCACGTGGTTCGAAAAGAGTTTGGCCAGGAAGACGATATCGTCGAATAGCCGCAGAGTTTTCAGGCTAGGAGTTTTCAACGTCCATACGATTTCCGTGTAGTCATGGCAGTCTCGCGCCATGGGACTACCCATCTTGAAAGCTGCTGTCCGTAGGAATTTATGCTGCACTCTCTCGATTTTTTGCGGAGTATGTGTCGAAATTTGTGTTCCAAATCTCTGAAGCGTATGTCAGAACCGGCCTGACCAGTGCTAGGTATAGGTACTTGAGTGTCTCCACTCTACGAAACTTGGTGCTAAACCGTGTTACAAACCCTAGGAGTCGGTAAGCACGTAGCACGATTGACTCCATGTGGCCTGCGAAGCGCAGTTTGCAGTCGAGGAGGACCCCTAGATCTTTGATTTCGGATACCCTCTCTAGGTGTTGACTTCCGATTTTGTACCTGCATTCCACCGGATTTCTCTGCCTGGAAAAGGAGATGACTTTACATTTTGCGAGATTTAAAGGGAGCCTGTTGCGGTTGCACCATTCCCATAGAGTGTCGAGGTCCACTTGGATTTTTGCTTGGTCGCCATCGTTCTCAACCGTGCGGTAGATCTTGAGATCGTCCGCGAACATTAGAACTCGAGAGTAGACGAAACATGGAAACAATTTTCTCTAATTTTTCTCGAACTTGTGCGAAACGAGCGCGAAGCGACATAGCTACCTTAAGGAGGTAGTCTCGTTGCGTATCACCAAAGAGTGTGATTCGTGTGCAATTCAAAGAGAATTTCGTCAACTTTCTGATGGAATAAAAATCTGAAAAAATTCAACCACACAGAAGACTCCTAAGAATAATACTTTTCCATAATAATAGCTCCAAAAAGTTATTAATAAATTAGTAAAAGGAAATCGTTGTTTAACGAATTAGTCGGTAAACTAATTTTTGCTTTAGCCCAAATTTATTCGATAATTTTTTTGAAAACTCATACATTTTTTAAGAATTTTTTTCTAATATTAAAAAATTCGTGATTTTTTTTATCTATTAAAAAAAATGCGGTTTTTCATATTAGAAAAAATTCTCAAAAAATTCATAAGTATTCAAAAAAATTATTGAGTCAATTTGGACTAAAGATAAAGTTAGTTTACCGAATGATTCGTCGAACAATATTTTTTTTTTTACTAATTTGTTAATAACTTTTTGCAACTATTATTATGTAAAGTTAATCTTCTTAGCACCTTCTAAATAGTTGATTTTTTCAGATTTTTATTTCGTTAGAAAGGCGTCGAAATTCGTTGTGAATTGCACGTGAATCGCACTCTTTGATAATGCGCAACGAGACGACCTCCTTAATGTGTCAACAAACTATACTAGTCGAGACGAGGCGCCACTCGAGTCGAAGCAATTCTAGAAGCTCCTATGTAACTTGACACTTGCTGTCGCATCGATCTATCGAAGGCAACGCCGTTACTTGTTTTTCTCAGCAAGGTTAAAGCTACGATCACGGTTTTATACTCACGTCATCATTGTCCGAAGAAATGGTCAACAAAAACTGAGATAACGGTTTATGGGGTCGTATGAGATTTTCTACAGGAGCAGCGACGAAAGTGTCCAGAGTATAATAAAAGTTGGAACCCCGAGTCCCCTGACTTCTTCCCATTCTTCCGGTAGGCTCGTAAAATCGCCCTCATCTCTTGCTCGAGGCAATAATTTCTACGACCACAAAAAGAAATAAATACATAAATAAATAAATAAATAAACAAACTCACTTGTGCGATACTCGCAGACAGAAGCAGCAGTCTCCTGATCGGTGTCGACGATTTAATTTCCGAGATATCGACGCGTCCTTTCGGAGAACACGACGAAGAGACTTCCGGTGAGGAAGCGAAAGGCGGAGAATCCTCGGAAGCTCTTGTCTCGCCGCAGAGGCCGAGGGACGAATCTCTCGATAAAGAAGCTGCGAAAGAGTGTCATACCGACTCGGCCGGTGTTTCCACTGAGAGCTCGGCGTCATCTTTGAAGCGACGCCTTCGAGATCTGCCCAGCGAAGCTATAAAATTAGCCGATCGGGTCGCCGCACTGGACCGTCGAATTCGTCGGAAAAGAGACATTTATCTGCAGCTCCAAGGCCAGGCCGATCGAATCGAGGAGAAGGAGGAACCGGAAGTCGATTCACTGACCGGCTCATCGGTAACATCGATAAAGAGTCTTTTCCACGACGATCCTAAAACCGTCGAAGATCACCGCGCTCAACGAAGAGCAAAAATGTGTTCCTCGGCACCGGAAACCATGAGAGTGAACAGAGAATCGTTCGAACAATCTTTGTCATCGGAGGCGACGACGAACCCAAAGAATTCGCTGACGAAGAAATTCGAGGACCGTCGACCACCAAAGTATCTCGAGCCTATCAATGTTCCGGTGAAGGAAATTTTGCGGTGCAACGCACCGGCCCTCTGTATCTCGGACAAGAGGATCGCCGAGCTGCTGCGCAGAGGTTCGCTTTCGGCACGAGAAGATTATATCAAAAGATCGACAAAGCTCGCGGGCGCGACGAGACCCACGGGCATGATAATAAAAAATTTGAGCTCCGGCAGCGAAGAGGATTGCACGAGCCATTGGCTTATCCGAGGAGGCTTCAGCGTTCCAAAGTTCAAGACCGAAGCTTCGATCCCCGATAGTTCGAACTTCCAGTTCGATGGATCGACGGTGAATGACGAATCGTCAACTCCCAAAGACACGAGGAACGATCGACGGATGGTCGATGTCAAGCGGGAGGAAAGCGAATCCCTCGATCGTCCAAGATCTTCGACGATCTTGATCGCTGCGCAGAAACCTGCGCACAACGGCGATATAGATAACGAATTGTCGGACAATCCTCCGTCGGCTGAAGTCACCGGAAGACTAACGAGGACGTCGCTACGGAGCAGCATGGATCGCCTGAAGAGCGTTCTCAGAGACCTCGAATCGAATTCTCACGACTCTCGTAAATTTAACATACCGAAGCTGGAAATCCAGTCTCGGGAGTGTTCGCAATCGGTCTCGCACTCCAGCAGGGAAGCTCCAGCGAAGAGATCGTTGGACATGAACGCCTTGATTCGAGCTCTCTCCGACGTATCAATCAAGCAGCAAGATACGGCGGGTCGCAGAGTTGTGGCCGAATCATGCGAAAGCGTTGTATCGACCGCGCCGATGTCTTCACCTTACACCTCGATGGCCGATGGAAGCAGACAGTCGATGAGCTCAGCAGAAAATGCAAAGTCCCAAGAACCGAGGACCGATCGCTCGAAGGCTCTGCGTCGTTCGCGAGGCTCTTTGGTTCGGGACAGAAAAATTGAACGTACCGATGGTGGCTCGAAGAGTCGATCGAAAATGCCGATCTCCGCCGGAGAGGCAAATGACGGCGTACTTTGCAAGGTGCACAGGAAAGAACCGCGGAAGATCGCTCGAAAGATCGTCGTCGAGGAGACCCGCGAGCCTGCGCCGGAGGGGAGTTCGAAGAGAGACGATACCAGCTCTTCACCGACGAAAAGTGGTCCAAAGTACCGATCGAGCCGTCCGGTAAGAATTCACTCGCCCGAGATGAGAAAGAACCGGAAGTCCCCGATGACCGACGGATCTTCGGTGCGCGAGAAATCCTCCGAGCTCGCGAAGAACGCTTTTGCGTCATTCGACACCCTGGCGAAGAATCTCGCGAAGCCTGAGAGGACTAAAAAATTAACTAACGGCCCGACTGCAGTTTCCTCCGAGCCGGGAACCTCCAGAAACGATCGGAGGGTTCTTCGGGATCGCTTGTCCTCCCGGAGGACTTCCGGAGCTCGAGACATTCTCCCGCGAGTCCTCGGACACGATGCCGGATCGTCGGACGATAGATTCAAGTTTCTTCAGCGTGGTAGCAAGCTGCCCTACAGTCGAAGCAGCGGCGGAAGCTCCTCGACCGAACAGGAAGGCAGCGAGTTCGAGCTGAAGATAACGAGACCCTCGGCGAGTGGCTTCCCGAGCGCCGATTGCCTCAAGACCGAGGCAAAATTTAAGATCCACGAAGACACGGACGAGGCTTCTTCGCCGGGGAGCGAAGCCGCCTTTTCCATCGAGAAAGACTACACGAGAACGGCAAGCCCGTCTCCTCGGAAGTCGAAGCCGACGGAGTCCAGTAATTTGATCAGGGCCGATTCTTCGGCAGAGTCGAAGCGGTCGATGAGCTTGGAGTCCAGAATCGAAGTGGCGAAGAACGCGATTCTGGAAACTCGGTCCTACGTGGTCTCACCGGCGAACGGTTCGATGAGGGGAACGAGCAGTTCAAGCCAACTCACCGGAAGTTCACCGAAGAGACGTTCCAACAGATCACCGATCGAAACTGGCTCCAGCGGCTCGACCAGTTGCAGACACGACGACAACGCTCGTCTCCTATCCGAGAATCTTGCTGCAGAAACTCTCGAGGATTTCAAGGGAATCTTCACGGCCACTTCCGTCGTCAAGAGGCTCTCGTACTCTGAGTCGAAAGCTGAGCACTCGGAGGAGGAAAACAGCGACGAAGAACCATCGCCATTCCGCGCGAAGCATCCTCCCGAGGACCAACCGGAAGTCTCCTCGCCGGACGAAGAATTCATCGAGGACGCTGCCGCGAATTCTTCTAGGACTAATCTCGCTGGAGCCCGAACGTCCGACAGTAACTTACGTCGATTCGGCAAAGCTCTCGATCGCGCGAAAACCGGAAGCAAGATTTCATCGTCCCTCTCGAAGCTCGCGCGCTCACCGGAAGAGCCGAATCTCGCGGCCCGAAAGAGCCAAGATCGTTTTCCGTTCACGATATCCGAGAGCACGAGTGCGAAATCCTCGGCGAAGTTAAAAGTGAAAAACGCCATCGAAGAGGCGACTTCCGGTTGCGTAATCGAGCCATCGGAAACGGCCTACAAGCTTCGAGCTCATCCGAGTCTTCTTCGGCTCGCCGGCGCCGGATACGAAGCTACGGCCGCCGAAATAATCGAGAGCGTTTCGCGCGATCCGGCTGTAATGGTCGGGCATGGAAACTTCGTTGAAAAATTTGTCAGAAAATTCTCCAGGCGGAGAGGATTGAGAAAGAGGAGAAACGGATCTGGCAGCGAGACAACCGAGGTCCTTTACGAGAACAAGGAGTGCAGAGTCGGCTCGGCGGAGGAGAGTTCCGGAAGCAACGCCGTCGAAAAGTCCGCGAGACCCTTCAGTCGCGATGGACTGTGGGTGGAAGGACTTTGGGATAAAAATCGTTTGGGCGGCGAACTTACCGGTACGAAGGAACAAGACATCATAGATCGTTACACAATTTTCCTGGCCAAGAGAGATCAACATCGGAGACAATTCGGCGAATCGACTTTCTCACCGGAAACTCCAATGAACTCCGCCGTAATCGACGACGATCGCGACGTCGAACCGGGATGTCTTTGCGCCAAAATGTGCAAATTTTTTGTCGGCGGAAACATTCATCATCGTAAGAGATCTACGCTGTTTCTACGAGCTCGCAGCTCAAAGCTTCGAAGGAGATTTTGAAGAGAACTCTCTTCCGGTTTATTATCGCAGTCGTAATATCGAGAGACGGAGAGTTTTTTTTTTTTTTTTTTTTTTTTTTTTCAAAGCAGGGTACACTCAAGTATTCGTCGTTCAAGTTTCTTTATTTGTTCGCCGGTTCATACAACACGGTACTGCTTCTTGATCTGTTTTTGATCCTTCAATCGTTTCGTTTTGTAGATTTTTTTTTCTTGTTATCTCATCCCTTAGCGGATAACATAATCGTTATCGGCACTAATGTGATGATCTCTCACCTCTAAACCATCTTGTTCGTTCGCGTCGAGTTTAGTTTTGTTTTCTTTTTTTGTTTTTCTCGCCTATTTCGTTATACAAGAGCCCCGTATAATCTATCATTTCTCTATTGTTTCTCAGTTATTATATTCAGTGAATTCGAATTGGCTGTGTATGTGTGTTTGTGTGTGTATTTATTTATTTGTTTTTTTTAACTCATTCGTCTCAATAAAACGTTTATTCCACTCGCTACGCGTTTTTAACTTATAATTATATTTATTATCGTTTATTTATCGTTATAGAAAAAATAAGTCTTTAAATAATCACATAAGAGTCGTCGAGCGTTTATCGGGAGAAGGTCGAGTGGGCCGACGAGGAGTTCAGGATTGTGTGACGGTTACTTTTTTTCTTCTATCCTTTTTCTTGTTGCTGTTTTTTTCCTCACGTATCGGAATCAACGCCTAGCGGCCAGCGAATCCGTCGTCCCTTTCCTCTACAATCGCTCAATTCAACTCGAAGATTTGCGTATAATCAACGCCCGACATATTTCGAACTTGTACGCCCCCGTAACACCGTTTGCGCAATATATATATATAAAATAATATAAAAAAATAAAAATAAAACAAAAAATAAAATAAAACTGAAACTAATCGGTAGCTGCGCGCGTTTGGCTGCTGGCCGTCGTCACGAGTTCGGCCCTGTGTTTTTTTTTTTGTTGTTTTGTCTGTATTATTATGTTACTTTTTTTTCTTGTTACACAATCAAGATCCGAACGAAGACGAGAGTCCAGAATACGATACGAGGTACGAGTTCGACGACCGCGAAATCGCGGAAGACCCGGGTGAGAATGATCGACAGCGTTTTTTTAGTGTTGTCATTTTCACATTTTTTCGTTCGAACTCACCAACAAGGTACTAGACGCGGAAAGCTCTTCCGGTTCTGCGAGAGTCACGGTAATACTCAGACGATTACTGAGGAGACGTAAAAAAAAGAGTGTACGTGAGAGATAGATAGTCGGATAGAGATATTGAATAATGAAGAAAGAAACGAAATAGCTTCCGAACCCGAAGAGCCTTGGAATTCGCGGCGTGCACTCGCCTTCGCGTCTTTGCCGTCATAAATACACATCCATAATTCTATACACAATACATTATATACCTATATCGACGTTGCGTCCTCATCATCCCTCTTACTTCATCTTCACGTTACGTTTTGTGTTTTTTTTTCCTTTGTTTTTTTGTTATCTCTTGTTTTATACATTTACGACCCACACGTAGCACACCTTAATGCCTTCGTTTCTCTATATCACAATGAATTACCAACATCACTTTACACGATTGGCAACTCTTTTCATTTTGTTTGTTATGTTTCTTTTCATCTTTTTTTTTTCTTTTTGTCGATTACTTCTTTACTATATCGCCGGCAGCTAGAAAAATATAGAATTTGCTCGCCTATCTACGAGATAACTAAAATCGAAGAAGAGGTAGGAAGGAGGTGGTGAAGGTTCGTGAAAAGGAAAATACAGTGTGTGGGGGGGGGGGGAGAAGATGTGTGACTCTCGAGGCTTGTAAGAACGAGAGCGAAAGGTCGAAATAATAATGGAAAAAAAAAAAAAAAAAATAGAAGAAAGTAAAGGAAAGAAGGACAGAGAGCATGGCGCAAGCGTGCACAGGTGGTCGTGTGTGTCCTCGCGAAGACGTAAGCCCAGGTAGAACAAAAAGTAGTAGTGTTAATAATGACAATAACAATAATAATAGTACAAGAGTTGAAATCACGAAGGGAAGGAAATGAAAAATAATACATCTCGTGTCTTCACGTTAACGTTCGACTCGCCGCGAACAACAAGGACGGACAAGGGGCGAGAGGGACCCGCGATCGAATCGACACGGGGGTCCAAAGGCTTAACGCGTCGAGAGAGATCTCGAAGCGCGACGATTGTATCGGCTATGTTTTTTTTTCTTTTTTTTTCTTCACGATTTTTCGCGAAAAACTCGGATTTGTTTTTTTTTCACCCCCTTCAGTCACGTCGATCGTTCTACGAATTTCTACGTCGATCGACATCGCTCTTTGAACCCTTGGATTCGCACGTTCGCGTGACAACGTCGGTGGCGCTGCTGTCGATGATTTTCGTTTCGCTCTGCTGCACAGTACCGACGTTCTTCTTCATCGAAGCTTCACGCTCCTCGTTATCGTCGATGAGCGTATTGTTATCTTCCTCGGACTCGTTGCACTCCCCGTGTGTGGGAAGCTGCTGAGTCTGCGCCCGGCGTCACAACGGCGGTGGAATGGAGAACTCCTTTCGCACGTAAAAGAGAATGTAAGGCTTGCACTTTGCGACGGAATCGGCACTCGCTGGCCGTACCGAACTATCGTTGAAGTGGAACCACTGGCCGTCGTGAACGGCGAAGGCAGTGTAGTGTCCGGTACCGGCGCTGAAAAAATTTTCGGTAGTTGGAGCTCGTAAGTTACATACATATATGTGTATATTTTATATATATATTTCTTAGCTCAATTATAATATAATTCAAAATAATAACTATATTGAAGATCAATGAAGAAGTGAAACCTACCCGGATCCATGGTGAACGATAACCGCAGCAAGATCGTACAGATGACTGTTCTGAGCACCGAGCTTGACGCCAGCGGTACCGCGAACAGTGAACGGCGACATATCGAGTGACTCCATGGGAAAGTCGACCTGCGTGTCCACCTTGGATCGATAAGAATTGCACCACCTAAATCTTTTAATGTGAAGGCACAACACCTGCAAGGAGAGAAAATCAAAAGAGGTATTGGCGGTGTGTTTTTGTCCAGACGCAGAGATTTGCTTCGTGTTTCATTTTTTTTTTCCTCGAGCAATGTTCCACGATAATTTTTATTCCCCCATCGTTGTCAACTAACGTTAGGTAGCCTGTGTATCCAGAACCTCTTTGTCGAGCGCTGCTTTCCCATGCAATTGTCGCAGAAGTATAATTCGCTGTCGGCCAGTTCCTCGACTTTGAAGAATCTCGAGATACTGTACGTGAGACTGCAGACCTCCTCCTGTTCCTTGGCCCGCCTCTGCAGTCTGTCGGGAATGTCCAGTGAGAGATCTTGGAAAGGTTCGTGCGTCTTCGAGTCCGTCCGGCAGTTCATGCAGTGGACCTGCGCATGGAAATTCAGGACGATGAATAAAAAAAAAAAATTATCCGATACGAACATGGAAGGGCGATTCGCAGAGAGCGATTTCGTGTTGTTCACGCTCAATAACGCCGTCGGTAATCTACGATCGAAAAACTCACCACGCTGAGTAGCGTACCACCGAATACAGCTGTGACGATGCTCTGTTTTCCGCGAAGCCCGAGTGGCTCGTGACCGAGCCTAGGCAGTAACTGGAGCAACTCCGTGTGTAGCCTGTCGAGCATGTAGGTGAGAAACTCGTGAGCGTCCTGCTGCTGGTAACCCCTAAAACGTGGCACCACCTTCCAAATAACGAGGAACAGACACTCGGGAGATATCGCCTGGCCGTTGGATCCTCCTAGGCTCAGTCCCAGAAGAACCTTTTAATAAATAATAATAATAATAATAATAATAATAATAATAATAATAATAATAATAAATGAACATTTTTTAATACCCGTTAAAATTTATGTCTCCACATCTGAACTCGTGAAAAATTAGACAGACAGCAATGCACCCTAGAAAGTTTTTCTCCCATAATTTATTTTTTGCTTTCTCAAATAGAAAGTTGTGTACGTAAAAAAAATATTCAACATTTTAATGTCAAAGTACTTAAAATAATCTAAAACGTTCGGGACATGCGATTTTTAGCTGGCGTCCGGATGTATCTATGTGTGTGTATATATATGGGTGCTTGTGACGCTTACATCGTTTAAACCGACTGTAACTCGGTAACGGTTCGAGATAGCGAGTTGAAGTTTGGTAGACTAGTAGAGTGGTTACGACCTTCCCTTGGTTCAACGTTCATGAAGATTGATGCCCGTTTCGAGATTTTAAGGGCTTTTTGAAAATTTTGAAAACAGAGTGTGGTTGATCTATCTGGCGTACATTTTTAGGTATCGTCTTGAAACTGCATACAAATATAATACTACATGGTGGCCGTTTTTCCAACGGAAAAAAAATTCCCTGACTTTTCCCTGACTATTTCCTGGCCAATTAAAAATTTTCCCTGACCAAATTTCTAACAACTTGTATGAAAAAAAAATTAATGATGCAAATGAAAATGCCTACTTATTGAATTAATGTTTAATTCGATTTTTGTTTTTTTTTTTCCTAAATGTTCTCAATTTTTTTTACGCTCCTTTTTATTTACTCCTTATTTATTTATAGAACGTTCAGCGACAATTTACTTTCTCCCTGACAAATTTGAAATTCCCTGACTTTTCCCGGATTCCCTGACCAACATTTTTTTCCCTGACTCTTTCCGGTTTTCCCTGACCACCATGTACTACTATGATCAAAGACCTTTGGCATTGAATTTGACCGAATTTTTACGAGGTAGAAGCTCGGCCGATGAAGAGGTAATCGTCGGTTAGTTTTTTTAAGTACCTTGCGAAGCTCTTCGGCCAGCAGAGCATCGCTGAGTTCCTTGGCCCGACCGGGTGCGACGATGCGTCCCCTGTGCGTCGGCGGTTCGTCGAAAGCTATGCCCTCGAGGCTCGGCATTTGCGTTAGATATTCGCAGAAATGGCTAATATTGTTGAACGACTGTAGTACGACGTTCATGAAGCACGTGTTCCCCAGGTTTCTAAGGCCCACGACCTTCTTCTCTTTGGTTAATTTTGAACTACGTCTCTTCGCAGCCGGACGATTGTCGCCGCTCGTCCCGTCCAACGAATGAAGCCTCTTTCGGGTTCTCGGCCGAAGATTACGGACGACAACTTCGGCCTTCCACAGTGCATCGGCGTCGTCGTCGCCGTTACCGTTCTCCAGACCGGGCGAACTCGACGAGCCCCAGCTATCCTCGTTCTCCTTCTGCTCGCCCTTGCGAAACGCCGTCTGACGAATCTTCTCTATTTGACCGCTCGACGTGTCGTTCACCACGTACTCGTCGCATGTGTAACTGCAAATAAATAAATAAATAAATAAGTAAATAAGTAAATAAATAAATAGATAAATAAATAGATAAATAAATAGATAGATATATAAATAAATAAATAGATAAGTAAATAGATAAATAGATAGATAAATAAATAATTATTCGGAAAAAAATACAAAATGAAAAAAAAAAAATTCAACTTTTTTGTTATTATTTCATCGTAGCATGAAATACAAAGACCCACCAGTAAACCGAGAGATTTTCGCAGTCGATGCACACGCAATGCTGAGTATTCTTTTCGTGATGCTGAAGTGCATGGCCGGCTACGTAACGCCCGCAGTGAACGGCCCCACAGTGCAGGCACAGCCACGTACTCTTCTCCGTGCCGCATACTGTTGGAATGCCAATTAATTTCTCTCAGTTAAAACAATATACTCCGGGTGTCTTAAGGAGTCAATGGAAATTCGGTCTTTTACGACTAAACGTTATACCATCCGGGCTCGGTTAATTCAATATCCGGATGGCATTGGCTTCAAAAAAAATTTTCCTTAATTATACGATAACTAAATTATATCATAGTTCCGTGACAAGATAGAATTCTGCGAAAAAATAAAAAAAAAAAAAACCTGTACAGTCGATATCGGTCGTTATCGTCGTCCGGCGAAGCTGGAAGTCCAATCGCTTGCCTATCGCAACAGTGACGAGTAATGTCACGCGACTATTCAACTCCTTACGATCGAGCTTAACGGCGTAGTAAGAATTTTTTCGAGCCACACGTAAACTTTGCTCCGAATATTTCCGTGACAAAACATATCGCGTGAAGGAGGGGCCGAGGGGGGGGGGGGAGAAGTTCTCTCGATGACTCAGAACGCGGTGACCATTGATAAATTCTCGTCGAAACCTCGCCAGTGTGTACAACGCCTGGACGAGCGGCACACGAAGATTGTGTATACATATATATGTATACACAATCTTCGTGTGTGTGTGTGTGTGTGTGTGTGTGTGTGTGTGTGTGTGTGTGTGTGTGTGTGTGTGTGTGTGTGTGTGTGTGTAGAGTACGTGTAGCGCGGATAGTACGCGAGCGACCGGCTAGAATAACGATCATCGTACCAGCTGGCCGATGAACAGAGGCGCGATGAGAAGGGGAGAAAAAAAGGAAGACAAAAAACAACACACAAGCGTGCATCGACGAGCAGCGAGGAAATAACCGGGGAGAGAGAGAGAGAGAGCACGGTTCGCTTCGATAGCTCGAACGTCTCTCGGGAGGTCTCCCATCCGATTACACTCAAGTATCTACCTATGTGCGACGGGCTCTGTGGCGTTATCGATTTTTTTTCCCCCCTACCAGCACATACTCGACGGTTCCTAAGCTCTTTTTTAAAATTTATTTATTGTACGCTAATATTTTATTCGGTCTTACGAGTGCTCGCGATTCCAAAAGAATTAACATTCTGCTCGAAGTCGAAGAATGGAATCGAAGAATGGAATCGAAGAATGGAATCGAAGAATGGAATCGAAGAATGGAATCGAAGAGTGGAATCGAAGAGTGGAATCGAAGAGTGGAATCGAAGAGTGGAGTCGAAGAGTGGAATCGAAGAGTGGAATCGAAGAGTGGAATCGAAGAGTGGAATCGAAGAGTGGAATCGAAGAGTGGAGTCGAAGAGTGGAGTCGAAGAGTGGAGTCGAAGAGTGGAGTCGAAGAGTGGAGTCGAAGAGTGGAGTCGAAGAGTGGAGTCGAAGAGTGGAGTCGAAGAGTGGAGTCGAAGAGTGGAGTCGAAGAGTGGAGTCGAAGAGTGGAGTCGAAGAGTGGAGTCGAAGAGTGGAGTCGAAGAGTGGAATCGAAGAGTGGAATCGAAGAGTGGAATCGAAGAGTGGAATCGAAGAGTGGAATCGAAGAGTGGAATCGAAGAATGGAATCGAAGAATTGAGTCGAAGAATGGAGTCGAAGAATGGAATCGAAGAATGGAATCGAAGAATGGAATCGTAGAATTGAGTCGAAGAATTGATTCAAAGAATTGAATTGAAGAATTTAATCGAAAAATTAAATTGAAGAATTGAATCGAAGAAATGAATCGAAGAAATGATTCGAAGAATTTTATTGAAGAAATGAGTCGAAGAATTTAATCGAAGAAATGAGTCGAAGAATTTAATCAAAGAAATGAGTCGAAGAATTGCCTCGAAGAATTGAAACTCAAAAAAAGGTCACATTTCAGTTGGTTGAAATGATTATTATTATAAAATATTTTTTTTATTTCTCTGTAAAACGAGGCCGAAGATAACGGAGAAAAAAAAGATGGTACTTTGATGAGGTAAATAATGAGTTTTTCTGAAAATTAATGTTGGATGCGCGGTTGCGTGCTGACGGAGCTGTGCACCGCAGCCAAGTCGGCGTGTGCAGTAGCGGCAGGGACGAAGTGAAAACCCAGACGACGAGGAGGACGACGATGACGACGACGACGACGACGTTAAGCGAGGCTCGCGCGCACACGCTTCGCGTTGTTCAGGTATATAAATAATTCGCGCAGTATTTCTCGGTGGCCTTTTAAATCGATGCGAGCGTCTCGACGCTCCCGTCGCTCGTCGGCGGGCCGAGCGCGCGTTCGTTCGTCTGCCGGGTCCTCGCTGCTAGCGCGATCGCGACGAGTCGATAAGAGAGCTCGTTGCCCGTCGTTGGGGGGGCTCTCTCGTTGACGCATGCACACTCTCGCAGCCCGCCCCCCCCCCCTGCCCGCGGCCAGACGGGACCGACGATAGAACGGTGGAACGGAGAGAATGAATAGATATCGGAGTGGGGAGGGCGAAAACGGGTGCGGTGGTCCAAAGTTTTGCGAATCGATGGTTAACGAGTTCTCGGGGCCACGCCTGCAGACTCCGGTCTTCCTCGCGGGACCAAAGTTTCGATAAGCTCGATGTGTTTCTTTTTTTTTTTTTTTTTCACCTTATAATTTTTGTTTTCACTCATTCATCGTACGCTAAATTTAGCTCAATGAGAAACGAGTATTATGTTCGAAACGTTTTTTTTTTTTCTCGAAACAATTACTTTCAACTAATCGTCGGCCAATTAATTTGGTTGGTTAGTCAACTGGTCGGTCGAACAAAGAACTTAACTGACCAGTAAAGAATTATCGTGCTCGAGTCGAATTGCATGCGATAATTTGTTTTTCTTTTTTTGCCTTGTACAGAAGTTTCTCGTTCCGTGCTTCCGACGTTGTAACTGGACGCCTGGAGGGGGGAATGAGAGTATTTACACTCTCACGAAGGGGATCGTGTCCCGTTGTGTTTTGTCGTAGGCTCGTCTCGTTTGACACGCTTGGCTCTCGTCACACGACACGTCGAATCAGAAAAAAAAAGCCACGAGCGATCCTTCCTCGGGATCGATCGATATTCTCTTCCCCGGACAGAGGTCACCCGCGCGACCTGCAGTCGGCTCGGCCAGAAAGACCGACCCCCCCCCCCCCCCCCCCCATAGAGAGGAAAACGAGAATCCGCAAAAAGTTTAGGGCAAGTGCGCGCACGGGTTTTCTGGCCCTGGTACGCGAGAATATGGCTCTCTCGTCGCGCTGGCCCGCCATAAGTATAGTCCCGAGGTCGGTCGAGAAGATATAACGAATAAGTTTGCAAACGCTGGTACAGAAACGCACGATGGGCGCCGGGAATACGACACCCGCTCGCCGCTCATTAAGAGCATGTGAAACACTGTGGAGTGCGAGAGAGATAGCGTCAGTGGCGCTCTCGGGCGGAGCGAGAGAGAGAGAGACACACTGAGAACGTGTTTCGCATGCTCTTAAGGCGGGGGCCTGAAGATCAAAATAACATCAAAAGATTTTAAAACAATTTTTTCACCTAAACGGCTTTATAGGATAAAAAACTAATTGCAGGTCTCACTGCTTATCTGATTTGCGCGTTGAGTACAGCAATTCGTTTTTCATTTTATAGAATCGTTTAGGAGAAAAATTAATTAAAAATTTTAACTCTGTCTCTCTATCGCACTCACACGGGTTTAACCTTCCCTTAAGAGCATATGAAAGCCGCCCCCCCCCCCCCACCCGACAGTTTCGTGCTCAGCCGGCATCGAAAACTGTAATCAACCTTTTTCACGGACGCTCGCATCTACGGTCAAAAGAAAAATGTGAACGAAAGCTGACATGTAATCCATCTTCGATTACACTTTTCTTTTGACCTTAAATACCCCAGTCCGAAAAAAAAATTGATTGCAGTTTTTGTTACCGACCGTGGTATTTTACCTGCGTAAGGCGCTTGACGAACGTTTCGAACACACAAAATCTTCGTTTTAGGAAATTAATGAATAAAAAATAAAAATAACTTCCTCGATGAGAAAGCAAAAGAAAACAATCCATTGCCGACGACAATAAATTTGTTACTTTTAAAAATGACCTCATAAGACTTCGTTCGTCTATGGATCGACTGTTATTTACAAACCACGAGGCTCCTTCTGTGAACGATAAAATCAATCGTCCGAATTCGAATCCGGCTAAATATAAATTCATTATTACTGCGCCTTGATGTGAAAATCGACGAGAGCGATGTCTCGGTTTGTTTTTCTTTTGTTTTTTTCATCTAAAGTAAAAAATAAATAATAAAAAAAGAACGCAGCGTTATCGAACAATTGCGTTGGAGAGCGTCGAATGTCATGAGACGTCTCGTCTGCTGCGGAGAGTTCTAATGACGGGTCTCACGAAGTCCCAGCTGATTAGGACTGTCTGGTATTGATTTTCCAATGACGACCGCGCTGGCGCGTACACCGCACACACGCTCGGTCGCACACTCGCGAAAAACTCACACGGACGCCCCTTCGCCCGTTCCAGAGGCACAAGAATATAATAACCAAAAGCGGAGAGACAGAGAGCCAGCAGGAGACACGGGAAGAACCGGAGAGTGGTAACCTAGAGCCTCTCACACACACACATAAACAGGGACACTTGTTCAGCGCTCTTACGTTCTCGCGCGTGGATTAGTGTGCGAGAGGGCTTCCCGTGCTGCATAACAACGCACCCACGTTTTCCGCGCACAGCAGGTAAAAAAAAAGCTATACTCTGTAACGAATTATACGAGCGTGATTATGTATGTATCCGACTCGGCGTTGTGTCGACACTGAGGGAAAGCATAAAAAAAAAAACGTGTCCCGGTCGACTGTCGAAGCCGATTTAGGAAAGTTAGAAGGTTTAAACATATTTCCGTAGTATCGACTCAGTCGGCTATGCATGTACAATATAAGCGTGCATATTCGCACGGGAAAAATCGTTGAATCGTCAACGAAAACGGTCAGAAAAAAAAGGAAGACAAAAAGATGATAATAAAAAATAAAAAAAATGAGGAGGGGATGGTCGAGAGGAGATAGAACGATAGTGGACTCGAATTTCCGGGAAAGAGGGAGCGACATCGCGATCCGGAACGCGATGCCCGTGACGAGGCTGTTGGGTGCCTCTCCGCGCGGCGTATTCTCTCCTCTATCCGCGACTCTCCTCGCTCTGTTGTGTTGGTGGTTGACTTCAAGGCCGGGAGAGGAACGTCCTGTGTTAGCCTCTATATATTCGTCTCTCTTCCACTCCTCTCTGCCTCACTTTCTCGCGGGCCTGTCTATCCAAAGGGAAGTGTATATATACACGAAGAGAGGCTCGCGGAGGAATAATAAGAGTAAGAGAAAGATAGATGGAGAGAGAAGGGGGGGGGGAGGAAGAAGAACCCAACGAAGGCGCAATAGCTAGCGAGGAGATGCTCGATCGAGCGCCCCGCTGCAGCTGAGAGAACGAGGTGAACTGGAAAGGCAATAAAAAGGAAGCTGAGCTCTCCCGGTACAGAGATGAGAGAGAGTCTCCCGGAGCAGGGAAACCGAGCTCTCGACTCTCGGCATGTACCACTGGGCAGTCTCGCGAGTTATATACGAGGAAAAAAAAACAAAGCTATTTCCTAGAACAATCTCGAAAACTCGATGGAATCGACCTTAGTCGTTGGACGTCGAGAAGCCGAAATCGAGGGCCGCTATATGCATTTCCAACGTGATATAAAAAAAAAAAAAGAAGGTATATAAGATTTTGTTTCTTTCGCGCTGTTGGAAGAGTCCTACCTGCGCAGACGAAAGGCAGATCCTTTGTATAAGTCGCTTCGAGGTCGTCGCTGCCGATACGGACGCTCTGTGCTAGGTGCGGACACTCCATTTCACCGAATTGACGAGCGATAGAGCGTACCTCGGGCCCTCGTGGGCCCCCTCGTTTTTGCAACTTCGTCGTCGTGCTTCGTCGTGTCCGCTCGCTGTTTCCTACTACACAGTCCGCTGTATCCTCCTATATACGTATCTTTGTGCTCTCTCTCTCTCTCTGTCTTCGCCTGTATACTGTGGTATACTTTTGTGTGTATTTGTGTATGTGTCTGTGTCTCTGTTTGCGTGAGAGAGTCTGTAAGAGGAGATAGAATTCGTGTGGGTTTTTTCTCGTCCTCTTCCGCACGCCTCGATTATACTTATATATTTTCTTTCTTTCTCCCGGCTACTATACGAAGCTTGAATCTTTTTTTTTTTTTTCTTAATGATTTTATTCTTTCCCTTTTCTCTCGTGCGTATGTGTCTTTCTTTTTTCTTCTCTTTGCGTACTCTCCCCGGGGGTACACTGGGTGCCCCGTAATGTACCGCTCTCACATAGCGGGAGACCCCGTCGTCTTCGACGAAGGAGCAACGACGACGACGAGCTCGGTGGGCTCAGTGCGCAGCAGCAGCGACGGACCGACTGAAAGGCCAGACCAGCACAGCTTCGAACGATCGGAAACCAGCAGCGGCACAGCCGGAGTTCCTCTATACAATACGCGCGCGCGCGCGCGCACGTACACACACAAAAACTCTCGGATACACACACACACACACACGCTGACACCGCACTGTACCACCAGCAGCAGAGAGTTTACTATTTATCCAACATTCTTCTCTCACTCTTATTATCTCTCCGATGTTGAGTTATCCCAGTCGACTTTGTTGTTGCCCCGGTCGTAGGCAGTAACGTTGCTTCTTTATTTATGTATCTTCCTTATTTTTGTTTTCTCGGTTTTAATCCGTTTCGGTCTCACATCTACCGTCGGCCTCCACCACTGTATTTTACCGTTGTATAATAATTTCAGTCGTGTCAGTTGGGTTCGATTCTTTACCCCGGGCTCGTTCCTTTCTTTTTATTCTTCTTGTTTTTTTTTTCTTTCTTTCTCTCAGTCTTTCGGACGAAATTCCACGGAGAGGTAGACGCGCTGCAGAAAAGCACACACACACGCGCGCGCAAGCTTCGTTCTTTTCTTTTTTTTTTTTTTTTTACACGGTCAACGTTAACGTCGACGGCAGCCACTGGTTGTACGCTTGGCTTCCTTCTTTACTTTTTTCTTTTATCTATCTTATCGTAACTATTATCCACCGTCGATTCGACGTGGAGGAATCGAATCGTGTGGATTAATATTAGCGACGCGGTGTTACGACGAATTAACAGCGGCCGAGCCAAACGGCGTGCTCTCCTCGCGGTGACTTCACGCTCGCACACCGTAAAGCCCGTTAGGTTGGGTCGGGTTGCTCACCCGCCCGCTCGCTCGACGACGAACGACCTAGGAGCTACCACGATCGGGTTTGAGGAATTGCGCAGGCGTCAGTCGACGCGAGGCGCCCTTCCCGTTCGCCGAGTCGCCGCTTTTACGATATACACAAGCTCGCGTTTCCCCGATGCTACGCGTCGAGCATAGTACACGATTTTACTACCACGCGGATACGAGGAGCCTCTACGGCGAGCGAGCCGCCAGGGCCGTAGCAAGGTGAGGGCACGACGCGTCGAAAAATCTCTAAAACATCAATGCCTCGCGCACCGCGCTGCCGAGACGACCGTGCGACGTCGATGAGTCGTCGAGAGGGGAGGGATGACCAATGCCCGCAATCCTCTTCCCCCCTCCCATCTGCCGGGGATCCGACGATAAAACGTGATACATGCAAAATATATGTAGAAAAACCTGATAAAAATGTTATTACGGCAGCTCCAGAGGCAAACCCTTATTCTAGTCTACATGAAACGATAGAACATTTGAACTGCGTGCAGATTAAATTAGCCAATGATAATTTATACAAAGATGTGTAATGTGCTAAATTTAATCAGTTTCGTTGGGATTTTTTTTTTTTTTTGAGCTCTGTACATCGGTCATAATCATGTAAGCTATGAATTCCTGGCTACGTTAAACATTAGAAATTTAAAACTGTGGTTCGATAAATTCAACCGAAGATAATTTGTGCCAAGTTGTCTAATCTACAAAACTTGATTACTTTTACTGGTTTTTTTTAGAGCTCTGTACATCGATCATAATACTCTTGAAAGCTATGTATTTTTGGCTACATTAAACAATAGAAACTTAAAACTGCTATTTGAGAAATTCGGCGAAGATAATTTATACAAAGTTGTCTAATCTGCCAAATTCGATAACTTTTGTTTTTAATGTTATTTTAATTTAACGTAATCTACGAATTAATTCCATTAACGTTACTCATAGATTCAATAGATCGCAAATGAAAAGGAATGACAAAGTAATTTCCAGTTTCCAGACGCGACAGTTCTCGATCGACAGGCATGGGTTCGAAAAACGCAAATCATCGCGGTTTCCGATGTCGTAGAAGGAGCACGATGGACGAGACTTTGCGAGGGGGCCGAACATCGATGGACAATTGGGTAATAATTCATCGCGGCTACTGCCAGTTTTGGTTCTTTATTGGAAAAATCATCGGACCGACAGTTTTTTTGTTTTGTTTAATATATCGATGTAGACGCGACCCGCTCAATTTCGCCTGTACTGATGAGTCGAAGGCTGAACCAGCTGGAGAACAGAGATGTTGCTGAACTCGAGCATCTTGAGCATCTCCTTGGTCTCGGGATCCACCTCGATGACGTCGTGCTCCAGAGCTGAAACCTCGGGTACGTAGTTGTCCCTGCGCTCTCTCTCCTCCTCCTGCAATTTTATGGAGATACCGCGAACCTGGCTGTGGCGGAGCCTCTTCATCAGATGCGTAACAAACCTGCGGATTAAAAAAAAAATGATATCCATCTAAAAATTTATCAGACTTAAACAGAGTAAAAATTTAGTTGTTTGACTTGTTCAGAAAGAGAAATTGCGTGTAGATCAATTTGTTTGCAGTTTAACCCTTCAAATACTAGTGACTTTTTTCCAATCACAAACGACCATGCCTTTTTTTAAACACAAAAATGATACGGATGTATGTAATAAATTTTGTTCTGTGTTATAAAAAATAACTATGCTTCATGGTACGTTTGTGAATTTGTACATATACTTTTTTACACATTAACTTGTTATTCAAATCGTTTGAAACTTGCATTTTGGCAAATTCTAGGTTCGCGTTGAACGAGGATCTGGTACACGAAGGATTTTAACTTTATTCAATAGTGCTAATTTTTTTTTAGAACTAAATGAATTCTAGCCTGATGCGAAATTATCGTGTACATCCAGGTCGAATTTGCTTTTTCTTCACAAAAATTAGCACCCTTGACAATAGTTCAATACAATTTTCATTACCGACCGCAATATTTCACTTCCTCTCAAGATGATGTAGTATAACTCTCGCCTACCTACCCCGTGCTCAGTTGGTAACTAAACCTGTACTGAATGCAGTTGAGACTGTAACCTGCAGAGGAAAAAGAAAATTGACATTCCCAGTGTCTGACTATTTCCCAGGGAAAGACAATTTTCTTTTTCATTGGCAATTTTCTTTTTCGTCTCAAAACAGCATTCCGGACAGTTTTCGTTACTTGCCGGTACCAAAAAGTATACTGCATGCCATTTTGAGACCGCAGTCCACAAACAAAAAAGCTAACGCGCAGTCCACAAACAAAAAGTCTTTCCCCGGAGAATCGGTAGACACAGGGAAAGACAATTTTCTTTTTGCTTCATCTGCGGTCTCAAAACGGCATTCATTACAGTTTTTGTTGCCGGCTAAGCACAGGACAAGTGGGCGGGGAGGTGTTCCACATCATTTCAAGTGACAGATTTTGGCAAATAAAAGAAAAAAAATGCATTGAATGGCCATTAAACGATTACGTACCCAGCGATTTTATTCTTGAGAGGTTTGCTGGGGATGATAGCGATTTCCTCGCATATCCTCTTGTTGGTGTGAAAGTCAAGGGTCAATCGAGTGTAGTACTTCTCGATTATGACCCTAGCGGCCTTCTTGACCGTCTTAGTCCTGACACGACCCTGTAAAAAGTACAACCCTCAATTAAACATAGAATTACGACGACGATCAATCAATTCGTCGCGTCGCGTCGAGCGCGGCTATAACCAACAAAGCGACCGTCAACAAGTCCCGCCCGCAAACAAGGCAACTTTGAGCGTCTCGCGAGCAATAAAAAAAAAATGTTTCCGAGAAAATATATAAGTTGCCTTGAAGGTAAAATATTCGGGATTGTTCGACGGGTAATTTTTAAATATTTTCTCAATGGATTGGCGTTATATCGTTGGATTTATACGAGAAAGTGTCGAAATATCGTACGCACCATGTTTGCTAGTGCACCGGAAAAGGCACGTACCGAACTGAAAGAGAGCCACTAACGCTTCCGTGTCCCCTCGGCTTGACGAGAAACTAAACGACAGTTTCGACCATCGGCCGCCATCTTCCGACTGCGGAGGGAATCTTGAAAAGCGGATGACGACGAATAGTAAAACAGTAAGAAATTATTTAATGAAAGTGCCTTTGCCGATTATGATGATCGAGTCTTTCATTAAAAACTTGAAACTTGAAATTTTCTCATCGCTTTCTCATGGAAGTTGAACATTGAAATTTTCATATCGCTTTCTCATGGAAGTTGCAAATTGAAATTTTCATATCGCTTTCTCATAATGTTCCTTTATTCGCTAAGCTTCCTCTATGAGTAAGCAAAAATAGAGCAGCATCTCCTACATTAAACGCGGGTAATTCCTGTAAAAATATTTGCACAAGGCGATCCCGTTTATCAATCGAATGCCTAAGGCTTTGCGTCGATGACCGCGAGATGTCGCGACGTGTATAGCTGAGGCTTTATTGGAATTTACGATGCTAGTGAAAAAACTTTTTCGGACGAGTGTGACTTTGCAGCACTAGCCGAAGACGAGTGTTGCAATCGCACGAGTTAAGAAAACGTTTTACGCACGAGTATCGTACAAAGTTTTGTTTTAAAAGGTGTGAAAATGGGGATTTTACGCACGCGAAGCATTCGCAAAACCGCCATTTTCCCACCGAGTGAAATAAAATATCTTTGAGCGTCTCTCATTCACCCTCGATTATCGCACGGGTGAGGACACGCGCGCTGGTTGCGTAGCACGAATAGTAAAACAGTACGAAATTATTTAAAAAATGTGCCACAGCCAATTATGGTTATCGAGCCTCTTATTAAAAATAGAAGCATCTGTCGTATTGGACACAGGTAATGCCCGTAAAACTATTCGTAAAAAGCCATCCCGTTTATCAATCGAAAGTCGAAGGCTCTGCGTCGGGTATCGCGAGATGTCGCGACGTGTATAGCCGAGGCTCTAAAACACATCTTCGAGAGCCTCTCATTCACCCTCGAGCATCGCGCGAGCGAGGACATGCGCGCTGGCTGATGGAAAGCGCGTGAACCCTTTCGCGCATGCGAGATATGGAAGGCCTCGCGTCACGGTGAGTCTCGTCGTGTCTTTGCACGCACGTAATGTCGTTGGAATATCGTCGAGATCGAATTTATGACGCATCGGCAAGGGGCGGTTGCTTCGTCGATGCGCAAAATCGCGATTACTCGTGTCGGGCTTTGCCGGGCTGTGGAAATTTATTCGAGCATCGGTGATCGGTGAGGTTGAGCTTGTCGCGAGCTGTGTGTCTCCGCATCGGGGCGGAGATGAAGAGTGAAGCGAGCGCCGACTGCGCTGGAAACGCGTCGATGGTGGGGGGCGGCGGTTTGCCGGTAGCGGAACGACTGAGAAGGATGGAGAGAGGATCATAGTTCGTCGACGTCCGTGGAAGCGCGCCCGTCGAACGGAGAAGGAGAGGAAACCGCCGTAGAACGGTTACGCGCGCGGGGGTGAGCGCGCCGAACGTACGCGAGAGGGAGCGTGGGAGATTCTCGCGTTGAGTTTGTTTATCGCCTTGGTGAGCGTTCGCGCGGCGAGCGTCAGAGTCAGTGCGGTGCTACCCTTGGTCCGCAGTGGTCGGTGCGCTCCGCTCGTAGCTCGCTCAACTTTTTTAACCCTCAAATTCGTTTTGACGATTTATATATTGTTAATTATTTTGTTTTTTATAATCTCGCGCGGTATTCCAACGGTCGAGCGCGGATCTGTGCGGTGTACGCGGGGAAGTCGAGCGGTGATTTTCCAGTTTATTTATCGATAAAATCATTGAGACATCGACACGGCGGATTAAGTTCAAACGTCACGTCGCGCACATGTTGAGTCACGACGCAGACGAGGAAGAAACACGCATGCTCTCGAGACCGTTGACGTCGACGTTGTTTTCGCCGTTGTCAGTTTGACCCGACTGTGCGATTATACGCCGCCTAAGGGACCGGGCGAAAGCGACAAATACCGTTGGGCGAACAACGGGCTGACGAACGAGAGCGACACATCGGACGGGTGAGGAGGCATGTCGCGGATCACGACTGCCAAAGGACTCTGATGATCTCTGTCGTACGAATACGCGTGGCGAGGAAAAAAAATTCAAACGGTTTCGAAGCGGACGTATACATATATATATATATACATGTACACGAGTATACGTAACGGATTAAACGCCGGAACAGAGGAAATTCGATAATACAGTATAAGGACAGCGCGACCAAGCACGCACACGGTAAACGGTCCATAACCTATATAGAGTTTCGCACACGAGACTTAGGCTCGGCTTTGTCTCGCACTATTTTATGCACCGCGTTCGAGGAATTTATTATCGTTTTGCAAGGCTCAGCCGCTACACCGATTTTTTTTTTTTTGGTTCTTTCTCTGGTGTCAAATAATTCAACGATAAATAAAGAAAAATAATAATCGGGACATCAAATTTCATCGGTCACGGGACAAATGAGAACAGATCGTTTTGTGGTTGTTGGGAGTTGCAAACAATCTCACTCTGCTTTGTGTAAAAGACCCCTTGCATTCCGCAGGAGGATAACGTGCCTTGACGGTTGTTTTCTTTTTGCACATTTTTTAATTCCTTTAAGGAAAAGGAAAGTTCGTTTTATTCCTTAACGAGAGTTATACTGAGTTTTTACTCTCTGCCTTGTGAAAATGTAAGATCGCAGAGTAGAGGCATTCGGGACTGAAAACACGCGTGCTAGAACAACGATTCAAAGACTCTCGGTGCCAATTTTTTTTTTTTTTCTTTCCAAGTATCAAAAACTGCAACGATAAATAACAATAAAAAAAATTATCAAGATATTAAATTCCATGAGTCACGAGACAAATAAGAACTGGTCTTTTCATGGTAGTTGAGAGTTCCAAACAATCACATTGTTTCTTTGTGTGAAACCCCTCGCGAACCGCAGGACGATAAGACGCCTTGACGGTTGTTTTCCTTTTCGCATATATTTATATCTTTAACTGAAATGAAAGTCCATTTTTATTCCTTAACAAGAGTTACGTTGATTATGTTGCTACGTTGACGTTTTTTTTTACTCTCCGCCTTGTGAAAACTCAAGATCGTAGAGTAATAGCCATTCGAGACAGTCGATGTCGCGTGGTCGAACACTCGTCCGAAGACTTTCGGTGCCGTTCTTATTGACGCAGCGAACGAAGAAAGTTTCAAACTGGAAAAGCTCCTTCGTCGTTTTATAGATGTAAAAAGAAAAACAAAAAAAAAAAAAAAGAAGAAGAAGAAAAAAGCAATAGAAACAAGGCTCGGTATAGTTCTGAGCAGCGTAGAATTCTCGTTTACCGGAGGCGCGCACGCTTCGCGAGT
Source organism: Amblyjoppa proteus (assembly GCA_963922035.1). Lineage (NCBI taxonomy): Eukaryota > Metazoa > Arthropoda > Insecta > Hymenoptera > Ichneumonidae > Amblyjoppa > Amblyjoppa proteus. Next base: position 10,705,751 of record OY998234.1, read on the forward strand.
CAGCCGGGTTAATTGCTTCGGGTAACGCGTGCGCTTCCATATAGCCAGACTCACGTTAGCCAGGCCATTAGAAACTTTGTTCAAACTCCTTTGGCCCAGGAAAACTCTCCAACGTCGGTAGAAGCAGCACCGGCGAATAACTGTCAACGGGGGCGTGAGAACGACGAATGAAAATTATTCTCGCTTCCTCTCTTCCTCCCTTCCCCCCCCCCCTCTCTCCTTCTATTTCTCTCAACCGTACGTTCTCGCCTACCGCTATCACGGAAAATAATTCGCCTTAAAACCTGCCCGGCAAAACTTTAACGCTGTGTACCTCGGCGTCGAAATTAACGAACGAGCCAAGTCCGAAAGCTCCGAGCGTATACGCGTAAAAAAAAAAAAAAAAAAATACTTCACGAGTTTAGTCATCGTTTTGTTTTATACTCTTTTATTTTTGTTTCTATCTTTTCCTCCTCGTTCTCCAGCTTCGGGCAATAGCGAATGTTGTGCTTCGTCCTTCTGCGTGATTCAATTTCCATCCTCGTGTGCATATTTTTTTTCAGATTATCTCCGCGTGTATAATTCCATTATAATCCTCGGCTTTTGCCTCGGTCGTTGCCAGTGGCGAATCTTGGTCGTAGCTTTCGCGGTCGACCTCCGGCGGCCTCTCGTGTTTTTTCGTCCCCCCCCCCCTTCACCCGTCTCTCGGCCCCCCTCGTACTCCTCGTCGGCCGCGGACCCCTCCCTCCCCACCCTTCCGCAGCGAGTACCCCTTCGGTCGACGGCGCGCGCGTCCCATGAGCCAAGAACAACTTTCACCTCGGTAGTCTCGCGCGCGCGGGCAATCGGCATCGGCAACTCTCCGTCCGAGCGAGATTCGACGCGATGAATTAAAACGTGGGATCTCCGTCGAAATTCTCGATCCGTCGCTGCCGCAATAACAGACGACTCGCAATCCGACCGTTCGTAACTCACGCATTGAATAACAACTAAAAATATATATTACGCTGTAAAGTAGAAAAATGTGTCTCAGCGTGTCGCGTTGCGAGCGAGGCGTCCCGCTCACCAAAGACTCGAAACAAATTGCCTCGCACGACGTCGACACACGTTTCCTTGAAACTTGCTTTCGTTACTCGAAGGTAAACATTTTTTTTTTCTTTTTTTTTTTTTTTTTCATCACGTCTTCGACATCCGTTGCTCGGCGGCGGGTACGGCACAGCCACTGGCCACTCGGTCGGACGATAAAAACCAGCCATCGGCATAGTCGTGTCTCCGCCGTTTTGTTTTTATATCCGCGCAAGGTTTCACTCCGTCGAGCTATTCGTGCCAATTGCAAGCGCTCGGTCAAAAACTGCTACTGCAACGGTGTACAACGAGCGTGAGAGCAGAATCAAACGTCTCGCCGTTTCACCGCGGCGCCCCTCAAAATAAGGGGGAAAATGCGGTGCTGCAGATTTTTGTGAAGTACTCAGAAAAGTTTTCCGAGAAAGTTTGCTCGAACCACTACTGTGTACGCTCGCCTCTCTCCTCCTCCTTCTCCCGGCTTTTCACAGAAATAACGTCTTTCCGCCCCTACCTAGTGCAAACCACGGCCTCGAGCTTCCTTCGACCTTTATTTAACATCGTGTCCAGCGATCATGGAAATCAGGGACGTCAGCGAAATATCATGAAGCTTTACGATTCTGGGAAAATCATGGAAATATCATGGAATTTTTCGGTCTATCAGGGAAATTTTTACAATGTTTGTCTTCAAGAAAACAAAAATCAAATTTTGAAAAAAAAAAAAAAATCAAATTTTTTTTCCTCATTTCATTATTAAGATTTTAAAAACAATTGAATGAGCGATATTGAAATTCACGGTATTTACTTTGAAATATGAAATATCAGCGTCCATCTAAAACTGGTTGTTCATCGTCATTGACTCTCTTTGCCGTCTGAGAGTTACGAATACACTGGGATCTCGATTTCATTCACAGCGGTGGGACCGGCTCCCGCTCACACGCACGAAAATATATAATAAATACGTTTAATTTCATGCCAATTTTCGACTAATTTTGTCTCCTATATGCATCCTTCAATGGTTTGCAGTAGTCATGGATATATCATGGAAATTTTTGAGGGACTTTCGCTGGACACCATGTTTAATCTCTTCTCATATCCGACCTACTCATCGTCACATGCAGTAAAATTTCGATTATCCGTATCGATTGCGGTTGAGCCTAGTTTGCATTAACAATTATTCGAATAATGGACATTTGCGGAATAACATTCAGAGACTGCAACATACACATAAAACACCTCACAAAAATGTACAAAAACATCTGCAGACCAACACTGGAATACGGTCATTCTATATTCATGAGCTGCAAAGAAACGGCCCTCAAAAAGATCAAACAACCGCTATGCTTACAAAAAAATCATTCAACCGCTATGCTTAGATCCCGCACAAAAAACATTCCCCAAAGACATACGTTTCCAACACACACTACATATCAACACCTCAGCAGAAAGACGAACGAAGAAGTGTAAAATGGTTTACACCATATGAACGCAACTACAGTCACATCCCAGACAAAATATAACAAACCGAGAGGTTGAATATATATGTGTATATAAAGGACATGTGAAACGACTCAGTCGGTAATAAAAATCCGTAAAGAATGCGATTCAAAGACTGCAAACTTCTCGGGAAAAAGCAAAGGATTAGCGGATGTACAATTTAATACCGCGTCCGATGATGCTTTCGTTTTATCCGAAACGTCAACTGGTTTTAAATGGCATTGACTCGAAAAATGTATCTATCACTCTCGCACTCATGTGTCACGTGGTACATCTTTCACATGGCATTAATGTTTATACGTGTTCGATATGTGAGAATGTCGTTCAATCATTGCATATATTGTTAATGAACACACGCTACTACTGGAAATTTCAAGAGGAAAAATAACATACTTACGTAAAACATCAAAAAGGAAGCCAACGATGTGCCCGTTTTGGTACGAAAAAAAATGGCAATTTTTTGTCTACCCTAAGAACATTATGCTGAGAGGTGCAAGTATTACTTGTCGAAACCACAGACGCACTTCGACTACAAAACTATTATTTAATCCCAAATAATTGTTTACATGCGCGCATATAAATATCTCTGCGCCTCGCCGAGAACGAATTAATATGTTAGGCGAAAAGCCGACCTGCGAGCGGTGTAACGTTCAGACGAGCGATATAAGCTTGATCGCACTTGCAACAACTTCAGTGCTTCACGATGTAATGAAATTGAGATTTCGCCCCATGGCTCGTAGCGAGTCCTAGTTTGGATAATGGAGATTTCGGATAATCAACGTTCTACTGTATATACAGAACCGGCACTCTTCTCGAAACCATGTTTATTATCCGAACGATAACATCGTTCGGATTCGGACGAACACAACGTCCCGGCTTTTCCCGGAAATAACGTCTTCCAGTCACTCCCGTATGCGAATCGTGGGTCGAGTTTCGTTCGCCCTTCCTTTAATTTCTTCTTATATCCGACCTTCTAATGGACGGTTCGAATAACGGCGGTTCAACTGTATACACAAGACCGTTACTTCTCCCGAAACTATGTTTCTTGTCCGAACTATTTATTGCGTCCTTTCCACTAATAAGCTGGCACATCCCAGCGCCAAGGGTTCGCATAGTTTCGCGATCTCGGCAGCAAGTTTTCGATCGCGATATACACACGAGCCGTAATTCAACGTAGCGAAAGTCTCTCGGACTTTCGGGGGTTCGCGCATGGCTGAGTGTACGGAATTTCGTAAATTTAATATATACCGAATTCTCTCGTTAGGAATATAACCGCCGATTGACTACGACACGGGTAACTACGAGCGACAGAATAGACTCTTCGTTCGTTTATCGGTTTAGTTTAGACCGCCGTTGAGCGAGAGTTATTTACCGTATGGAGGGAACTACACGTGTACGCTCAATTAAACGCAATACGTAATGGTCGGCACGCGAGAGCGACGCTTCGGTGAGGATACGATGCTCGATTCCTGCTGCAGCTCTAACAAGTGCCAAGGTCGATTTAATTTATTCGATGCTAACTCGGCGTTCGTTAAATGCATATATGCATGTATAATGTATAGAGCATTGCCGGGATTTTAAAAGTTAAAATTAAATTGAAAAATAAAAAATTCTCTCTCTCTCTCTCTCTCTCTCTCTCTCTCTCTCGAGAGAGAGAGAGAGTCGAACGGTTCGCAGAAAGAGATTTAACGCATGAACTATTACGATTCGACGCTCGAGTTTCATGCTTTGTTCCCAAATTAACGATATAATTAATGGATAATTTTCTCTACCGATTTATCAGCCCTTCCGGTTGATGTCGATGACAAAATGATAAAACCGTGTTTTCCGGCCGAGCGCGGACATCTACGAACGAAGCGGGCGTTACACTCTGATTGCCCCCGGCACCGGCCACGGGGGCTTGGTTCCGATTTTATGACCTACCGACACGGGACTCGAGCGCGGACGTTCATTTTCTCATTACTGCCCCCCCCCCTCCCCCCTTGTGTGTTATTGTTTTTAGTTCGGAGATCTTTTTTTTTATCTCCATGTATCTACGGTAAAAGAAAATTTATACTTTGTCGAAGGTTTATTGAATTCACGTCTCGATACGATCAATTTCGTATCTGAGAAGGAGCACCTTAAGGAGGGTCATGTGTTACAATGTCATGAAGAAAAATATGCTCATTCTTTATTTACGCACTGATGTGAACGGTCTAAGTGTAACTACAAAGTGTCAATGCGTTCGTCTTCACCGTTTTCGCGAAATTATTATTATTTTTTTTTATTCGCACCACTTAACATTGTTACTTGTGGCGAATTGAAAATAAGCGATGAATTTTAATGTTTCTAGGGTAGTTCATGTCGAAAATGTTGCAAACTAATTATTGAAAACTTTGAGGAATATTGTCAGGAAGCTCTGTACAAAAATGTAGACACTTGTTCTTCATCGTTGGTTAACAATAAGCAATTACATGGAACTTTAGAGCTTTATCTCGGCACGTTCGAGTGAGAAGCGGCATAGCGGACCTCTAACTCGCACACGACCTGCCCCGCTCCTTGCGCGCCACCGAGCCAATCCCCTCCGTGTCTCGCGCTCGATCCTCCTTAAGAGCATGTGAAACACGTTCTCAATGTGTCTCTCTCACTCCGCCGAGAGCGCCACTGATGCTATCTCACTCGCACTCCGTAGTGTTTCACATGCTCTTAAGGTAGCTCTCGTCGGTACGCCGGAGTCACAGACATCAGCGTCTATGTGTCATAAAAAAAAAAAATAATGATATGTGGCATTTTGTCTGCATCAATAATATTATTAACAATAATAGAGTGTCTATGAAAATGTTCGTAATTAGATTGAACCGATTATTTGTGAGCGGATTATCTTGTTTAGTGTGGATTTGACTTCATTTTCACGACCATTAGGCTAGGAAACGTCATTTGCCTCCAAAACCGTGCACTTTGATCGCAGTTCTATTGAACATTAGTCCGGTGACTTAACTTTTTTTTTGTTACGCATGAATTCCTGATTGTTTCGCGAGTCACCAGTAATTTATATTTTTTTCTCTATCTTCGATCTAAGTATGTTAATTCTCGATTTGAAGATCAATTTCACCAGCTCTCCCGTTAGTGCCGTGTAAAAAGACCGATTTTCATAATCTAATTATTCATCGAAATGGTCTCGGTAAAAGCCTTCGAGATTTTTAACAAGTAAAATTTCATAGTTAAATGACAACATGTCAAAAGTTTATGCACATGACTTTGGATTGCCTTCGCGACAGATCTACCTTGTGAGCATGTGAAACACTGTGGAGCGCGAGAGAGATAGCATCAGTGGCGCTCTCGGCGGAGCGAGAGAGACACACTGAGAGCGTGTTTCACATGCTCTTAAGAGCATGTGAAACACCTTTCCGAGTGTATCTCTCTCACACCACCGAGAGCGCCACTGAGGCTATCACTCTCCCACTCCATAGTGTTTCACATGCTCCTAAGAGCGACTATACTTTTTACAAATTTTTTGTGGTCACGAAAGAAGTCTCGTCTTCAATCGAGGTCCATTTTGCCCCGATCTTCTCTATTACTGCATTATATAGTTTAAAAAAAAGTCCATTTCCGTTCGATGCTTAAATCCTTTTCTTGCGATTCGTGGACTAGTCGTTCTGCTTGTCCGTCGCAAGTGTACACCGACTTAAGTCGATGTACATACTTGCCCATTCTCGTTTGAGAATCGCTCCGCGAAACGATCGTTTCGTCGGTCATTTCATCCAACGGAATATCGTAAGCTTCTGCCAAGACTCGAAATACCGCGGGATTCGACTCTCATCGCGGAACCGATTACGACACTATACGCCCCTGCGAAGAACCCGAGTACTCGTTCCCGGCTCGGCCACTTGGCATATGAAATCTTCTATTCCTCTATTCGCGCAGAAACGTTAACTCTTCCGATTCGCTCGGTCATTGCACCGTCGCTTGGCAAACGGAGTGTAATAGCCGGAGCTTTCAATTTTTCTTCGCTCTGTCATGCCGTACAGTAGAATCTCACCTAACTTCGAATATATTATACCTTTAAAAGGACTTCAATAAAACGACTTGTGCGGCGTGACTAAAATCAACGTCATCTTATTCTTTTTAAGTACACTTATCCGCAGCCAAAATGCTTGGTAATTCACTTTTTTAGTCACGCAATTTGTCAGATAATTTTCGTTGAAAAGTTAATTTTTGATAACATTGAAGTTACGTTAAATCAACGATACCTAACTTCGAATATATTATATCTTTAAAAGGACTTCAATAAGACGACTTGTGCGGCGTGACTAAAATCAACGTCATCTTATTCTTTTCAAGTACATTTATCCGCAGCCAAAAGGCTTTATAATTCCCTTTTTTAGTCACGCAATTTGTCAGATAATTTTCGTTGAAAAGTTAATTTTTGATAACATTGAAGTTACGTTAAATCAACGATACCTAACTTCGAATATATTATATCTTTAAAAGGACTTCAATAAGATGACTTGTGCGGCGTGACTAAAATCAACGTCATCTTATTCTTTTCAAGTACATTTATCCGCAGCCAAAAGGCTTTATAATTCCCTTTTTTAGTCACGCAATTTGTCAGATAATTTTCGTTGAAAAGTTCATTTTTGATAACATTGAAGTTACGTTAAATCAACGATACCTAACTTCGAATATATTATATCTGTAAAAGGACTTCAATAAAACGACTTGTGCGGCGTGACTAAAATCAACGTCATCTTATTCTTTTCAAGTACATTTATCCGCAGCCAAAAGGCTTTATAATTCCCTTTTTTAGTCAAGCAATTTGTCAGATCATTTTCGTTGAAAAGTTAATTTTTGATAACATTGAAGTTACGTTAAATCAACGATACCTAACTTCGAATATATTATATCTTTAAAAGGACTTCAATAAAACGACTTGTGCGGCGTGACTAAAATCAACGTCATCTTATTCTTTTTAAGTAGACTTATCCGCAGCCAAAATGCTTGGTAATTCACTTTTTTAGTCACGCAATTTGTCAGATAATTTCCTTTGAAAAGTTAATTTTTGATAACATTGAAGTTACGTTAAATCAACGATACCGAACTTCGAATATATTATATCTTTAAAAGGACTTCAATAAAACGACTTGTGTGGCGTGACTAAAATCAACGTCATCTTATTCTTTTTAAGTACACTTATCCGCAGCCAAAAGGCTCTATAATTCCCTTTTTTTAGTCAAGCAATTTGTCAGATAATTTTCGTTGAAAAGTTAATTTTTTATAACATTGAAGTTACGTTAAATCAACGATATTTTTGTGGCAAAAAAAAAAAAATATGAACTTGCGGGAGGATTTACTGAGAGTCTGTTAAAAAATATCTCGCCATTTATTCGCACCGGTTTATATACAACACCGTCCTCGGTCAGCGCTTATTATTCATTATCGAAGTGTCCCACGAGTGTCGAGTGAATGTCCATCCCGCATGACGTGTCGAGCTACCTCGGCTTCTCTCGTTTATAGTCCATGCATAGTGCATCCTCATGTGCATTCACGCTCGCTATGTATAAACACAAACTCGATAGTAACGATCGTGTATGAAATATTTAACTTCGAAACAAAAAATTTCACTGAATTATTGATACTATCACTGTTTCGTGCACAGTTCTCCGGACGCGTCGGCAAGCGGGTTCGGGAGAGGGAGCCGGATCGATGCGTCAGCCGCAAATACGTTACAATATTTAACGCGTCCGTTTATCCGGAAATGAAAGGTGGTTAGCAGCGGCACGGAACGCTAAACGGAAACTCCCTCGTCGACACGCGAACATATAACGAATCGGTTAAAGAGCACCCATTTTTTTTTTTTTTTTTCATTTCATTTTTTAAATAATATTTTAATAAGCACGAAAGAGAATTTCCTTTCACGCCTCGTCTAAAACCATCCACTGCGCTGACGTTTCTTTGCTCTCCTGGCATGTTCGCATTCCTTACGTAAAATAGAATATTTTGCGAGTATTTTGCTATACAAGTGCGGTGAAGCGAACATTATACGCAGGTTGTAAAGTGGTCGCACGAGCCGCACGAGTACAACAGAAGCACGTCCCGAAGGCGAGTGCCTCGTGTGGTGCGAGTGCGGCGAGTGCGACCCACTTCGCAGGCTTCGTATAATGTTCGCCATGCCGCACTAGTATCGCATAATATTTATTGCAACAAATGAAGGAAATGTGCCACGTTTTGTGCCTTAAAGGCGCGCGCATGCGTAGGAGCTTCTCGCACGAGTGCGCCATAACAGTAGGCCTTGCTATAAAGCGCCACTTTTGCCACGCCTTATAGGCACGAAAACTGGTACTTCTCATGCGTGCGTTGCAAAAAATATATATATATATATATATATATATATGAAGACGCCCCACTTTATTTAAGTGTGATGGGCGTACCGTACGTGTAACACAGTCTGCCAAAATATTGAAGTAGAACGAAGAGAGTTGAACTCTTGGGTGGAGAAGCAAGAGACCCGATTACGGCACCCGGCGCGGCCACTTGGCATAACGTCGTTCGGGAATGGGAAAGTTCCGACTTCTCAATCTCATTCCTTTTTTTTCACGTCGCTCTCTCTCTCTCTCTCTCTCTCTCTCTCTCTCTCTCTCTCTCTCTCTCTCTCTCCCTCTCTCTCCTTCCTGCGAATCTCCGACCCTCGGCGAGGAGACGAGTGAGCAGCAGTCTTTTTCGTTTCGACGCCCGATTCTGTACGATATATATAGGACATATATATATACATACATATACATGTACGGCTCAACGTATACTCAGCTTTCGAGTTTCGTTCTTCGAAAGGATCAACCTATCGCCTCTCTCGTGTCCTGACAGCAGCACGAGTATTCCAATCAAACTTTGAGAGTCCGCTGAACTTTATCTGTGTACTATATCTTTCGCGATACAGTCGGGACTTTTGGGCGAGTTACGGAAGTTATATCGCACAAGTACCCGAGCCCTTCGCACTTCCGAGCGTGGAGGCAACATTGACCCTTTCGATTCGCGGGATTATCGAACCGAAGTTCTCGAAATTGCGTTTGATACTTCACTGGTTAATGCCTGAAAGAAATTTCACGAAGATAATGGACGGAATTAATAAAACCATTTTCACTGATGAAAAAAATACGGCTCAATTAACTAAAGATTCGGGCAGGGACGTTCAAATAAATATTTAACGTATAACAATTTTTTGGGTGATTTCACCAAAATATTTTTGAGCTATTACAATATTTTTTTCGACCAACTAAATATGTGTTTGAACTTCCCTGCCCGAATTTTTTAGTCGATTCAACCGTATTTTTGTATCAGTGTTGTAAAAAAAAAAAATCCCATATGATTATTCCTATACGTTAAGCGATGTATTTTTCTTTACTGACCAATGTATTTCCTTTCCGTGTTACAGATCGCACTTTCGGACGGTCTAAATCAAAATCATCGAGTTTGACTACGTGCGTGAGGCGTCGGATCGGTCGAGGTCGCGACGAGGAGCGACAACAACGAAAACAAAGGAAAACAACGAAGACTTCCGGTTCGTCGATTCCTCGAGATCGGGAAGCGGACAACGCCTCGCGGACTCCGAAAACATTGTCACGTAAATTCCTCCGGCCAGCAGCGTCCCCTCCCGCTTTCTCCCAAGAATCCAGTCGAAAAACAGAGTGTGCCAAAGCGCGAGGAGCTCGGCTCGCTCCACACGCTTACACAAGCTCGGAGACTCTCGAGCTACGCCTTGTTCTCCGGTCCCATCTTTACCTGCTCGCGCGACACCGTTCGCCGGAGGATTCGCCAACTGGAGCCTCGAAAATCTCGCTTCTCTCTCCGTGCACCCTCGAGGATACCTTGGATACTTTCCAGCGACGAGTCGACAAGCCAGAGGACACACAGCAGCGAAAGCTCCCTCCCCCCCTCTCCGTAATACCGTACACACATACACCGAAGTAAAACGAGATCGGGCGTCGAGTCGAGTCACGCTTCTTCGTACTCGATTCCACGACAAATCGACCTCCTTCAAGGATCTCGTTCAAAGCTTCCTCGTTCCCCCTTCGGCCCGGCCTCGTCCTCCCTGCCAAGCATCGCGAAGGATATCTCTTCCTTTCCGGACGGGGAAGAGTGGAATTTTTGTTTCGCGTATGCTTAACACACACCCGATCGTTCGCGGCGCACAAAAATATTAAGTTTCGGCTCTGCGACGCGATCCTCGAGACTCGCTGTCTCTCACTCCTCGTCGCTGCTGTCGTTGCTTTATTTCTCTGAAAAACTTTGTTTTCGTCTTTTCTTCTTCTTCTTCTTCTTCTTGAATTCGTGTTAAATACAGTGGAGATGCGTCTCGCAGTGTTACTCGTGTCTTTCGGGATTCTCTTGTTCGGTGAGAGAATCGCCGCGGGTGCGGAGCCGCGGCCGTCGCAGCGTCCGAGACCGATGGCCATTTACACGAATCAGTTCGCCGTTCACGTTCCCGATGGAGACGCAGCCGCCGCCGAAATCGCCGAGAGACACGGCTTCCAGAACCTCGGACAGGTGAGCTAAACAATTTTTTTGTTTTTAAATCTTTTATAAACGTTTCTAACATTTATTTCCATTATTATTTGTATTATATTTGCAGACACGTAACGTCCTTCGGTGTATATTTTTTTTTGTTCTCGTCAATCGCAGCCATGCAGGGCCGGTGTATTTCAGCGACAATACCGCGCGCGCGCGCGCACGGTGCGTACACTCGAACGAGCGAAACAGCCAAGAGAGTTTAAAGGGGGCTTCTGGGTGAGCGTTCACGCGACGGCATTTTTATCTTCCGCAGCGGGACACCCGGGCACCAAAAGTCAAATCCCATTTTTCATCGGGTCGACTGTTTGCTTCGAATACCTCACGCCGCCCACTCCACCCCTAGGACTCGCCGCTGTTGCGTGCACTCGCGCTTCTGTGCTGGACTTTCAAAGATAAAAGAAAAAAAAAAAAAAAATTGATTCTCCACTCGGCGCTCTCCGCGTGACGAATGAAAATCGATGGAAATACCAGTGCGCTTCGGCTAACTCAATGAAATAATCCAATGACGGAAAACTCTAAAAGTGAGATTTTTTTTTCATATCGATATGTATGCATATAAATTCCGGCGATTTTTCGTCGTGCGGGAATAAAAATGGAACGAGAGTCGAGGCTATCTCATGCGACGCGCGGGCGGCGAGGAGTGGAGAAGCTGGGAAGCGGTTTCTCGGCGGAAGAATGTACCGCTGGAGCCGCTGGAGTCTAGGCGAGCAAAAAAACACGCGAGTGCCCCGGGGAGTCGCTGTCTAGCAGCTCGGACGGGCTGCGTGTGCGCGCGTGTGTCGTAACGATTGCAGAATACCTCTGGTTTACATCGCGCGTACCTTTTGCGTGGCCTCTCGCTCCGTCGCGCCCGTATTGAGTTCGCACCGCTATCTTCCCTCGAGCAGGACGTCGGTGTTACATCCGAGACACGCGATAGCTGTATTGTCTCTGTTGCCTCTGTTGCGCGTCTTACATGCGGGCATTCCGACGGCTGCGCTGTGCATTGGGACGTTAAGTATTCGGAGTTCTGAGCGAGATGAAATAAATTCCGGGTACGTCGAGGGATGGAGATACGGACACGCGAAATGATCGATCGATCGGCTGATTTATTAATTTGCTGCCGGTTCGGCTCGTTTAATTCAGCTCGTAGAGTGGAACACATTTTTCTGATGATTGAGTTTCACCTCATGGAATGAACGACAAACGAAATAAAGGCTGCTACAGTAGAGCGTCGATTATCCGAACCCGTCGGGAGCGGGCCTAGTTCGGATAATCGAGAGGCACATTTTTTTACGGGAATCATAAGACGTATATAAATAAGACATCGATAAATAAAATCATAGTGCACATATATTAAATATAATATTATTAATTAAATATTTTCAACAACGAAACCTTATTTCAACTATTTTTTTTTTATAACAAAGTTGTCCATTTTTGCTTGCCGAACGCTAGCTACGCGCTTTTGAGCAACGAGATCTCGAAGCCGCTTTAGTAATAGTAGGCGCGGATAGCGCGGATAGGCGCGACTGTCGCCGCGGCGAGCGACAATGTAGGGAAGAGCGGGGCAAAATGGGGCAACGGGGCAAAACGGGCCAGTTGGGCAAAACTAAAGTTTCCAATCATTTTTGGATCGAACAAGATGGCAAAACGGGGCAGAACAGCCTGATGTGTCGATGGGCCGAATTTGGGCATCCAAAAATTATTGGAAAACGACGTTTTGTCCCGCTGTCCCATTTTGCCCCGCTCTACCCTACTATTAATGTTTCACGCTAACGTTCTGATAACCGAGCATTCGGATAATCGAGGTTAGTACTGTACAAATAACTGTAAACGATTTTCGAGGTAGTACACAGTAAAAAAAATGTGTACTTTTTACAACAAATTATTGTCCACAAACGTTCACAATTTTTTATTTGTTAATTTTCGAGTTTTACAAACAAAAGTACAAACTAAAATTGTCAATAACATAGGAAATGAAAGGACTTATTCGTATATTCAAACAAGTGACAAACAAATTTGTCACTTATTTAACAAAATAATTTTAACGAAATTTCGCATTTCGATTTTACGAAATTATTTTTTACTGTGTACTCAAGTGTGCAGTGTATTGAGTGGCCGTAACAAAAATAATATAAAAAAAAACATTAACATCGTTGTAAAAATGTTTCCTCGTTACTGCAAACGGAAATTCCTTCACTACAAAAGATTCTCCATCGGAATCGACCACCCGATTTAAAAAATTTCAAAATGGTGGATGTTTTTTTGGGTCACTACAAACGAAAAATTTGCTACTACAATCAACTGTATACAAAAATCTTTAAGAACAACGCAAAAAAATAAAATAATAATTTGGTTTTTTAAAGTCGGGTGCAAAGTTCACGCAGCATGAAATTTATTCCATTCTCTGAGCTAAATATTTTCGCTCTTGAACTTTAGCTCGCAGAATTTAATTGTTTCCGACGAAGCAAACAAAGGCAGGCTTTCGACACCGTGAACCTCATTTACACCCGGAAGTTGCGACAACATTGCAGACTTGCGTGATACCGTGAGTGGATCGTGAACAAATTACATGCAAATAAAATATCTCCGTTCTACCTGCGCGCACGACAACGCGTCATTGGTAAACAACGTTTATTTGCACAACTGCAAAGTTGAGGTTTTTCGAAAAAGCGCTAACTTCCGGAAATTACTGCGTCGCCGCGTCAATGTACGTTGGGCTCGCTGTAGAGAATTCTACCGAATTTCGGATATATTTACCCACCGCTATTTGTCACACATCTGACCGCCGCAAATATTGCCGAAGGGTTTATCATATCGAACGGAGATAGAGTCGCGGTGCCAAACGGGTCATACTAAACCGCCCCCTCCTACATTCGCCTCCCGCGGCGTCATTCGAGTTGCGCCATAATCTCGGTGCCATTTAATTGGTACTCGATTATTCGACCGGCATCGATGAACCCGAATGTAGAAACGCGATTATCATCGATGACGAAATTACATTCGAAATTGTCTCCGCCGAGTGTTTCGCCTCCTCGAGCCGCTCCCGGCCGCGCGGCAAATACGCTCAACGTTTCATCGAACGGCATATACTACGGCGTCCTCTCACTCTCAGTCCCGTCGTGCGCGCAGCGTTTGGAACGTCACGTCGACACTGCAGCTGCAGCTGCAACTGACGAGCGGCGGCGAGAGAGAGCCACCCGTCGAGAGACAACGCTCGCGGCATCGCCTCGATTCGTTCCGTGCAGCCCCTCGGGCAGGTTTATATACAGCCACGTGTGTGACCCCCACCTCCAACCCTCCACCGCGGTGGTTTTCCCTTCGCTATAGCGCGAGCACCGCGAGAGACGCGACGATCGTGTAATCTCCCGGCGAACAAGCTCGTCTCTGCCACCCATAAATACCGGTTCGATCGACGAATTCATCGAACAGCCATACTCGATTGGCGCACCGCACGGGTTATATTCCCCCTTCCGTTCGCCGATTGGCAAAATGAATTTCCTCCCTCGCTCTCGGCCTTCCGTCGGTTAAAAGCCCAACACCGCTTAACCGCTCGACGAAGCTCCCGATAAAGTTACCACATCGACTCACGAGTCTCCGATGAATTTTCTCAAATCCAGTTTCACGATCGTTGTGCGAAATGTTCCCGCATTTTTTATTTTTTGCCCCACCCTACCCATCGATCGTCGATGAAGGGCTCCTTGATTGAGAGAGAATTATTCGCTCCGCCTTTTACGACAACGTCGCCGCCGCGATATAGCGAATTCTTCTCTCTCTTTTTTTCCGCATCCCGTATGCGCGATGGGATTGGAATGGAAGTTATCTCGTGCCGGAGTCGTAACTGCGGCCCGGTCCTGGAACTTCTGCCGTACTTCCCCTATCTCACTCCGCCCTCGCCGCCGGTTCTGCACTTCCCGGCCTCCACCGAAAACTATATGACGCTGGATAAGGAGCTGGCGGTGGCAGGAAACTCGTCAGGCAGCGTAGCGGGTCGCGAATACGCAACACCCACTCTTGATGTAAATATGCTGATGCAAGCGTATTCATGAATTTATGAATTACTCGGCTATTTTTTTAATGGAATATCGTACTTGCGCTAGGCAGTCGTTAATTATTATCATCGTAATCATTGTTATCGTCGTTACGATCATAATTTTTGTTCGTTTGCCTGTTTATTAACGAGTTTCTCCTTAACCAATTAACACACAACACACACACGAGTCTTGTAATTACTTTAATATTTCTATTAAAGAATTAACAAATAAATTATAACGTTACTACCATCGCCTTACAACGCAATTGAGGTAGTATTGAATTTTACCTCTCCTAATAATACTTGAATATCATCTCATGCTCGACTGTGGAAAATGCTAAAAGTTTGTAGTGCGAAACGTAACTCCGGGTCACGTATTACGCAGATGGACTAGACGCGCAATCGATGAGTTCAACGCATTATTGGTGACATGTGTATTTTCGTTAAAGGGCAGTGCAGGTGCATATCATTATTATCATTATTATCATTATTATCATTATTATCATTATTATCATTATTATCATTATTATCATTATTATCATTATTATCATTATTATCATTATTATCATTATTATCATTATTATCATTATTATCATTATTATCATTATTATCATTATTATCATTATTATCATTATTATCATTATTATCATTATTATCATTATTATCATTATTTTTGTTCGTTTGACTGTTTCGTAACGAATGTCGCCTTAACCAATTATCAAAACACACATGAGTCTCATAACTACGTTAATATTTCTATTAAAGAATTAAAAAATAAATTATAACGTTACTACCATCCCCGTTCAACTTAACGGAGGTAGTATTGAATTTGACCTCTCCTAATAATACTCGAATATCGTCTCATGCTCGACTCTGGTAAATGCTAAAAGTTCGTAGTGTGAAACGTAGCTCCGAGTACATATCACGCAGATGGACTAGACGCGCAATCGATGAGCTCGATACATCATTGGTGACATGTGTGTTTTCGTGAAAGATCAGTGCTGGTGCATATTATTATTAGTATTATTATCATTATTATTACCTTTATTGTTATCACTATTATTATCATTATTATCACCATTATTATCATCATTACTATTGCCGTTATTATTATGATTATTATTGCCATTATTATTGTCATCGTTATTATCATTGCCATCGTTATAACAACGCTCGGGAGGGTTATTGATGAGGACATGCTTTCGTAACGATTCGTTTCGATGATTGTTATTGCTCGGAATTTCCCGTTTGTCGAATCAGCTCGCAAGTTTATCAGTCGAGCTTCGTTCGCGATGTTTTCCTCTCGTATTTCTCATTTCCTGTTTGAAATCCCGCGTGCTCGCGATTATCTCGACGGTCCGCCGTTGTGTAACGTTGACGCCGCACAGTCAAACCATTTTCCCAGTGACAAAACCGCTACCGGCCTTATCGTTCATCCACGAAGCGTGTTAAATTTCGCTGGGGCACGCTCTTTTTCCTCGGTCACCTCTCGCTCTTGCCGCTGCGCTGGCAAACCGCTCGCGGAGGAGGTCGATGCCACTTGGCCCAACACTGGCGCACGTACGGAACGACGCGCGAGAGTACGAGCAAAGTTATTAGTCATGAATGTCAACGGGACGAGAACCACTTGGGAAATTATCATTCGAGATAATGTACAGCCGAGTGAGAGAGAGAGAGTGAGCGTGTCATAAATAATATTCGGTCAATGCGAAGCACCGAGTGGATGGAAAATTTACCGGAAGCCGTTCCCCCCACCCCCCTCCTCTCTCCCTCCTCTCCCTCGTTCCGGATGGACGCGATAGATATTTCGTCGCTTCAGCAGGATGGGAACAACTTCTCGTTAGCACAATTTCACCCGACTCCTCTAGCACTTCCCATTCGCAAAATCGTAGTTGCAAATAAGTTGGAACCGAGAATCGTCTTGCATATTCGAGGGACTTCGGCTTTAATGGCTATTGCGCAATAAATGTAACGAAGTTTCGATGGCCGAAGGATTAATCGGCAATAATACGATGGTAATTGATCGGGGCGAAAAAAATTTGCCGGATCTTGCGGTTTTCGCGAAACATCATCGATCGAGCGAGAATCTACCGAGAGAAAACTGGCAAAACTACCAAGTCGCGTGGTAAAATTCGACCAGGCAACATACACCAGCGCCACATGAAGTCTTCACAGCGGCCATTGCGATTTTCACTCAACTCGTATGGTCATTTTTTTTTCCAGAAGACGCTATGGCAAGATTCCGCGCATCAGGCTATGGAATTTTGCTAATGAAACTAATAATCTCGTGGACAATCAACATTTTTTTTTTGTAGCACATTTTCTACGATTATTAAATCAACAATCATTGTTTTTCTTTCAACCGACTACCTACCAATATTTTCTCGCTCGTTCCGAACCGAACGTTCACAAGTCATCCAGCAATAAGCACTAGGCCTAAAAGTGAAACGTTACGGTGTACCTTAAAAAAATTGGACCGACACAATAAGTCGGTACAATCTGTAGACCTAAAACAAACGCTTTCGCGATTGCGACGTCACTGATTGCTACATTTTCTAGTAAGAAGAACTTTTTAATTTGTTGCTCCATTTCCGTCGTATGCCCTCGTGGGTGTTTACGGAACCCCATGCCGATTCTCCCCCTAGGACTGCCTACCTGCGCTCAGCTAAACTGCCCAACTTTCGGTGCGTTCGTAGTCGACTTAGCTACACTGTATGTACTGCATTTGCCGGGACGACGGGTAAATTACGGAAAACCCGTGCCGCTACGGACGGCCGTATTCTGCTGATTCTCCGGTATTTCTTGCACTCGAGTAAAGCGCAGAAAAACACTGAAGTCTCAGAAGAAAGCTCCACCCGCTCAACTGTTGATGCGCCGGTCAGCGCTCGGCTAAGCGGTCACCCATCCGAGTGCCGACCGCGAACGAATCTGCTTGACTTGGGAGACCACCGAAGTCGTGCACTGAGAAAAAAATAAAATAAAAAATTGGTTGGATTAACCAAAAATCGCGATGACATACGTTCAAAGCTGTTATTTGTTTGGTAAAAATAGAGCATTGTCTTGTTAAACGATTATTTGCTTCAGTTTATTGAAAATGAGTCGATTGAAAGAAACATTTTTTTTCGTAGCAACACAGTACACCTTTGAACGTATGTCATCGCGCATTTGCTTAATCCAACCATTTCTTTTTCTCAGTCTGCGCCAGACATTGTCGCTCAGTGAGAAGAACTTATACTCTAGCAAAAATTATCCGATATTCGGGTAAAATCTGTGACAGCGAAAGTTGTCATTTTTTTTAGCAGAATGTTTAAGATCAATGGTTCCTCAGATGTCGCTGCAGTTCTCATATAACCGAAAGTTCTGCCGGTTTTTAGCAGATTTGTGGTAATTTCTATAAGATCCGTCTCTCGGTGTACCTAAAAGTGGTTGAAACGCGACGTTAGCAGTGAGATATCAATTTTTAAAAATCTCCGATTCTTTTTTTCCATTTTTTTTCACTCTTCCGTTTTCAGCTTCGCCGATCGTTTCGCCGTCAGGTGCGGCGTTTTCACCTTCGAATAAAGGAAACCGCGAGAGAGTCGTATCGGACGGGCCAAGGAAAATAGGTGGGCAAAGGAACTGGCGCGTTACCAAAGTGGCTCGCTCGCTACCCGAGTGCGCTTCTTCTGGTTCCTTTAGCCGCAGCTACGTACGGTGAAATCTCTTCCGCTTTCGCTCCTTCCTTCCCTTCCCGTGTATCTCCATTCGTTCCGAGGACTTTCGAGAATCCTCACGGATAGCGCGCGGCGGCGCAGCCAGTCAGCGATAAACGATAAAGCGCCAGAGCGAAAAGCGAATCTGTCGTATTCGTTCTTCGTCCTATTCAGGAGGGAGAGAGCAAGCCGCAAAGGGTTATCTCAGCTGAGGAATAGACGATAAGAGCTTTACTTCAGTTCGCCACGTTGCGATTCTCTTATCCTCGAGACCCGCGAGATAGACCGTATAGTTCTATCTGTATATGTGTACATAAACGTGCCACGTGTATCGCTGCGCAAAATAAACGATATTGAGAGGGGGACGACGATTTTCGAAATCGTTTATTGTTAGATCGTGACGATTCTCCAAATCTTCCGTGTAACTGCACACCGCCATTCTATCCCCGAGCGGACCTGAAAACAGACCCGAGGATTCCAGGGATTATTGTAAATCTCGGGTCACAGCGATCCAAAAAGATTGCTGAGAGGTTGCCCATATTTTTGTTCTCCGGTTACCAATATATTTATACTCGCTCCCCTGTATCGGCATCTAAAAAAAATGGATTTACTTCAGCAGCTCTGATGTAAATCCATTTTTTGCGCAGAGAGTTGGGCAGTAGCGAAGAGCGGGGCCAAATCTGGCAGCGGGGCAAAATGGGACAGTGAAGTAAAACGCAATTTTCCAATAATTTTTGATGGTGCAGTGGGACAAAATGAGGCAGAAAATACACATGCACCGATGGGGCAAAATGGGGCGCCCATAAATTATTGGAAAATTGCGTTTTGGCCCGTTGTCCTGTTTTGCCCCACTGCCCCAGTTTGCCCCGCTCTCCCCTACTTAAAATACATGAGTACTTATTTGGCACTTGATGTATCAAAGTACTTTTGGGTACTTTAAGTACTATTACTGAGTACTAAGACCAAAATACTGAGACCAAAAGACAAAAATACGATTTTTCGTGCATAATATCGAGATTTTCAAGGTCTCACTGTACTTTAGTCCCAAAAAAGCCAGCGGTTTCGTGTTCAGCGGGAAAAATACGTTGAAATACATGGGAGTTCATAAAAAAAAAAAATTGTCAAAAACTACAAAAACTACCCCCCCCCCCCTCAAGGCTACCCCTTTCGAGTCCTTTTATTGCGTTTTTCAACTTTCTAAAATTGCCCGATAAAACGCTTCTAGAACTTCGGACAAGACCTTATCATGTATATTTTTTCCTGTAGAATACGACGAGCACCTTGGATTTTCCCTAGTTCCATTCGGAGCCGAGACATCGACCTTTGAAAATCACGAAAATCGACATTTTTTCAGAAGTGGCTAAAAAATTGAAAAATCGTTGTTCACTCGATTTTTTTTTTCGTTTCAAGACTATTTTTGACGTATTTTTTCTCGGTGAACACGAATGTAACAATTATTTTACTCCCAGCCCAATATTTTCCATTTAAATCCCAAAAATACGATTTTTCATGCATAAAATCGCGACCTTTCTCACTTTCGGCCACTATCCTAGATCCATAGGTCCCAAATTTAGTTGTTATACATCCAGTCGATCGTCACTCATTACCCCAAGGTCCAGTCGTCGTAGTCCAGCCGATTAGTCTGTTACCAAGAATCGGAAACGAAGAGTTTCGACGTTTCGAAAAAAATGTTGGCCCTGAACAGGACCGTCTGATTTGAAAACTTCTCTCCAAATTTCGTACTTGTGGAACTCCGCCCCTTCCGGCTAAGTATGAAAACTACTTTGTACTTTGTATTTCATAAAATCACATTAAGTACGGAAGTTACCTCGTACTTAAAGTACTTGTCGTACTTACTACTCAGTAATTAAAGTACTCTTCGATACCTTTCCCAGCTCTGAATTACATATTACATATCGTCGGCTGAGAACCAAAAGGGCGTTAACCGCGTGGCTCTTAGCAAATAGCCCTTTCGATTGCCAGCCGTGCCTTATCGACAGCGCGACGGTATAGTCGATCGTCAGAAAAACGCCAGGTAGTCGAGTTCGAAACAAGAAGCCGCGACGGTCTATGAAATCGCGCTACGAGAATGATTTATCGCCGAAGCCGTTGAATTATCGCCGCTGCCCGAGTAAACTCCCATCCGCGAAGTTGAGTTATCACATATTTTCGATATCGTAAAACTCGGTGAGATTATATTACTGAGGAGTCGCGGCTCTCTGCAGCTTTCGCTGAGGGACGGAGGTATTGCCTTCGTCCCGACGATTTTCCTCACCTCGTAAATCCTACCGATGTGTGAGGACAATTTCCCAAAACGTATTGCACGTCGTGGAAAAGCCATTCCGCCGAGCCGAGTTTCTGGCTCATGCCGCGATGCTGCTCCCCGCTACGGACCCCTCCGTCCTTCCCCGTGTGTGTTTGCCGGTGCAACGGCACACGGATCGCCTAGCTTGTAACTGCAGTTCGCTCACAGAGCAACGGCAATAACGCTGTATAGCACAGGCGCGAGCGAGAGCAGAGAGAACGACTTGTATGTATATATATATAATACATATACACATATGTAATATATACATACATACATATGTATATATATACGCACAGTATATATACAGTCCGAACTCCGGATGACGGCACAGCCTTAGATCGATAGTGCAATCTCTGCTAGACACGTTTCGCATCGACGCGAATTATATATATATATATATGTGTGTGTGTGTGTGTGTGTGTGTGTGTGTGTGTGTGTGTGTGTGTTGTAAACGAAATCTGTGCCAAGGCTCGCATAAATTTCAAAGATCCAGAGCGCTCCTACACGTGTATTGTCTGCCTATGTCTTTTTTTTTCCTCTTCTTCACTTAATATATTACTCTCGATTCGTTCATTCGATATCGTCTTTACCTCTTCATTCAGATTTTCGTCGAGGCCCCTTTCAGACATCCGGCTCTCGCACGAGATCCTTTGATCGTGTTTACCGCTCGCCTCGTTGATTTCTTTCATAGCCCTCTCGGGTCCTTCGGCAGGTGGTTTTTGCCTCGTCGAATCCTCCCGGTTCATTCTTCTTCCGGACCGGCTTTGATCTCATTCGCGAGCGCACCGTTCACGGATATTTTCATCCGTCTTCATTTATGCTTCACTGAGATTTTCGCCATTCGCCAGTCGAATCGCAGATCCTCTTTTTGTTTTCGTTTGTTGTCTTATTTTTTTTTTTTTATATTTTTTGTTTCTTCCCCCTCGATGCATCGCTCTCTCAAAGAAGCAATATTCCCGGGATTTTTATGTACGCAGAGTACAAGACGCAATATATCTTTCTCGATGCCCCGGAGGTGTATCGACCTTGCGGACTCTCGCGTGCGATCCATAACTTAGCGACGTTCCACTCCCAGGGCGCTTTATCTCGCAGCACTCCGTCTCAGTCTTCGCGCTCGACAGTAGTAACGCGTTCCCGAAGCTCCTTAGCGCAGATCGTCCCGTTGACCGTGTCCCGGTTCGATTGCCGTACGTGCATCCATTCGCGCTCCGCTTATCGGAGAACGCGCACAACCGATAAAGCATTAACTCGGTTAATCGACATCAATTATTAGCTTGCACGTTGTAACGTTAGGCGCGGGAAAAGGTGTGTATATATATATATATATACACACAGACACACTTATTATATTACTTGGTGAGTAAGAATTGACCTTTCAAGTACCGGCGACTTTTTATCGATTGCAACGATCACGCCTTCTTTCCACCCTAGAATTCATGTATCATTTTTTCTACCCTCTAACTCGTAACTGGGAGCTACATGTACCCCACGCGTTTCTTCGACGTACAAGGCTCCTACGAGCAGTACCTAAACCGGTCTTGCCGCACACGAATCTCATCGTTTTTTCGTAATGAAAAGAATGGTATGCGACAAATTTGATTTTATTAAAGTTTAGGGGCTGGAATTCACTCTTAAAGCCCAAAGCGTAACGAAAATTGGCAAAAAAAAAACGCACTTTTTGTGAAAAAAAATTGTATTTTTTTCTTTAAATGGTCCGATTTTCAAAATTCAAACGCCATTTTACAGGGAACACATCAGGCTATTAGAAAAAAAAAAAAAAAAAAAAAAATTGGAAATGGGAAAAAATGGAAAATCGTGAAGGTTTCATTTCTTGGATGCAAATTTAGCGATGCACCGAACAAGTTTACTTTCGAACCCGGTAGAGGCCGAAGAAGTATTATCAATAATCGATTTCAACGGTCCGGTGATCTGTTTAGAAAAAAAAAAAAAAAAAAAAAAAAAAAAAAACAAAGAAGAATAAATTCCAAATATTTGGTCGGAATGCGGTCGTTTATTGGGGAGGGGTAAAAAATGGTTCGAAAATCGGATCCAATTTATAGACGGATGCATCGGCATGAATGGACTCACCGTTGAAGCTCGCCTATCCTCGCTTTGGTCCCTTCATCGCCGCGGGTATTACGCGATGTCCAACATCGACGAGTCCTTTGTTCTCTATCACAGCTGGTTTTCAGAACGTTTTTCTCCCTTCCATTTCTCTCCACTTTCGCTATCCACTTTATTCCGTTCATAGCGACCATGGGGACAAAATCCATGGAATACAGGGTTTTGTTTCCGCTGCCGAACAATCGGGCGTTATACTCGGCGGATAGTTGCGGCGTTATAACTGGATCGTTGCTGCGCCAGACACGGTCTCGTTTTTTTTTGTCCGCACAAACGCCGTGACTATTTCGGATTCTTTGATTTTTGTTGCGTCAATTCCATTCTCTCCTCAATGCCAATAAAGCTGCGCCTCCGAGTTACCAACGTTCAATTGGTTAATTAATGCAATTTTAATTGAACTGGTAAACAAACAATTAATTGATTAAAGGTACGAGCAGACATGACTCGTTACAGAAGCATTCGTCGTTACAATCGTCGAGCTGCGATGAATGGGCTTGAGCGCGTTTTGTTACCGACCGCGGTATTCCCCAGCGCCTCCTCGCAACTCTTTACCGCGCGTACATATCCATTGTTACAAACGAGATCGAATTCTGCGTGGCTCTCGCTTCGAATGGCCCGAAGAGAGAGGACGAGAGAGAGAGAGAGAGAGAGAGAGAGAGAGAGAGAGAGAGAGAGAGAGAGAGAGTGTGTACGGTCGGTTGAAAACGGCTCGTCATTGTCGAAAATTGCTCATCGGCGCGCTTCACCTCTCGTCAAATCGGCATAAATTCGATTATTCGTACGCGCATCCAAAGTTAATCAATTTAACGCGACCTCTCACTCGAACAAATATTCTCGAAAATTTACAATCGCCCCATCCGATACGGTCCCCGCAACCTGTAGGCATTGAATCGCGTCGATGATAATGCAATGTCATATTTAATTTAAAAAAAAATAACGCTTCCGAGCCGCACCGGTGATGGATGAGCGGCACGGAAATGTGATACGTCCTCTTTTCACAGTGGAAAACATTTGCGTCACAAATTTTCGTCGTTAACAAACGACGCGCTTCGGGCAGGGAAGAGCGGGGCAAAATGGGGCAACGGGGCAAAACGGGGCAGTTGGGCAAAACTAAAGTTTCCAAATCATTTTTGGATCGAACAAGGTGGCAAAACGGGGCAGAACAGCCTGACGTATCGATGGGGTGAATTTGGGCATCCAAAAATTATTGGAAAACGACGTTTTGCCCCGCTGCTCCGTTTCGCCCCGCTGCCCCGTTTTGCCCCGCTGCCCCATTTTGCTCCGCTCTACCCTAAATTTAATGGGGGACGATGCGTCGCATCTCGAGTCCCGTTGGAAATTTCGCAGACTCGATTGCAATTGTTAATTTCTCCGCGCGTAAGTAGCCTACAGCGAGGGGAACGAGGGTGAAGCTCGCGAGAATTTCTGTGCAGGAAGTGGAGATCTACGCGCCGGATGAATCTCACAGCGTACTCCCGGCTCGTTCCCTCTACCCTTCGGCCCCCCCCCCCCCCGTGCCTTCATTCTATCCATTTCCCATCGTCGCAGAGTCAAAGTTCCGCGACGGCGGCATGGATCGAGGCGAAGTTAAATTGGACCATTTAGCTCCATAGACCGGAGAGTATGGAGGCGAGATGAGAGCCGGCGCGCACCGTCTCGACTATCGGCGCTATGCTGCACTACGTAGTTACTCGAGGAGCCGAACGAGAGACCCTCGCCGTCCCTTGTCTCGCTCAACCTCCGGGAGTTGCGACTTTGGGTTCCCGGTGTGCGAGAAGTAGTTACCGAGAGCCTGTATGGGTCTCCGTGAAACGTGCCGGTACTTTAAGCTAAGTACCGTCGCGGTTCGACGGCGGGGACGGACGCGGCCGATGCGAGCGCGACTCCGCGAGCCAGAAGCACTTCTCTTTCGTCCATGATATTTAACAAAAAAAGAGACGATAAAAATATTTCCCATTTTTTTTTTTAGCGCATGCGTCGTGCTCTCCTCTAACGTACGCTCTATTCTTTTAGAATTCTCTGTGCATAAAATCGAGCCCGTCAATGTCGCATTGTACGACAAGCCAAAAAGGCCTAAATCTCAAAAATACGATTTTTCATGCATAATATCGAGTTCCACAATGTATCGCTGTACTTTAGGCCAAAATAGTCAGCTAACTTGTGTTCAGCGGGCAAAAATACTTCGGAATACGTTGCAGGTAACATTGGAAAAAGAAAATAAAAATTTAGTCAATTTTTAGCGTTTTTCAACGTCCTCAAACGGCGCGATAAAACGATTCCGAAACTTCGGATAAGGCCTTAGACCTTGAAAATCACGAAAGTCGACGTTTTTCCAAAAGTAGCTCCAAAATTGAAAAATCATTAATCAATCTATTTTTTTTTTTCAATTCTAAATTCGAGGTTTTTTTTCCCCGCTGGTCACGAATATAACAATTATTTTACTCCCAGCCCAATATCATTCATCGGATTATACAGTTTATACTTCCTTTCTATAAATAATAATAATAATAATACTAATAATAATAATATGTTTGGGCAACATGTTTAATAACGAATTATCAAAAAAAAAAATCGTTTACCGCGACGGTACTTAGCTGTACCTTGACTAAATCGCAGATGTTGGAGCGCTGTATCTCCGGCTCTCTCCATCGCAACCCTCGTGAAACGTGAGCCAAGCCACCGAGGCTTGACTATGAGAATTCGGGCGACTGGCGTAACTGTTTCAACATAC
This sequence comes from Amblyjoppa proteus, assembly GCA_963922035.1. Lineage (NCBI taxonomy): Eukaryota > Metazoa > Arthropoda > Insecta > Hymenoptera > Ichneumonidae > Amblyjoppa > Amblyjoppa proteus. The sequence goes on from OY998234.1 coordinate 10,731,697, forward strand.
CGGTAATCAAGGTACTTGAGAGATCGATTCTCCCTATTCTCTTCTCTGCTCCCTAGTCTAGTCTTCGCTCTCACGATGCTTGAACTCACACCGCTCCCTCGACACTAGTTAACTCCCACGGCTATGGTTCTCTAGATTTAACGAACTCTCGCTGTTGACTGGAGAGAGAGAGCGAGAGAGGGAGAGGGAGATCGGGTAGATAGACGTGAACTCTACGGTCGAATGGCTCAACCGGTCGATTCTGTGTCGAGTTCGATCGAACACACTTGGTTACACCATCGAAGTTTAATTGAAAATAATTGAACTATACCCGGCGACGGGATCAAAGGCCAATTTATATACAACAGGCGTGTGTAATACAGCTTTGACACGTTATTAAATTAATTTTTATTTCAATTTTCCATCGAACACTTTCACGACGTTATCGCGTAAAAACATAACTTATGAAAATTAAGTATCAGTATAAATATGAGGTATTCCATGTGAAATCGAACGGTCAAAACACCCGACCCTCTCCAAAAAAAAAGTTGCAATTTCACCACAATTCATGATTATTTACAAGGGGTTTTTGTCATTTTTTTCAGAATTTTTGGATCGTTTTTTTTTTTTTTTTTCTTTGAGATATCGAAAAATTGAACTTTTTTAAAAACCCTCTGTATCTTAAAAACTATTAGTCATACCGAAAAAACGTTTAAAACATAAAAGTTGCAGTTTTCAATGAATCTTTGAAAACAAAATTTTGTAGATTTTTTGGATGGAATAAACGTCTATTTATATGAAAAATTGACTAAAATATTTTTTTCAGCCAATACGTCACGTTTGATTTTTTTTTTTTTAATTCCACAATATACTCTCATATACGTAGAGTGATCTCATATTTTTTTTTTGGATGGGCGAGACACCCATTTGATAGCTGTGCTCCGTTTAAGATCGATTTTTCATTAAAAAAAAAAAGAGACATATCTATTACTTTCCATTGAATTTTATAAAAATTGTGACACTATCCACAATAACGGAAGTTAGAAGATCAAATAATAAAAGGGATTGGGGATTTTTCATAAAAAAAAAGGGATTTTTAAAATGAAAAATCGATCTTAAACGGAGCACAGCTATCAAACGGACGTCTCGCTCATTCAAATAAAAATATGGGATCACTCTACATACATGAGAGTATATTCTGGAATTTTTTAAGAACAATCAAACATGACGTATTGGCTGAAGAAAAATATTTTAGTCTATTTTTTCATAGAAATCGACGTTTATTGCATTCAAAGAAGTTTACAAAATTTTGTTTTCAAAAGTTCATTTAAAACTGCAACTTTTATGTTTTAAACGTTTTTATGTACGCCTAATAGTTTTTAAGATATGGGGGATTTTTAAAAAAGTTCAATTTTTCGATATCTCAAAAAAAAAAAAATACGATTAAAAAATTCTGAAAAAAATTTCTGAAAAATTTTATATACGATTAAAAAATGTCTGAAAAAAAAATACCTCATATATATCCGTATCCGACGTATAAAATTCGTTATACAGTTTAATTTAAAATTTAAAGAAGTTAGTTCAAAGTTAATGAAAGGCACATATGTTATATTGATCGAGTGTCCGATCAAATTCCATTATAGGTCGACATTATTAGTTGCAGACGAGTATCAATTTAATTTATCGTGTGTCTATCAATCGGTCCGATAAGAAGCTTATATCGTTATTAATTGAACCGGTTATTATTATTGAAGCGCCGTGTATTCCTCTGACCACGATAAATTATGTATTATCGTGCCGTCTCCTGCGTGTGGGGTTTTTCATTCAGTATCTCTTTTCGAATCGCTCATTTAGTCGCGAAGGAAAAAAAAAAAAAATGAAGTTTATAACGTCCATTTCAGATACTATCTATATTATTGTAGAGTTGGAATTTATTTCAGATTTGCAAAGTAGATTGTCAGTAGGTTGTCGGTACGGTGCTGCCTGCTTCAAGGTCTCCGAGTTGACGCAATTGTTTTTATTAACGTCTTCGGTCTCTTCGATCGCCGTTAATTGAGGCAGTAATGGCGCAATCGGGGCAAAAAAAAAAAATAAAAAATAAAGAAAATAAAGATCAAGGCATACGGCATCGTTTCATACTTGTTTTAATGGCTCGGCGTTCTGAGTATAAAAAAATCAGGTCTATTAAGGATATCTTTACCAAAACTCGTTTCTCTCAGATCTTGATCAAACTTATGTGGTCTACAGAAAAAAACACTCTTTATTTGTTGGAATTAAACAAAAAAAAATTTTAACGGTCTAGTTTTTTTTTTTTTTTTTTTTTTTTTTTTTTTTTTTTTTTTTTTTTTTTTTTTTTAAATGACCCAATATAGCGTTTTTCTCCGCCAATTTCTGTTCGATTGAAATAAAAAACTAACCGACCGAAGAGCACACTTTATTAAAGATCATGACAAAATTTGAAAAATATTTGCCATCGCGTTTTGAACTGCCGTTAAAAAAAAAAAAAAAAAAAAAAAAAAAAAAAAAAAAAAAAAAAAAAAAAAAAAAAAAAAAAAAAAAAAAAAAAAAAAAAAAAACGAAGAGTCAATCTCTTTCGAGCACACTTGTACGAACTTTCTCTCTCGCACTACCGATTCGATTTTCTCGTAACAGGGTTGAGCCTAAACTTTTTTTTAGCGGCATTTGAGAGCCCATAAAGAGCCTATTATTTTGAGATACTTAAAACAATATTTCCACGAGATGGGGGTGTCAGTTTAATAGACCTAAAAAAAAAAGCAACCAAGAAGATAAAAAAATGCCCCTAAATACCAGCATCTCGCAAAAAGCTCTGGCGCGTTACGGTAAAGGTGCTCGCGTTACCGCGCACTCCGTACCATTGAAAATCCCAGCGTCACGAAACTTCCGAAGGGCGATCAGTTACACGAGAACTTTGATATCACGCAGACGTGTTTACAAATCATCGCCGGTCTCGCCGGGCGCGCTGCGGTAATAGTTATGCATACATCTTCCGTGCACCCTCGCACGAGAAGTTTCGAGCTAAAGCGAGAGAGAGCGTTTCGTTACTGTCGGGGAATTTGTTCTTTGCAATTTATGCCCTCACTCGGGCTCTTACGTACCGCAGGCTGAATAATCGTCAAAGATGGAGGAGGAGGAAAAAAAAAAGGGAAAGAAAAAAAGCCGGGAATAAAAATGTCCCATCTAAAAGTGTGGTCGGAACGAGAGATGAACCCTTGGGAACGATAGGATTATCATCCCAGTCGGTATAGTAGGGAGAGTTACATATCCGTCCTTTAAATACGTAATAATTCGCCGAGTGAAGAATCTTCCTGCTCTCATTATGTATACTTTGCGGATCAAGCTTGTCGGACTCGACTGCAGCGACGAACGAGACGCGGTGAGACGGAGGACATTTTCGAGAGTCGGATTTATTAAGCTACACTCGTAATATCGGATAAAGTCAAGACCGAAACCCGACTATCTCTCGTTCGAGTGATCTCTCATTCCTTCTTTCCCCCCACACCCCCTTTTTTTCCCCCTCCAATCTCGTATCCTCTTCACATACGTTCGCGATATTCCTCGTTACTATTGCGCGTACAACTCCGTTCGTGTTCGACGATGCACCGAGAGCTCACTCGGCGCTACCCTCTTCACAACCCCGTCGCTATATTATTATGCGCATGCGGAATATCGTGAAAATATATTCTTCTTGAGAACCGACCTCGATCGATTATTCATAAAATGCCTGGTGGACGGGAAATCTTATCGCGCTATAGGGGCGGGGGTTTGAGCCTGGGTCCGTTCGTAGGTTCGTTTTGCCAGAGTGCATTACTGCACGGCCGGCTGCAGTCCAAGTGGGAGGAGAGTCTAAAGAGGGCAGCGAAAGATGAAAATAAAATAAAAATTTTAAATAAAATTCTTACTAGATCCGATCGATAGCCGATCAATGTTTGACACGCGTCTGGGCACTTGCACAGATTGGTAGTGTGCCGATACCAATAGAGCGGACATCTCACCTGCACCCCCCCCCCCCCCCCCCCCCCCCCCCCCGATCGTGATAGATTGAAAACGTAATTCTTTCGGGAGATAAAAAGATTGCAGCGGCGCAGTTCTTGAATTAAATCAAAGCACGTTCGCCGTCCGGCTTCCTCTTCGGTTTTTCCACTTAGCTACATCGAAAGAAAGATTTGGCGATATCAATCCCGGAGACGCGGTCACGTAAAATTGGTTTGAATCAATCCAGGCGCATTTAAATAGGCTGCACCGTTGTTGAAGCAATGAAACTGGTGTTGCTGTCGCAATTGCGAAACATTCACTTCGCTACTGATAATTATAAGCTTTTCGGGTCGAGTGCGATAAAAAAAACTACTGGATGAACAAAAGAAAATTAGTGTACCGTTGCGAATTGGATATGCCTTCGATTAAAATAGGTATTTCGTAAATGCCTGTGTAGACTCCGCTTACCGACTCAAAGCTTCAGTACAATTTGTTCAGCCAATGAATTTTATTCGTCGATCTCATATTGAGCACATTCAACCAAATGGAGAATAATAATGATCCGATATTCCATTGATACAATTGCCTATCGTGTTCGGTCAAGTATAGTCTTAGTTGGGACAATGAATTGATTTTTTAATGCTGACCCAACTTTTTTAGTCAACTTCTGTAAATATTTCCTTCGCCACTCGCAACCGCCCGATTTTGTTGATTCAAATCAATTTTGCTTGATCTTATGAAACATTCCTTTCGGTGTACACTGCAAAAAAATTTGCCAGTGTTAACTGCCACAGTGTGCGGTGTAAAAAACACCAGTGTTAATAACAACACCATTATAGAGCCCATTTTACTCGGTGCAAAGTGCAAAGACAAAATCTGGTATTACTTTGTTACAAGTTACGCCATACGGTTTTGTTGCAAATCCATAGTACAGTAGTGGGCAATTGAAGTGGAAAAAGGTTTTTTTTTCGCCAATGTTAACAAAAGTTGGACCATTTCACGTATCCTTTCGCCAAAATAACCTCGTTCCACTTCAATTGCCTACTACTGTACACTGAGAAAAAAAAAAAAAAAAAAAAAAAAAAAAAAATTGTTGGATTAAGCAAATGCTCGGTGACGTACGTTCAAAGGTGTATTTTGTTGGTACAAAAAAAAAATTTCTTTCAATCGACAAATTTTTAATAAATTGAAGCAAATAATCGTTTAACAAGACAGTGCTTTATTTGTACCAAACAAACAGCTCATTTGTACCAAACAAACAGCACATAACAGCTTCGAACGTATGTCACCGCGACTTTTGGTTAATGCAACCAATTTTTTTTTTTTCTCAGTGTATACGAGTGGGGTAAACGTGGTGAATATGGACCACCTCGATTAACACGTAAATCAATGAAATATGGACCGGTCCATATTCCCCACTTTTACCCTATATGATTGTCACAATTGGGTGTTGAAATAAAAAAAAAAAAAAGAAAAAAGATCGTAACACTGCTGTTGGTGTACATATAGGTCCATCAATTTGGTGCTAAAATCAATACCATTTTAACTTTAATACGTATACTTGTCGGTTGTCGAAATTGACTAATTAAAAATAATAAAAAAAGAAAAGATTCACTCTTTATTTTCTATCCACTAGTTTTCCGGCTCGTGCTCGCAGTGCTGAGTTATTTTTTTTTTCGTTTTAACACATTACGTGCCGAGAGATATGTATGGTATTAACTCCAGCGCGGCTTCTTTATGCGGTTACCATGAGAAACGGACGCCCCGGATCTCCCGGTGGCTCTCTTCGTCTCTTTGCCGCTCGGATTTACGGCACCCGAATGGAGATGAAAGTTTCACTCCAGCATCTCCACCTCTTTCAGCTCGTCTCTCTCGGCGACGGCGAACAGTGCAACGGTCTCCTTGGGACGAGCGCCGCGCCTCGCTTGCCCTCGCCCGAGAGTCCTTTGGCGGATGTGACAAGTACAAAAAAAAAAAGCAAAAAAAAAAAAAAAACTCAACGACGGCGAAATCCGGAACGATGTCGATGACAGTTTCGGTCCCGGTTTCGGAGATCTCGTTCCCAAAAGAAAAAAAAAACACAAAAAAAAGTAAAAATAAAAAAATAAAGGATTACGATAAAACAGGCACGGAAAACCGCTTCACGGAATAATAAGAGGAAGTCGACACCGCCTTAGGAATCTCATATAATCTAATTATTATAAGATCGAATTGCCCGAGCGCCTTTGGCGGCATCCTCGGAATATAAAGCTCAGCTCAGGCCCGTCGCAATCTCCAAGTTTGAGCTACTTTTCCGGCATGATATTACCGGGAGGTATGAAGAAGAAGAATAAGCGAATGAGGGACGAGGAAGTGGGCGAAATGCGAACTGGCCGCAGAAGATTCGTTCTTAGAGTACGAAATTATCCTCTCTCTCTCATCGTCGTCGTCGTCGTCGTCGTCGTCGCGGTTCGTACAACTCAAAACATTTCAACGCCGTATAGTCAGGTACATAAGTACAGAAGCGGCAGTGGGTTATTGCAGTACATACTTCTTTATTCGGTAACCACGGAGACCACGAGAGAGCAGCGACTTCTCGTCGCGAGCAGAGCTCACGGGTGAGAGGGTGAGACACGGCGGGGAGGGGTGTGTGGGGGAGGGGGGGGGGGGGTGGTGGTGGCTTCTCTCATCTCTTCCCCGGAGGATTTACGAGGCCGAAATGGAGATGGAGTTTCGCGCTAGCCGCAGTCGTAGAGAAAGAGTGCAGCGAAGAGGAAGGATAGATGTGTTGTAGGGCTGAGAGAAACTGTTGGTGGAGGGAGGACGAGTATAGGAGGAGGCAACTTTCGCGAGCTCGGATAGCTATGTGTAGGGTGAAGCGGTAACCGCGAGAGGCGGCGGTAACACCGAGCTCCGAGAAAAGCGAGTTGGCTCGGAGTTTTCGGGACGGCCGTTGTGCCTCTTGATGGGATACATAGCTACTTGAAACTCGCGTACAGATTCTCGGATTATGTACCACGGGTACGTTGAGCGTACGTGCAACCGTGTCGATCCGGCTAGTTTCCGTAACGCCGAAGGTCCGCTCCATGGCAGCGGCGAACAACGGAAAGGTCGGCGGGGAATGAAACGATAACGCCCGGGAGTCTTCGTGGCGCGAATCGCTTCGGAGCACACGATGAGAAATAAAATGATGAGTTTGTATTAATCTCGCGTGAGGGATTGCGGAATGATAAAAAAAAAAAAAACAAACAATACCGTGGAAACTCAAACGGATGAAGCAAGTACCAAACAACGGAGCGAAAGAGATCTAAGTGCAGAAGCCCGATTAATCGGGAAGCGGATTTACCGTGCGTTTTCCGAGATTTTTTTTTTTTTTTTTTTTATGTGCGGAGCAAACCAAAGTCACTGAGTAGTTAAAAGAAAATACTATTTTACATACTGTTAACGAAACAAAAAATCCGAAGCTTTACATTCTAGTTCGTGTTTAACCTTTTGAGCCGTATCTTGACACTATAAAAACAAAACCTCGGTAGTTCGCGTTAAGAAATTAGCTTGAAACATTAAAAACTGAACGAAATAAGGAAATAAGGCTCTCTATGTTCCATCGTGACGCAGAGGGTTAACAATTAAGTGCAAGTTTTACCAAATGTCATTGTAACTAATCAAAATAAAGTTGTATCATTAGACATTATTGCCTTAGGGGAGAGCGGGGCAAAATGGGACTGTGAGTCAAAACGGGAAGGCGGGGCAAAACGCAATGTTTTAATCATTTTTGGATGTAAGAGTGAGGCAAAAACGAGCAGAAAATCGAAATTTATCAATGGGGGGGGGGGGGGGGGGGGGAATGGCGTATCAAAAAATTATTGGAAAATTGCGTTTTTCGCAATCGCTTGCCGGTTGCCGAAGAAAGGAATGTTTGTTTCAATTCTACCCTCAATTCTTATAATTCCATATCATATTGAAACAACGACGGCAAGACTGTCAATGTAACATCTTATCGTTTCAATCCGATGTGGAATTATACGAATTGAAAGTAGAATTGAAACAACGTTTTGTTTTCTTTGGCCCACAAGCAAAATTTTACTTCAACATTGATATTTTTTGTCGACGTATGTTTTCGCTTTCAAACCGAGATTTCGATTATCCGGGGGACTCTTCGCTCCCGAGCATCCAATAGTCCAGACGCCATACGTGGTTCTGTATGCAATCCGAGGTCGCCGAAATAATTTTGTTGGATTCGATAGATTTTGACCTTCCGATCACGAATATATATGGTGTTTTGCGGAAATCCCGTTCGTTCAATTGTTAATCGCAATTGTTTATTAACAAAATTCGTTATTGCTTTTTTCACTTCGGATATTTTTTTTTGTATACTTTGGTTGATTTCGAGTCGAAAATGTTCTACGCAATTTTACTCTATAACTTATAGTTTCGGAGCAAATAGGCCAAAACTGTTCTACTTAATAAAATTGTAGCGCCGAAAATATAGGACGTAGACGAAAATTGTAAAGGACTTTTATTCGCCAAATGAACCGAGGAATATGGAAAAAAAAAAATGCGACATTGTGCGGGACCGAATATTATGATTCTCAATCAGTCGCGCGAGCGCAGTTTTTTCGGTTATTCTGTATGCTCGGCTATTCCTTCATATCCCCGAAAAAAACTGCGGTTGCGCGACTGATTGAGAATCATAATATTCGCTCCCGCACAATGTCGCATATTTTTTGTTCATATTCCTCGGTTCATTTGGCGAATAAAAGTCCTTCACAATTTTCGTCTCACGACCTATATTTTCGGCGCTACAAATTTATTAAGTAGAGCAGTTTTGGCCTATTTACAACTTTCAACAATTAATTGCTCCGAATCTATAGGTTATAGACTAAAGTTTCATAGAACCTTTTCGACTCAATACCGACCAAAGTATACGAATAAAAATATCCAAAGTGAACAAAAAAAACAATAACTTATTTTGTTAATAAACAATTGCGATTAACAATTAAACGACCGGGTTTTCCGGAAAACCCCTTATATATATTCGTGATCGGGAGGTCAAAATCAATTGAATCCAACAAAGTTGTTTTGGCGACCTCGAATTGCATACAGAACCACGTCTCGCATCTGGACTACCAGTTAAATCCGAGTTTTACTGTAGACGCAAGTGCTTATCATTCGTCTCCAACGATTGGCACGATTTCTTTCGTTCTCCGGTAAAACAAAAAATAAAACAAACCATATATTCGCAGCCGCGATAACCTCGCTGCCGAAGTTAGTCCGCTTGACCCGTACCGCGGCGAGACTCGCGCTCCATCCGAACGACCAACTCGCAAGAAACGGACTATAAGAGTCGCGTGAGAACACGTTCATCCTACAAGGCACTAATTTATGTATTTTTTTTTGATTATTTTTCATTTCATTATTATACGCCGCATAAACGAGAGAGTTTCTCGCCGCGTCGTCGTAACGCGAAGATTCCTAGCTCAGCGAGAATGCTACGGGTATCTCGGTCTTTACGCCCAACGTTTCGCCATATCTGTACAACCCTCTTCCGAGCCGGCTTTTAATTTCGCCGTCGTTGAGTGCATTGCACCGTTTTCCATACTTCCTTCTTAGTTCCCTAATGCGCCCTACAGCATCCGGAATTGCTGCTTGCCCGAACGCCCCTCGTTTACTCGTTGCATCTTCGCGCCCGCCACTTTCACCCCTGATTGCATTGAACATGAAAAAAAAAAAAAAAAAAGGAAAGGAGTCCTAATAGAATGATCCAATTACCCGGTCGCCGATCCGATTGTGCGAAGAACCAAGCTCGCCGCCATTGGATACTTAACATTGATCGCCGCTTTCCGCCGAGAGTCCTCCGAGCCGCCTCGCGGCGTCGAAGACGAAGATGAGGAGCGGCACGACGAAACTCGTGGGAATTTCCCTAACGAACGTTTACCACACTGTATAATTATCTCCGTCAGCTCGAAGACCCGAAATTACTCAATCTCTCGTGCTCGCCGCATCTGTTCCGATTCCGCTCTCCCGGTTGACGGAGGTTCGAGGCATCCGGCTCCGCTTGCCAATTAGTACCGATTATTCGCAACGGCGAACAAAACGGTGGCGAAAAAATAATTTACCTGTTCAACAGATATATATCTTGTCCGGGAAGTTTGACGTTTTTTTTTTTACTCTCGTTAATTGTAAAAGTAGCGAGAAAAAACAAGAGACTAACGAAATTAACAATTAGCAAATATTTGGGACGTGTGAAATCAATGCTTGTTAAATATACACTTCTTTTTTCTCCGCGCAAGCGACTCAGCGCGGCAGAGTTAGTCACTTTTTTTTTTATTCCGCTTCCGATTGGCCGTACACTGCCATAAATCAAACATTGGCCTGCCAGAGGGAACACATTAAAAGCCTAAAGTAATCAACTTTAGCGATCTCTGCCACATCCGCGACTAGCGAATGCTCGTTGCTACATGTAGAGCGGAAAAAAAAAAAATAATTTCCGATATTTACTAGTACAGTGAAACTGGCACGCTTCGTTGACGAAAAAAAAAAAAAAAAACCATGAATCTCGTAGTATCTGCGGAAAAAATTACGATTCGGCATCGTGAAATTTTCATGTTTCACCGGTAAGCGTTCGAATTTTTCCTGGAATGCACCATTTTTTTTGTACCCCTGTGGACGAATTTTTTTTTTTTTTTTACCGAGTCGTATAAAAATTTCACCGTGTTCCTTGTTTCCGTGTAAAAACATGGCTCTGCCTTCGAAGCGGCGGGTTCGGCGACGAGAGAGGGGGTGGGGGGGGGGCGGAGACTCTCAAAAGGATATCCTTTTTCACTCAATTTCCTAGTGCTTCAGGATTTAATCTATTTGCCGGGGCATCGCTCTCTCAGTCTTTTTCCCCCTGTCGGTCGATGATCGAAGCGGCACACCTATACGACACGGTGCTTCCACTCTTTTTCATATAAACGCGAATTCCGTCTACGGCCAGAGTTTACCTGAACGAATACATCGGTGGGTCGCTGCCGCGAACGTTTGACAGTGGGGCGGGGGGCGGGGGCGGGGGGAAGATTCGTCACAGAGATTCGCTGAAACACTGCGAGCCCCGACGGGCCAGACGAGCTGCTGTGCGAGTGACGTTCCTTCTCAATTTCAGAATTCAATGCGAATCCATAGTGAAAAGGGATCCGCATGAATGCCACGAATTCCACAAAGAACGCGAAGGTTCGATCGGTGGATTCGTTTGAAATAGATTAAATGAATTTGTCGATACGCCTGTCGATTCAAATCTCGATGATATTAGTCGCTCGATCCAACGCGTGACTTTCGCAGATGGGGAAGAATGGCAACGTGGAAAAAAAAAAAATAACATCAATGCCTGGAGTGAAATTCACTTGCGGGCGGCCAATGAAAAAAAAATCAGTCTTTCAGTTCATACAATTCCATACGGGATTGAAACTATAACACGTCATCTTGACAATCTTGCCGTCTTTGTTTCAATGTCACATGGAATTGTACGAATTCAAAGTAGAATTGAAATTTAAACAAATTTATTTGGCAAGCAAATTTTTTGAGTGCACTCGTTTGGTTATCGATCCGCAGTCAACTTCTGCGGATTGATATTAGTCGCTCAATCCAGCGGTGACTTTCGCAGATAGGGAAGAATAGCAACCTTAAAAAATCATCAATGCCTCAAGTGAAATTCGCTTGCGGGCTGCCAATGAGTAAAATTGTTCTTTCAATCCATACAATTCCATGCGGGATTGAAACTGTAACATATCATCTTGACAGTCTTTCCGTCATTGTTTCAATGTCACATGGAATTTTAAGAATTCAAAGTAGAATTGAAATTTAAACAAATTTATTTGGCAAGCAAATTTTTTGAGTGCACTCGTTTGGTTATCGATCCGCAGTCAACTTCTGCGGATTGATATTAGTCGCTCAATCCAGCGGTGACTTTCGCAGATAGGGAAGAATAGCAACCTTAAAAAAATCATCAATGCCTCAAGTGAAATTCGCTTGCGGGCTGCCAATGAATAAAATTGTTCTTTCAATTCATACAATTCCATGCGGGATTGAAACTGTAACATGTCATCTTGACAGTCTCGCCGTCATCGTTTCAATGTCACATAGAATTGTAGGAATTCAAAGTAGAATTGAAATTTTAGACAAATTTATTTGGCAAGCAAATTTTTTTTCAGTGCACTCGTTCGGTTATCGATCCGCAGTCGACTTTCGCGGATTGATATTAGTCGCTCAATCCAGCGGTGACTTTCGTAGATAGGGAAGAATGGCAACCTGAAAAAAAAAAAAAAAAAAAAAAAAAAAACATCAATGCCTCAAGTGAAATTCACTTGCGCGCGGCCAAAGAAATAAATCGGTCTTTCAATTCATACAATTCCATACGGGCTTGAAACTACTAACACGTTATCTTGACAATCTTGCCGTCTTTGTTTCAATGTCACGTGGAATTGTAAGAATTCAAAGTAAAATTGAAATTTAAACAAATTTATTTGGCAAGCAAATTTTTTTTTTCAGTGGACTCGTTCCGTCATCGATCCGCAGTAAACTTCATTACAAAACAAAAACCCAAAAGAATTTCGAAAGCTCAGTTTTAGCATCGTAGGAGGTCCATGCGGGCACATAAATGTGTATGCAAACGTACGACAGTAACACAAGGTAAACATCGAATGTGATGTCGCGAAAGGAGGAAAGAATTTCGTGCCCAACTCACCGGTGCTTCCCGTGGGTTCAGAATTCACCGAGGAACAATTGGAAAGCGTGTGCCTGACCTCCCGTCGCCTCCCAATGAAGGACCGCCGTTTTTCCGGCTCGTTACAGCCAATATTGAAACCGACCGCCGCGAGAGATTAACGAGTCGCGTAACGAGTGGCAGTTAAAGTCAGCCAATCGTAGAGTTACGCTTTAGGAAAGAAAAAAAAAAAAAAAACAAAAAAAACAAAAAATAACAACAAAGAATTAGCCTCCGTTTTCACCGACACGTGCCTCAACGCATTTGGCGATTAGATATCGTTTTAATGGGATAAACGATCTGGTAATTCGAACCGCGAGTTCTCCGGTTTTAAATCACTCGCTCTCGGACATTCGAAGCTTTGGTCGTGAAACGAAGGCGAAAAAAAAAGAATCTGCAGAGAGCTTGAACGTGACATTTCTGATAAATCCGATCTATCGAATACTAATTAATCCTTCGCAGTTGTTTCTCCTTTTTTTTCTTTAATTTTTTTTTTTATTGTTTTTTTTGTTGCTTCTGAGGTATTAGATTAACGTTTTAGAATGGAGTCACTATTCCAGTCTAGGCGCGCCGTTCGTATTACGAGAGAGTCGTAGCCCGGACCGACAAGAGTGTTCCACGACGACGTATGTACGACACCCGCCCCACTAGTTCGAGTTACACAAGCGAGCCCGAGAACGCTTTCACTTGGCAAGCGGCGAGCACACGCGGTTTCTTCGACGGTTCTACATCTGTATAAAGCAGTGTCTGCGTGTGTGTTTTTCTGTGTCACAGAGCCGTTCTATAGACGCAGCCTTGCTCGATTCGGGCGCTCTTCAACCTGATTTTTCTATACCCGAACCTCCTCAACTCGGAGCGTACACGATTGAAAGTCGGTTTTAACATTTACCAAACATTCCTTCACCAGGAACGTTCGCAATTTCTCATAAAGGCTTCTTTTCAGGTAAAAAAAAACATGATTCGTTGAAATTTGCAAAGTGAACAAGGTTTTTTGTTTTAATCAATCGCGTATCATTGTGAACAAGAAATGTTTGCCGAAGGAACCGGAGAAATAAGCGCGTGCAACGCGCAGTGACGCGGAGAGGACCGTTGAATCTATTTCTGTTTCTCGGCGACGCTCTAACGCGCCCGCGTTTTCGACCCCGAATCAACGATGCAACGGGGTGACCCCGTTCGACAGTGGAATTTCAAATTCACCGTAAAATTAACCACTTTCCATCTGCCGTTAGCGGGAATGATTGTCGTCGTTGCGTAAGTTAGCGCGTTGTGAATTCCATGTTATTCTCGTGCGCGAACGACAAAACGGCTTTGGCAAGGTCCTCCGCGGTGTCGTGAACACGCCTCCGTGAGCTTTGGTCGTATGAATATTTATGCACGGCCGGTCCGCGCGGCGAGGAGGATCGCGGGGTTAACCACTCTCGGGAGTAAGGAAAGTGAACACTGGAACGAGCCGGATAACGAGTGTCCGGACTCTGTAGAGCGTCGATGGGATTGATCTTTGATCGTGTAACTTCCTACTTCCAACTTCCAATCCTCTATAATGTCGTATACAATATGTATCCGGTTAGACATCGGTAGTCGCAGTCGGGAGCCTTTGCCAGCGGCGCGCGGTAGTTCCGGAAGCTTATTCAATCACCGGGACTCGATCACTTCTTGTAGAGCTCGGCTATCCTTGTGCGGAAGGCGAAGTTTCCCATCGAATCCGCGGTGCTCTCGCAGATTTAACAGGACCCTGATTTCTCCGATCGTACACGAACGGGTTCCGAATATTTCTTGTCACACGCGCGCGTGTGTGTGTGTGTGTGTGTGTGTGCGCGGGTTCGTTTCCGGCAAAGATAGAAATAGAAGGATATAGAGACGTTTATTCTGTACTGCCGATTCATGGAACGCTCGGGCGGCTCTTCCTCTCGAGCGACGGTCGAAGGGAATGGAAACCGATATCATGAATTTATACTGGGGTATTTTCTCCGTGTACGATATCCCTCTACACTTACCCTACCGTACGAGCCGGCTCGAGGCACGCTTCGGCACATCTTGCTCTAGGTCCGCCAATGGTTCGATAATGCCCCGCTAAAAGACTATCTCCTTTGTATTTATACGCGATGCTTCCTTGCACGGGGCAAGATCCGAAAGATCCACTGGTGTTGAAAGTCAAAGGAGCTCCGGAGAGATAGCGCCGCATAAACTGCGTGGTGATGAAAAATTAAGGAAAGCGTTACGCGAATTTGTAGATATTATTCGAGAGTTTTGCCGGCTTGGGAGAGTCGTAAACTGAGAGGAGAATTGCGGAGGATCGCTTTTGTGCCGATCCCGCTGGATAAGAAGCTCATTTACGGAGATATTCTACCGGATAGCGTTTGCTTGGAGCTTCGCAATATCGGTGTAAATTCCGGTATTCTTTTGAGCGAAGAGTTGCCTTACATCGGCGGAAGGTTTGCCCTTTTAGCTTATTTCCGTTAACTGAGCAATTTACGAGGTTGGGTTTGCTCGGAAATCCATTACATGGCTTTGATCCAACCTTAAATGATTGGCAGTGATACATTTTTACGAGAGAGCGCGAACGGAATGAACGCATTCGTGAAGAATGCAAGCGGTAGAAACGGCAACATTTGTCCTTCGAATAATTCAAGACTGTTTCTCCGTGGCCGAGCAGTAAACTCCGCGGGGAGAGCGTTTTGTACCTCCCGAGGAAGGAAGGGACGAATAGGTACGCAGAGCGCGTCCTGTACTCCGTTCCCCGTTTGTTTGCGGCACGGTAATATCGGTTTAGTTGCCGTTGGTGTTGTTATGCAGCGGCCGCACATCTCTCGCCTTTCGCCATTTCCGGCTTGACCAGTGGAGATGCACAGGACAAACTCCCTTGCACCTTTCGGCTCCGAAGAGCTTTGGTTGGATCCTCCGGTACGAGTTCGTAGCTATTCAAAAGGATCTCAACGGTGCAAAGGGAATGGTGTGCCGGTAGTGGTTATACCTTCGACGGTGCAGTTATGTAGTGTGGCGAAGAGGTTAGTTCCATTCAAGGAAACATCGTTTTCCCGTTCAAACAGTCGTGAACTCGACCGCAAACAGTCACCCCCTCTCGGTTAACTCTTGGTCCAGACTTTCGGGGAGCTCTTGCTGGCTTCGTTCGGGAATATCTGGAGTGCACTAACTGGAGAAGGGAAACCCTCCTCGCTTGTGCATTCGACATGTCTTCCAGCCAATCCCAAACTCTCGGGATGAACCTGTCTCTCTGTCGACCTTCTGCTCTTTGATTCCCATCTGTCTGTACCTTTAGTAGCGCCACTTCCTCCTCGCTGTTTCGCGTGACGCCGCGTTTACGTTGCACTTTAGTTGCCGGCTCAACTCCGGCGCCTCTCGTGTTGACGGTGTGCACGTGGTTTCTGAAATCCGAATCGCATACATCGATTTTCTATTTCCATTCGATGCTCGTGACCACTTTGTTTCCGTGGCTACTTCGCGTTTGGCTTTCTAGCGGTTGAGTTACGATAGTTAGGATCACCTGATGAGCACATTTCTGAGGCACTTGGAACAGCGAACTTATGGAAGCTTCTCTTTTCACTGCAGTGTGACGGTCCTGTACAGTTTACGCTTACCTTCTTGACAACACGGTCCAGGACACAATGTGGACCGAAGAGAACCGCCGAAGATTTCGTAAGAACCAAGGCTGAGCGACGGGTTTCCGTCACTTATTCCATGCCAACTTCGACTCAGCACTGTTACTGCGGCAGCTGCTGATTCTACTCTCCTTCGTGCTCCCGTTTGGGAAAACGCGTTTACCGAGACGGTTTCACCCCCTCATCTCACCTCACCGGGACTTTTGCAAGACCAGCAACAGACAGCGTTGCAACGAGTGCCCGAGTTCGATCCTATAACTCCACAAACCGTGGAACTTTCACGGATAACGAACGTACATGCTCCGGTAACCGCGCCCGACTTTATCCGAGTTCAATGCTTCACTCGTCCTTTCGCTACAACTCCTGTAGCCGCCAGTTTCAGTATTTATTTATTTATTTACTTATTTATTTATTTATTAAAGAGAATAACCCTTTTACAAAGAAAAATATAATATAGTCTATTCATTACAATGTAAGATAATATAGCTCGGTGCAAATAGTACAATTTCAATATAGTTGCAGTTCAGATATAATTAAGATTAATATAACAGTGCCAGTACCAGCGCGGTGTTTCACTCTTAAGCATCCACGGTGACTAGATTGGTGCATAAAAATATGCTTATCATTGGGGATAAATCGGTTGCTAGGTTGCGGTGCTTCGTGTTAGCAGAGAAATCCGACGACTCTGGCGATAAAATTGCAGAAACCCATTCCGAGGGAAAGAACCATACGAAGACCCGATGGAAATACCCGAGATGACTGACTTCCTGAGAAACGGATTCGCGTACCTCCTGGATGAACACGGTAGGTCTTCCCAGGATCAGGAGAAGATCCGGTCCGTGCGAATGGTTTGAAAAGAGGGGCGATAAGGATTTACAACCCTACGGAGATTTATCGACATCCGCGCTGCGAGAAAGGAACGTGATGTCTCTGACGTTGGTCTTGCGTACGGGTACCTAGTCCCGCAAGAAAGGTCAGAAATACCGGAATGTCTTTCGTACGGCAGGAGCGACATAGCTTTATATCTTCAATCTGGTTTCTTTCCGTGTAACCGGGTATCCTTTTTTTTTTCTGTCTCCGCTATATGATTCCGAGCCGTACGAGATTTATTGATCACGATTTGCATCTACATCGAGCGGTTCGAGTTTACGCGTCGGATCTCGTCATGATTCCATCCGGGAAAACCCGCCGTTCTCTCACTTACTTTATATCGCTCTTCTCGTTTTTATGCAAAAACCCTTTTACCAGCGGTTTTTTTTTTTTTTTTTTGTTCATGCTTTTTGCCAATACCTTTTATCGCCCTCGCATTCGCATGGACGAAGTTAAAGCTTCGTCAGTCCAGTTTTACGCTGGGTAAATCCGTTGATGGATCCTCTTCCGGAGGAGGGGACCAAAAACATATCGATTTATTGTGTTCGCGTAGATCATTTTTACGCGTACACCAAAATCCTGTTATACCCGATGTTAATTCTCCGAAAAACGCGGAGTACTTCGTTGGTGTGCCAATGAAGGCTTTGGGCGATGTGTTATTTCGTCGAGTTCTCTCGATGCATGGACTCTCGATTGTGTGCATTCAAGTGTATTTGGCGCAGGAATATCCGTATCGCTGTGAGGCTAAACGATCGTAACTCAATGCTATAACGAGACCCAATTTTTCACTATTACAAAAGCCTGCCGGAGTGGCTATCGAGGTTAATCGAACGATATCCGATAATGCATCTGGGTCCGATGATGGGATCGCGCTAGTTATTGGGTTTTCCATGGGGTAACCGGAGGAACGGGAGGCACTGCGGGGTATCGACGAGCACGGGCCTCTCTCTATAGAACTTCGATACTCTGTCCTGCGCAACGGCCTGTAATCGGCGTGGTCAGTGAAAACGAACATACCAGTAGCTCTGCCAGCACATCTAGCATGCCCAAGAGTTAATCCACCGGTTCGACGGTGACCTGCGGACTTGCCCAGACGCCGATGGGGTCGGATTTTCTCGCTGGCTCGATTCGCCCATCCCGATCCCGCCTATAGCCGCTCGCTTGATAACTTACGATTCGATCACACGCTTCCACTGTACGTTATTGGCCATTAGTCGAGAGTTCCCGGGCTTCACAAATTCACTCTCCGGACGGTTGGATTAGCACTCCAGGACTTTTTTTATTTTTTTTTTTTTTCTACGGCGGAGTTATGGTTCCAATTCCGCAAATGTTAACAAAGGGAAGATTTGTCTGTGCATTGTAACGCCCGAAGAACCCGAAGCTTTCCTGAAGCTTTTTTCATTCGCAAAACATTCGAAGTGAACTCCTAAGTTCCGTACTACAATTTCAGAAGGGAGTTTTTTTTCGAGCTATTTTTGTTCGTTATTTTTTGTCCCTCTCTCGTTAGTTTGCTTTTGATGCAGCAACGAAAAAAAGGCAGGCCAGCGATCTGCGAGAGGTGAGTAGACGGCGACGACGACAGATCGAAATGTTTTCCTCGAGGCGGAAAAGTGCTTGTAAACACGTTAAATGAGCCCCCAGGCGGCAAGCGCGGTACGGGAAGCTTTTTCACGCACAGTTTTTAAGCGTTCCCTTCTCGTCGTTTCCCTCCGCGCACCTCCACCGGAGGCTGACACAAAAGTGCTTTTAATGTTTTAACGAGCAACTACGAGACATCGTACTCCTTCTCCCATTCGTCAGTGTTCTCAGCCACCGATGTATTTGCCGAGACCGCGCATGTGTGCGCTCGCTTCGCCATAAGCGGCAGCGAGACCGTTACACTTTTTGCGCTCTCATATAAACGGCAACGTCGTCACAGTCGTCTTTGGTTTCTCGGTAACGTAGTTGGGAAAGCTCGCGGTTACCGCCCAGGCATCTTTGTTGAAACTTTTTCATTTCAGCGACGAGGCAAAGAAACCGTCGAGTCGCCTCCGCGCTTCGAGAAATTTTTGTTCCATCTTCTTTCCAGCTTCTTCGTCTTTGTTTTCTTTTTTTTTTTTTTTTTTTTTTTTGTTGAGTCGTTTCGCCATCGACGTCTCCAAGAATTTGATACTTTTCTTTTCATATCTCGTTTCTCATTGTTCTCTCAGCAGACGCAGACACATCCCTTTGGTTGTTACGCTCGACGATGAACACATAATAACCGGAGCGGAGCATAACGGCTCATTCCCATTGTTATCATTCTCATGGTCATCTTTTTTATTATTACTGGCGCCCGACTCTGTGCAATGCGAGATAAAAATAGGGAACACATTGTCGTCTAGCGAATATCGAGGAGACGGACCAATACACTTTCTTGCACAGCCAATTTACGCTTAGACTCCGGGAACATTGTAAGCAATCTACGGTGTAATCAGCGCTGGCGTGAGGGGTAAAAAAAAAAAACTGGTGTTAAAATTAACACCATTTTGCTGTGAAAAATACACCGAACTTATGGTAAACCGGTGACGCGGTGTACTCTAATAAATCCTCACGCCAAATTGGGTGATGAACCGCGACGTCACTTAATGTTGTTACTTTCCGAGACATCAACACAATTGCGTGTTAACCGATAATATCTCGAAAAACTGGCGCATTGAAACACAACTTTAAGTATGCATTTGATGGTGTCAAATACGCACTGAACGGTGTTTTTAACCCCTAAACGGTATTTTTAGTCGAGCGACCACCGTTTGTGATATTGCATTTTTTAAATTTCATACTCATTTTCCAACTCAGCGACCTCAACTTCACGTAAATTGTACTTATGGAAAAGCGGATACTTCAAAGGGCTGGTAATTATCATATAATTCAGTATCAATTGTTGATTAAAAACATTATTATGATTATTGTTAATGGTACAATAAAAGAATATACAAGTATATAATCATGCCGTCTAATTATTGTCTGAATGACGCAGTAATGTATGACCATTAATATCCCGAGTGGCTTATACAGAATTGGAATAATAAACATTCACAAGTAAGCAATAGCGTATTCGGTAACGTGTTAGGTCGTGCGCATAGGTACGTGGGAATGAGCGTTACGTGGGTTGTTCGAATCCCATCTCAGGCAATTCGCCAACATACATATTCGTGATCGTAGTCTTTTTTTCATTAACATTCTTTTTTTAATTTACCATTATCACGATGCAGAACGTAATTACTGTGTAAGACAATTATTACTTACGATTCATTATATTAGAACTTGTATATCTACTTCACCCGTTTAAGGAGGGAGTCTCGCTGCGCGCTGACTTCGCATAAGTTCGACAGAAATAAGAGAAAATTGCAAGTACTTCTTGATGGTATAAAAATCTTAAAAAATTCATGCATACTAAAGGTACTGAAAATATTAATTATGCATAATAACAATTACAAAATGTTATTAACAAATTGATGAAAAAAATAATTGCTTAACAAATTTACCGGCAACTCAACTTTTTTTTTTCGTGAAAAAGATTCGTTTATTTTTCTGAATACGCATGAATTTTTTCAGATTTTTCAGTAATCGTTGATTTTTCCATGAAAAAAAAAAAAAAAAAAAAAAAAAAATCAACGATTACCGAAAAATCTGAAAAAATTCATACGTATTCAGAAAAATAAACGAATCATTTTCACGAAAAAAAAAGTTGGGTTGCGGGCAAATTTGTTAAGCAATTATTTTTTTCATCAATTTGTTAATAACATTTTCTAATTATTATTGTGCAAAATTAATCTTCTCAGTACCTTTAGTATGCATGAATTTTTTGCAGATTTTTATACCATCAAGAAGTACTTGCAATTTTGCTATTATTTTTGTCGAACTTATGCGAAGTCACCCTCAGCGAGACTCCCTCCCTAAGCCCTTTTTACTCGTTCAGGAGTGAGTTCCGGTGTTACTGTACACCGTTACAGTGTTAGATTTTACACCGCATGTATGACACGATATTTTAACACCGCTTTTATCACCAAAGTAATGGACCTATGTGGACCACGTGGGAGTGTTAAAGCGTTGTTGAATTTAACATCGGTTTTTTTTTTTTTTTTTTTTTTTTTTTTTTTTTTTTTTTTTTTTTACAGTGTGCATCCAGAAAAATAATTTATTTGACAGCCACCGTTTATTAAGATGAAGCAAAATATTTATTTGATGTAAATAAATATTTATTTAAATTAAGTAAATAGTTAATTAAATGAAATAAATATTTATTTAAGTCAAATAAATATTTTGCTCGATCTAACTAAACGGTGGCCTGTCAAATAAATTGTTTTTCTGAGTGCGAAGTCAACTGGGTCAGTCAATAATTTAGTGTACGGGTATTTTTAACAAAGTTTTTAAAACGCATCTCTAAAACATCCGAAAACACCACCAATGCACCCTCAGCGAATATTCGATGTATCAACCTCAGGCACGTGCAATACAAGTGCAGCAAACTTCTAATACTCCGACTTACTGATGCTTCAGCAATACTATTTTAATGCGAGTCTTTTATTGACGATCGATTTGTCCTTTTCGAACGGTGGAGGCAAAAAGTGGCGAACGGACCGAGAAAGCGAGTACGAAAGAGGGAACGAAGGGGAGCGGAGTGAAGTACTGGTTACGAGTAGGAGCGAGTTTATTGTAACGGTCCTGCTCGTTCGACCAGGAATATGGCTCGTAGTCTGGCGAACCGATGTCTCAGCTTCGTTCGCCTCGTCTTTTCTCTCTCTCCTTATTCCCCTTTGCTCTTTATTTTCTTTCCTCCACTCGGTCACACCGGAAAATACGCTTCTGGCTCCTCCGTCCGGCTCCGCTCCGGCTTCCACCGTTCCTCTCTCTCACTTTATTTCTCTTCTTTTTCATTTCTACGACGTCGCGTTCGCCCGTCGCCCGGCCAATCTCTTCCAGTATCTTCGTGCTCCGGCGATACTCTCCTCCGGATCTCCTCTTTCTTTTTTTTTTTCTTCCCCTGGACCAATTTACCTCAACCGTCCCCTTTCTCTTACCATCTTAGAGAAATCTCCATCGAGAGCGTGAGATCTCCATCCACTTCCGCTTCAACAAATTTATAGTACTACAATGTAACCATTATATACTTGTCAGTGTACACGTATATATACGTACATACATACACGAAAGCGAGATTATATTCTGCGGGGGAGACCGGAGACGTGCGCGTTGGTCTTACAGAGAAAATTGCGATATAAATAAAATTGCTATACAAAAACGCGCTCGTTAAAACAGAGGAAAACTTTATCATTTATTATGTCGCGCATACATATATATGGGACAGTGGGGCAAAACGGAACAGTGAGGCAAAATGCAATTTACCAATAGTTTCAGAATCGGACAGTGAGGCAAAACGGGGCAGAAAATCCCGATGTATCGATGGGGCAAAATGGGGCGTTTAAAAATTATGCGAAACTTGCGTTTGGCCCACCGTCCGATTTTCTCTCTCTCTCTCCTATCGCATTGCCGCATTATTAGAGATATTCCGATACGATAGTGGTAAACGCAGCAACAGACCGGTGGATTGCCATATGCTTCGGCTGTACCCAATATATTTACACCGACGATCGGTCGGCAGCGTTTGCCTTTATCGATATATTTGCCTATTCCTCTCTCGCACGCTTGACTTCACTGCGCTGTGTAAACCGACCCTTTCGCGCCCACTGCGAAACGTAAATCTCGCAGTGCGCTGCTCGAAGCTATATGGAAAAAAAAAAAAAAAAAAAAAAAAAAAATTGAAACAAAAACAGAGGAATGAAAAGCGACGAGAAAAAATCGTGATGCGATGGGAACGAAACATCGGCCGTTGGCCGAGCTTTAACGAGGTCCGAGACTGTATATACACCGTCGGGGTTTTCCACGTGCCAGAGTTTTGATTTCCGGTCGATGAAACGAACGGGATCTGCTCTGTCGGACTCGCCACAACGATCCGCTGCCAGAGAAATAAGCTTCTCTTTATGTGGATTCTGCGTCTCTGCTGTTCAGTATCGAATCGCGGATTCTTTAACAAGGGGGAGAGTACTCTGTTCATTCGTGAAATTCGATTCCATCGATATTCAACGAGAGGTACCGAGAATAATGAGACGCTTTTTGCGGAAAAAGTGCGTTTTTTTCAATTAAAAAAAATATGTATATATATATATATATATACAGGTATATGTACTTTTTTTTTTGTAATTGTAAGTGAGGTCAGCGAGGGAGTGTAGGAGGTCGAGCAGCGGCGCAGTGGCGAACGATAAAGTCCATTGAAAGCTCCTATCGTCGCTCCGCTGGCGTTTCCAATTTTCGTCCGGCGAAGCCGCGCTCTCCTCCATGCCTCTCGCTTTAGTGTGTTATAACGTCACGGGAAAACGTTCGTCTGCCACGTATTTCCGCTCGCACCAGGGTTACCGCGCTGGCGGTTTAGATCGACAAAAAATAAATAAAAATAAAGATAAAAACGTACGATATATATAGCTGTCTAGCGTGATATATAGCCCGACCCGGTCCGGCATCGAAAGCAATTTGTTGCTGATTGCGGGCGTTACTCTGTTGACCATGTATCCAAGGTATATGACCGGACGGTTGTTTCAAATTTAACGTTATCGCTCGAATAATAGTCTCTGAGGTGTCGTCTGATCGGTAGGAGCAATTTTCACTGCCGACTGTTCGACACTGAGGTGACGATTGTATGGCTAATTTAGGCTCCGTACGATGACCTCCGGGCCTACTATAGGGAACTTGATACCTTCACGTATCAGATACGCATCCAGAAATATTATAATTTGATATTATAATTTAATATTATAATATACCTGGACGGTTGTTTCAACTTTAAAGTTAGCGCCCGAATAATAGTCTCTGAGGTATCGTCTGATCGCTACGAGCAATTTTCACTGCCGGCTGTTCGACACTTTGGAGACGATTGTATGGCTAACATAGGTTTCGTACGATGGCCTCTAGACTGCTATAGGGAACTTAATACTTTCAGGTATTAAATATAGATGGCACGCATCCAGAAATATTAGAATTTTCGTGCAGACCCTTATCAATTTCTCCGGGTCCCAAAATATACGCCCAGCTTCCTAATAGACTCGTTCTAGTTTCAGCTGCCCGGCGGCACTCGAGAGTTAGGTCGTCGGCTCATACGTGACGTATGTTCTTCCACTTTCATCGACTCGCGGAGCTTCGTCACTGGGAAAACCTCTCGGCTGAGAGACTCGTAAAGCAGTGAACCAGTAAAAATGCACCGGTGCATGAGTGACATAGTTAATCAGATATAAACGCATCAACGCTACGGTACCCAATACCACACTGGTCTTGCGCAGTTGGACATCGAACGATTGAGTTTTATGAGTATCAAAACTCAAAACCGGAAATCCTTTGGATCCCTACGACACTTCCTTTGCCATCAGCTCGGTAAGAAAGAGAGTACGATCGCAAGCTGAGAGGACTCGCGCCTGCGCGTTTACTAATTACCGCTGTCTGTGTCATTGGACCTGGAGAAACGACTAATGTATAATCTGTAGTGTTCAAGCGAGTTAATTTTCAGCGATCTTGACGATTGTAATGCCCTTCCGGCCTTTTCCGCACTCTCGTGAAGTGCCTACGACTCGTTCGCCCAACTGCGCCACTATAGCCAAATGGTTTATCAAAGTCGTTAATCAGGTCAATTCCGATGAAGACTGTTCGGCCGATAAACTTTAGTGCAAGAGACGCTCGGTGAAGTTGAAGTGCCAGAGGAATCGTCCGATGGCTCGCGTTTCTTCATAGAAAATCTTTGGGACACTTCCACAAGGTGTAATGCATGTTGGGACGCGGAAGGGCGCAACTTCCATGTTGAAGCGCTCGGTTTACGCCCATCGGTTTCTTGACAGCCGATATACACACACCTTGCTCGTTAAACCCGTTTAAGATCTAGAACGAAACGAGCGCTTCTCCGATCCCTTAACGGATCCTCCCTTTTGCTTAATCGTCCGGTCGCAGCCTGGTAGGGCCAATAAGTAAGCGAGGCCGATGACGACGAAGATCGAAGCCCGGCTTCGTCGGGCTTACGCTCCGGACGGAGACCCGATTAAACTTATGAAAAACTTTACGATCCCGAAGCTCTCTACTTCTTCCCTCGGAGAGCATAAGCCTTCCGGCTTCGCCGCTTCTTCGACACTTCGGCCCGTCTTATCTTCAATGATTCGGATGATATTAATTTTTCTTTTTTTGTCTTCTTCTCATTCGATGGTTTCTGCATTGAAGGTCGACATTGAGCAACTCGTTTACTTCGATTGTGCCGTCGAGGAAATATCGGTTGCGGTGGGGAGCACGGGTGCAAAATGGTTCGGTATTGTTCCGCGAGCGATCGCCAACGGTGGGCGAAACCGTGTTCCGGCGAAGCTCAAGCGGCAGAGACCGCTTTACGAGGGAAAGAGTCGGAGGGCACGGGAACTCAGTGGCAGGTAATTCGCTCTGGCCGCTCGACGCCAACTCGGACGACAATTTCCGCGCGATTACGAGCTCGAGGTAAAAATAACGGTCGCGGGCGCGAGAGCGAGGTGGAGAAGAGAGGAAAAAAAAAAAAGAATCGGAAGGAAGAAGAGTGGGACAGCGACGGCGGAGAGAAATATCGGGGACCACTAGCTCACCGGCGAGCCTCGCTACCGCGTTTTCATCCGCCTCTTTCGTTCTACTTTTTCGGAACCTTTTAGGTTTTTTCCTCTTTCCTTGACCTATCCCAGCGCTGCTACTCGTGTGAATCTATGTTGCACGAATAGTTACTCACAAACTATTTTTTATTCTTGTAATTCTAACATCGGCAATTTTTTTTTTTTTTTTTTTTTCGTAATACATGCACAAAAAGTTCGCCTTTTCGTGTCTGTAACGCGTTGCAAAAGTGGCGCTTTTTACTGACGTGTGCGAGAAAAATATTGCTCATTCGCAGATCACACTAGTTACTTTTCCTAACACATGCACGTAAAATCTCGCTTTCCGTTGCTGTGAAGTGTGCAGAGAAAGGCACTTTGTCGCATCGCGTGCGGGAAAAATACTGCGCATGCGTACAAACGCAATGTGGTATTTTTTCCAGCTCTATAGAGGAAAAGTGCCTTTCTACGCACAGTTCCTAAAAACGAAAAGCTCGATTTTCGTGAATTTGTTAGGAAAAATTATGTGGATGGCATGGACGTAGAAAAGGGAGTTCTGACTCGTGTGAGTTCTGACTCGTGTCAAGAACTCCCTTTTGCACGCCCTTGCCACACAAATAACTATTTCACTTTCTCTAGA
The DNA here is from genome assembly GCA_963922035.1 of Amblyjoppa proteus. NCBI lineage: Eukaryota > Metazoa > Arthropoda > Insecta > Hymenoptera > Ichneumonidae > Amblyjoppa > Amblyjoppa proteus. Next base: position 10,758,169 of record OY998234.1, read on the forward strand.
GGAAGTTATGTTTTTAAACACTGTTATAACACTTTAGCAACTTTTCCGCACACTTTTTTAAGCCTCCAATTAATCTTTCGAACGCTTTCGGCACGCAAAGTGGTAGTTTTTGTTGCACTTGTTACAAAAAGTGGAATGCGATAATTGTACGAAAAAGCGGTAACACTGCGCCTTCAGCTCGTACAGCCAACTTCACAATTTTCGTCGAAACATCGCCTTTTCGCACTAGTATTGCACTTTTCGCACGCTACAGGTATAAAAAACGAAGGGTTTTTGTCCAATTATTACAAAAAGTAGTATGCGATATTGGTACGAAGAAGCGGACTTCCGACGGCGGTTGCGAACTAAGCAACATTCACCTTCAGCTCGTGCCACAGACCGCACTCGTTTTCGGCTCGTGCTACTGTGGTGCCCGTTTCCGGCTCGTGCCGTCGACTTCACAACCTTCGTCGAAAATCCGCTTTTCGCACTAGAACCGCAAAGCGCCTCAGTGAATGCTAAGTTGCCGAGAGGGGTTTCGAGTCTCTCAGTTTCGATTCTGAAATTAGATTGTCTTTCGCTCGCGATAAAACTGAGAGAACAGAAAAGAACATAACGGAAAGTTGATTTCGCACGGTAAGCTGGATGAGGACGAGAGCTTGAGAATCGGTAGACGCGCAATCAGTGAATTCGCTGCCGGGGTGATTGCCGGTGTGATTACTTCTTTGATTACCTCCCGCTGTTTGCCACTTCTGAACTAACTCGCACCGTTTCTCAGCCTCTCCTCCTTCCCGCCCCCCCCCCCCCCCGCGCTCATGCAGTTTCGGTAATTTTGTTTAGGTGATTAGACAAGAGTTTGCGCTCCTCCGTGCTACTGTGTGCATGCGCTCGTATATGCGGTTAGCTATACAGCCGTGCGCCTTCGCCCCACTCAGCTGACTGGCTCGCTTCGTCCTATCGACTTAATTAGCTCGACGAATCATTGACACGGTCGCCGATTAGTTCCGTCCCTTAGGGCAACGTGTTTCCCATCGGCAAATTCTCCATCGGCACGTGTCCATCGTATTCAGCCCTTTTCCGACAAATAGCCTGTGAGATTCGTCTTTAATAAACGCTCATCGTTTAGTTATTTTTTCTTTTTCGAAATTCTATTCCTCCTTACACTGAGAGAAGGATCTAGTAAATATGAGAGATATTACCATACCACACAGTAGCAGGGAACTAGGGCGTCAACTACAGTAGGGAGTACCGGATTTATAAGAATTTTGCGAAGATATTGTGGTAAATTTTCTTGGAAAATCTGAGACTTTTCGCCCTGAGACAAAAATTGGGAATGGAGCGAACGCACGTGAGAGGTTGACCCAAACCGGAGCTGGGCAAAGTACCGAAAAATCCTTAAAGTACTAAGTACTAAGTACCGCAAGTACTTTAAGTACAAAGTAATTTCCGTACTTAAAGTACTTTTATAAAATACGAAGTACCGAAAAGTACGTAAAGTACCAAGTACCGCAAGTACTTTAAGTACAAAGCAATGTCCGTACTTAAAGTACTTTTATAAAATCCAAAGTACACAGTACTTTTTCTTCTTAATCGGAAGAGGCGGAGTTCCACGAGTACGAAATTTAGAGAGGAATTTTCAAATCAAACGACCCTGTTCAAGGTGAATATTTTTTCAAAACGTCCAAACTCTTCGTTTCCAATCCTTGGCAACAGACTGATCGACTGAACTACGACGACTGAATCTTGGGGAACTGAGTGGCGGTCGACTGAATGTATAACATCTAAATTTAGGACGTACAGATCTAGTACAGTGGCCGAAAGTGAGAAAAATCTCCATTTTATGCGCCAAAAATCGTATTTATGGGATTCAAATGGACAATATTGATTTGGGAGTAAAATAATTGTTATGTTCGTGATCAGCGGGAAAAAATACGTTGAATACAGCCTTGAAACAAAAGATATCGATGAAACAACGATTTTTCTATTTTTGAGCCACTTTTGGAAAAACGTCGATTTTGGTGATTTTCAAACGTCGATATTTTGGTTCCCAACGAGGCCAGGGAAAATCGGAGGTGCCCAACGTGTCGTAGGGGAAAAAATACACAAGTTTGGGTCCTGCCCGTAGTTTTGAAAGCGTTTTATCGTGCCGTTTGAGGTAGCCTTGCAATTTTTTGACGAAACTTTATTTTCTTTTTTTTTTTTTTATTAACCCCCACGTATTTCGACGTATTTTTTCCCGCTGAGCGCGAATCCGCTGGCATTTTCGGGGCTACAGAAAAATCGTGCCATTTCTTTTGGGGACAAAAAGTGTCTACGTAAAATTGATCATTTTTTTAGTTCCTGGAAATTCTCGGAGATTGCCTGAAAAGTCGAATTAGATTTACAACCGATACGAGAAACCATTAACCCGCGCCTCACGGAGTATCGTCAGGGTTGCGGTTGTGCAAAGCCGCAATCGGCGTGAGATTTTAGTTTGTGACATTCTCGAGGAGCGTCGAGCAATTATCCGACCCGAAGTAATTATACCGTGCAGCACTCGAGATACTCGTAGGGTAGATGCCGAGTGAATGCGAAGCCAACGGGATTTATTACACACCGTCGTTCGGTGTATGTTCTCGCGTAAAGATACAAGACAAGTTCAACATCGCGCGGGAGCGAAGTGAGCACACGACGAACGAGCTGTGTATCACTCAGACGAGCGATACGTCAGGTACACCGCCGAAGGTGGAAGACACGCGCGGCACTAATTCCGCATGCGCTCCATGAAATTACTCTAATTGGACGCTCGGCTGCAACGGGAGTGGAAATGTCACTATTCGCCATATTAATATCTTGCACCTATGCATACATACGCGAGAACCGGGCCCGACCCGAACCCCTTTGAGCCGGGTCAACAGGTTCGAACGAAGGGAAGAAACGAAAAACTTACCCACACATCCGCAGTACCTGCCACGCTAGGACATTTTAATTACGAAGATGAAATTTAATCAAACGCAGTGGCGATACGACGAAAATACCGCAATACCGAACAGAAGCCCTGTGTACTGGACATTTATTTTAATTAATAACGTCAACGAGAGGCGCAAATTAAATCGCACTCGGTGCGACACTTTTCACAAAATCGCTCGATACATTTGCCTCATCGAGAAGTTGCAGAGGGAAAAGGGAGTGTTTATTTTCGTATGCAATGCCAGAAGAAATCGACGCCATGCAAGCCGTTGGAACAGCGCACCGAAAAAAAGGTTTGCTAAGATCAAACAAGATTTGTTTTGAATCAATCTAATCCCGCGATTGCGGCTGACGAAGGAAATATTCAGTTAAGTTGACTACAAAGTTACATCAGCATCAAAAAAATTATTTCATTGTCCCAACTAAGAATATGTTTGATCGAACAGAATAGGCAATCATATCGAAAAAAAACTTTTGTTCGAAAGAAATATCTAGTCACACAAAGGAAAAAAATATTTGGCCCAACTTAATTTGGAGTTGCGTCTTAGCACGGTTATTTACATTATTTGTTACTAATTAATTTCATACATGGTTACATCGTGTTTTATATGTTCAATTGTTATCAGTATATCGCTACTTATCAATATAACACAATTCTTACAAATTAAAATTTTATATATCCTAGCGGGGCTCGAACCCCGAACCTAACGCATCCTGACCTAGTACCTCACCACTACGTTACAATCGCTTATTGATATGTATAATTTTGAATCGGATATGTAAGTTATTCTCGGTCATTAACTTAGATTCAACTTCGATGATTTGATATTGAAATATTGAAATAACTTGAAAGTTGTTTATTGTGAATTACTAAATTGACGTCTTGCCGAGTCGAATAAAATTATTTTCAAGATGCCAAATGTTCGTATATATACGAACACATCGAATCACTTTTTTTTTTCAAATTGACCAAATATACGTTGAAGTCAAAATAATTTACCTTCTGTATGTTGACAGTATATACGATTGAATCGAAAAAAATGTTGGTGATTTACTGCAGTTTTGGTTCACTTCGAATCAACGTTGTAGTCACTTTAACTGCTACACGCAGTTGACACAACCACACCAGTTTTATTGTTTCATTATGTTTTATTATTCAAATCAATTTCGGTGCACGAATAAACCGGAGACAATAAACCTAAGCTTAATGTAGAATTGAACCTGAAACAAGTATTACAATAAAAATCGAAGAAAATATAGAGAGGCTAAAGAGATTGAGCTCTCCCCGCCGTGTGATGAGCGTTACGTGATGGGTGTTTCGTCGGCTAATCTACACTCGAATTACATAAACTATCCTCGGTGGTAGAGTAGTACAGTTTGCAGTAAATCCGGTCGTTCGGGTGTTATCCAGCTAGGACGCTAATGTCTCGCAACCTCGGGTTTTCCCTCGTCCGCGATGCGCCGTAGAATTTTCAACGGAGTGTACAATACATGCACGATTACCGTGGGTACCTCGGGATCCTCTCTCGCTCTCTCGTTCAAGAATACATTCAGCCTTGCCGAAACTCCCGTGGCATTAATTACATAACAAATGAGAAACCGCGAACTCCACGGTTCGCTTCGCACTTGTGAGCCAGTCTCGGGCGCAACGTCCGCGCTCCGGTAAATAAATCGGGCGAGCGGTTGCAGTCGCCGGCCGAGACATATCTCTCGCTGAATTCAGAATTTCGTCGAATTCAACGGGACCCCAGAATGCCAATAACCCGACTCCCCACCGTACGGGCATGTCTGCAACGATGATGCACATACTCCGGCGTGCCCTTCGCTCTGATGCGAAACTTAACGCAATAGGAATTACGGCTTCACGCTGTTGCTGCGGTGGGATGGTCACGGTGGGTTTGAGAGACCTCGGGGTCCAGCGTAAATTCACACTCGGCTTGATTCTCTCGTGTCGGTAAGGGAAGCAGCAAACCGGAATACCGAGACCTCGGTATCGTACGCGGCGGTGGTGCTGCAGCAGGAACGGCGTAAAACGCGAGTTTCTCGGCGTTTCCGACCATGCTCCGACGAATTCGAGGTAGAATTTTAACGGGCGAAGTGGTTTCCAGAGACGAGCGACGAGCGGCTAGATTGAGAGAGGAAAAAAAAAAAAATCAAAAGTTGAAACGGTGCGGAATCGAGGAAAAATGTAAAATTGCGGGTAACCCGAGTGCGATGGTCAAATCCGGCAGGACCAATTTGTTCCTTTGAATTGTCGACAGTAGTTAGGTGACGATCATTTTTATAGCGTAAAACGCCAGTATTCGCTGGTCGACATCCTGGTTTGTGTTCAATGAAGATTTTTTAATCGAAACTACACTTGTCGTCGGATAAATTAAGGTTTTAACTCAAATGATCGGTATTCGCGCTCTCTCCGCTGCGCTGAAGTGTCGCCAGTGGCGTTTAGGGCTGCACGCGTCGCTGATGCGCCTTATTGGCTCGTTTGTCAAACGCTTTGTAATGTAACAGCGAGGATTAATCGTCGGAGAGCTGGCAAAGCCGGGTCGCGCACGCTGGAGTCAACGGACAGAGTTCTCCGGAGCTGATCTCATCTTGGTAACAAGGCCATTATCGGTTGCGCGGTTCAAATGCGCATTGTGACACCAACGCCGCAAGCTTCAACGTAACCGATCCTCGCCAGTGTGTGACGTTGCGTGTGCGCACACTAGTTTCAACCCTGCCATTCTCCCCCCTCCCACCCAACCCCCCCCCCCCCCCCAAAAGCCCCGCCGGATTGTAACGTATTTCTGATCCTGTTGCTGTTGCGCGGGCGGGTGTCGTCATTTTGCTATCGTTACGGCTTTGATGTCGTTGGTTCAATCTATCTGGTATCGCTGTGCAAAATATAATGAACACGCATAACGTTTCGGTGCTTAACGAGCCCCGCTTATATTCCCGCCAATCAAGCACACAGCGAAAATATTGCATTGGAAATACGCCTTTGACGCTGAATTATGGCAATGTCCGTTCCCACGAGTATTTTAATTACAAAGGTATTGAATCAAATAGATTGATAATAACGGTTTAAAAAGTGGCCTTTTGTTTTTGCGTCGTTGGAGGTTTGGCGATGATGAAACACTTTTGATATGGGTCATGGTGCTTTGATGTTGGTCCGAGTTCAGTAGGTAGTGAGGCGGCTACTAAGTACCCGTGTTTAATCCAAAGCTCCTCTCGGACGGTCCCTCGGGTAATCATTCCATGTTCTCGAAGGATATTATTACCGGCCGTTACCGCCTCGCGGGATTGCCGGCCAGAAACCGTTTGTTCGTTTCTACCGCTAAAGTCTCTAACGCAATAGTTTCTCGTGGGGTACAACGCGCCACGGGCTAGTGTGCTGATACGCTTTAGGAACTGCGAGGCAACTGCTGGCCAAACTGAGCGAACCGAGAGGAACTAATCCGAGTTATAGGGTGTTTATACTCCCCCCCCATTCCCCGTGTGTGACGATGATCTATAAATGAAAGCGGATATTCGACCAAAAATTTCGCACGGCAAGTAACTACCTCGTTATTAGTATCCAATAGCGGATAACCGCGAAACTTGCGCAGTTCTTAAGGGGAAGAGAAACAGCTAGGCGTGAACGAGAGATAGTTGCAATTTTCAAATTAACTTTATTCAATGGTGCTGATTTTTTTTTGGAAAAAAAATGAATTCGGATACAGCTCGAATTTGATTTTTCCTTAAAAAAAAAAAAAAAAAAAAAAATGAGCACCCTTGAGAAAAGTTCATTACAGTTTTCATTACCGGCCGCAATATTTCACTTCCCCTTAACACTCGTCTTCATTATTTCATTCCTTTTGCGTATCGACAACCTTCCGATCGATGGTTTCTTTTTAGTAGTAGCAGTGAGGTTGTCAACATAACACAACATAACATGTAACAGTTTTTTTTTTATATAATGAGAAAGGCTTTTCTTGACTGTGGAAATCCAGTAATAATTGTCGAAAGTCACACCTGGCGCGTTTGGTTTCAGTCTCTATCGATGATTGGTGGCTCTGTTTGATGACTTTAAGAGAATTTTATAATTGGTAGTTAATTAAATTGACGCCAATTAGTTTTTAGATGAACTAATAAACTCTTGTTATTTTACAACTGAATCGACAAAAGACCCACGCAGGGGAGGTTCGATTGGGGGACCCAAATAATGAAACTGATTTCCATTGTCAAAATAATGGAACTCGTGGTATTTCAGGCAGATTTTAGTTTGGAAAAATGTTTACTTCTCTCTTTCGTTAGTTGTTAAGTCGATCCGCGGGAAATGGAAAAGATGTGTAGAAAATAAAATTCACACCCGTGTTACGCGTACTTCCGTTGTTCCAATTACTGAGGATAAATGCGAACTGCACTGCGGAGCCGTGACATAAAAGTCGCGAGGCTCGGATGAAAGACCAATCTGATCTCCGACCCTGGGCGACATCAGAGTGCGGCTCAGGACATTGTTGGTGACAGCGTTTTAAAAACTCTGACAGGCGAGCGTGACGTGCGTCCTACCGAAATATTCCACCAGCTTGCGGCACCAGCGCACATGTCACGAGAACACTCGCGGGCCATGGCCGCTGATTTTTTTGTTTTTAGCTTGCTTGTCGAGAGTCATATACATACATATATACATATATATATTCACTCTCGACTTCATTGAGCCAGGAGAAACAGTCTAAACAGCGCTCAGAGTGCGACAGATCAACAGACCAATTGTCAATCATAATTTATTTCATCATAATTCATTCAATGATGGTCACAACTTTTTGTCAGATGAGAAAAATAATGATAAAGACTACTTTATGTACCTTCTGAAAAAAAAAAATTAATAATATTAAAGATAAATACACACACAGGCATATTGAAATATCCGTCAATTGATTTATCGGCCCTAAAAAATGAAGACATACGATTAAGCCATTGTTATGATAATGTTTCGGTAATTTTGTTACTTACGAGAGGAATTATTAATCGGGGCTTCGCGATACTCCAAAATTTATCGTCGCACATTATGCGCACAGTGTACGTGTATAGGCGGGTCGACGACGACGGTAGTGGGAGGGCTTTTTGGGGAAGCGGCAACGGGCGGCTTTTAAATGCATCTATACGTGACGAGGGTGTAAACGACTGCCGATGCCGTTCGGGGAATGGCGTCGAGCCCACGGTACAGAGGTGAGCTAGTCGCACGTGCACGCACTCCCGAATGAATCGGCGAACGAGGAATGAGGATAATAAGCCTTCGGTACACATTCGACCGGTCTACACGCCCGCTTACACACACACGGACGTCGAACGTACGAGATTCTTTGTGAGCATCTAATGGCTCTATACTCACGTACACAAACGAGAATGATAAATCCGATAGACGAAAATTACGACGGATAATAATTTAACCCCTCGCGAAGATCGGTCATAATTTAGGAACGGTTCGGCACTCGAATATTTTACGAGCCCTCTTCCTTCGCGCCCCTCCGGTCCCCTGCATCGAATTCATAGCGTGAATGTCGACGGAGGCCTGATCGCTATTCGCGAGCCTCCGGCAGCCAATCTTTTCGTAGCTGAAACATAAATTTTGCACGACTCTTGTGTTTAGTTCTGAAACTCCGCAGCTCAAATTTTCCCAATTAATTTCAATATCGTTTCGTGCATAAAAACTTCATCTTCCATGAGTTAAGAGTGCTGAATGCCGATCCGATCAGCTCGCAAATCGACGATGTATGAACCAGGTGACATTCACCACTTTTAGCCTGTCTCAGTTCCAATAAGATTACATTTTATAATATACAGTAGAACCTCGATTATCCGAACCAATTGGGGCAGAGACCAGTTCGGATAAACGATTATTCGGATATATCGAGTTATGAATAAAAAAATATAATAATAACATACGCAATGAATATGAGTTTTTTTTATAAGCATAAATTCGCATGTAAACATTATATATATACTTTGGAACATATTATTGAACGCTTACTTTAAGCATTCTTCTTGATAGAGTCGTCAATTTTTTGTTGTACAAGCGCATGATACAAATTTGCACACGCCTGCAACAAAGTAACGCTCGACGATATGAAACAACGAAATTTTGCGGCATGGTTCGTATAACAAAGGTTCGGATAAAATAAATTCCTGTTCGGATAATAAAAGTTCGGATAAAATAAATTGCAGTTCGGATAATCGAAGTTTCGGATAATCGAAGGTTCGGATGATCGAAGGTTCGGATGATCGAATGTTCGGATGATCGAAGGTTCGGATGATCGAAGGTTCGGATAATCGAAGGTTCGGATAATCGAAGGTTCGGATAATCGAAGGTTCGGATAATCAAAGGTTCGGATAATCGAGGTTCGGATGATCGAAGGTTCGGATAATCGAGGTTCTACTGTACGTTAAATCGGAACATTGAGTTATGACCTCAATCCGTCGTGAAGCGGTCCAGTGTCCAGACACATTCAATATACACGCGCGGATTATTGCTCGAACGGCTGCGCGATCGAATGTCCAGCATTTCAAGAATAGCCGTGCTGATAACCGCGGCTATTTCGATTTGAAAAGAGGAGACGATCGGGCAGGCCACGAACGCAATGTTGGCCCTTTCGTCCGTGTCGAGCGAGGCGAACTTCGGTATAATGCGGGTTGGGAGGACGAGTCAGGAAACGCGCTTGAATCGGCGATGGTCGGAAAGTGCAGCTCGAGTTCAACCACGGCGGTCGCGGTCCTGACGCCCATAGTCGAGAATAGTACCGGGAGAACGGCTGCGTGGTACCTTCTCGCACGACTATTATTTCTGGTACTCCGCCGCTTCTGCATTCGCGAACGATCGTGGAATATCACCGAATCCGGGCCCGTATATAAATCGCACATACGTATATAACTAGCGCGTAGGTTTCATCATAGCTGCGTATTATCGGTTGGAATTACGGAGTGAGAAACGTAGACAGTATAAAAAAAAAAAAAAATGTGTACTTTTTACAACAAATTATTGTCCACAAACGTCCAAAATTTTTTATTTGTTAATTTTCTAGTTTTACAAACAAGAGTACAAACTAAAATTGTCAATAATACAGAAAATTAAAGGACAGGTTCGTATATTAAAATAATTTTTACGAAATTTCGCATTCCGATTTTACGAAATTATTTTTTACTGTGTCATTGCATACGATCGTCGACCTAGGGTGTACCCAAGAAAACTTATTTATTTGACGGCCAACGTTTAGTTAGATTAAGTAAAATATTTATTTGGTTTAAATAAATATCTCTTTCGTTTAAATAACTATTTACTTAATTTAAATAAATATTTATTTAAATCAAATAAATTATTTTTCTGGGTGATATTATTTCAATTTTTTGCTTCCACGATGGTTCATCATGACGGGTCAAGATTTCTTCGAAAATTGAATTTTCTTCCAACACCCCAATGGAACTGTGCAGTGGGCATTTTTTTTTTTTTGCTAAATTTAAGTTTCGCTTCCTATTTTTTTATTTTTTTTATTTCTCAAGTGATTGACCCTGCCGATCTCTGATCTCGGCCGAACATTGCGTCAGGCGTACGGCATTTGGAGAATATAATACTTATCGAATGTACGTATATACAGGGTAAAGCGTCATTCCGCGTATCTCTTCCAGGAAGAGCTCGAGAAGATAAAAAGTAGCGTACCGTGTACCGCCGCTAAGATGGGTCTTTTTTTAGCATTGCCTTCGGTGTTCCTTTAGTTTCTTTTATTAATCTTTATGCTCGCGGACTTGGAACCCCGAGTGGTCCGATACCGGTTTTCGGTGGTACAAGGAAGCGAGGGGAACGAAGTGGAGATAAAGAGAGAGAAAGAGGGGGAGAAGAGAAATCACGAGAGAAACATCGCGGAGAACGAGAGACCACCGGAGTTTTGGCCGGTCGATGTTCTCATCTCGGTTCCTTCGCCTCGCGGCGATACACATATGTACACGAGTACATATGTATCTATATACACTCATCGTCGCGAAATGGAATAGTCGATGCCCCTCTCTCGCCAAATTCCATTTTCCTTATTTAAACGTAAGCCGCGAAACGGTAATTGCGGCTTTCGGGAAGGCGCCGAAGAGGGACGACCTTGCGCATGCGCATTACTTTATGCAATTATACGAAACATTGTCAAGGTGTGTTATAATATCATCTGGGCGGCGTGCCGTCAACACGTCAGTGGACCGAGCTGGAACAAAGTTTGCCTTGCATATAGAATGTTGTATATTTATGTATTCATCACGAGAGTTTCCGCGTTCACTCTCGCGATTCACGCCCGTTCTATAAATCCTCCAGCTCGGTAGAACGGTCGAGTGTGCTTCGGTCGCCGGCGAACTACTCGGGTACATCTGGTCCACATGTGTATGCCAAACGAGGGGCCAGATATGTATATATATATATATATATGTATATATGCATATATAAATACCGTAATAATGACGCAAATTCAAAGCTCTCAAAGTATGTACATGTGCGATTCGCGAAACATACCCAAGAAAGTATCCGGTTATGCCGCATCGCATTTCTGGCTCTGAATTATATCAGCGAACGCTCGAGCGAAACCACAGCAACGTGTACAGGGCAAACAACGACCGATGAACGAGAACCCGCCACAACGAATATCTTCGCTTCGATGCGATGAGAAAAGAACAGTGCACGTCTGCAGCGACGCGAGCTCCAATTCAATGACTGAATGGTTAACCTACTAAAGTCTCGAACGTCAAATGTAACACACGGCATTAATTACCAGCGTGGAAAGCCCGCAAAGCTCTCATTATCGTTTCACCACGAACGAAGTACGAAGCTCGAACGGCAACAAAAGGAAAAAAAAAACGTTCAATGGAATACGTGTTTCCAAACGGGTCTGCCCGACAGAGTCGGGAGTGGGTTTAACTCGTCAATGGACAGTTTCATCGTGACAGCCGATTCTCTATGTTAGTTACGATATACGCAAAACACGACGGTGGATTACGAGTGTAAACCAGAAGCGAACGTGAGTGGTTTTTACTTCGTTCCACTTTGCTTTTTTTTTTTTTTTTTGCAGTGTACATCGATTCAGAATTCAATAACAAATGTACGCTCCGATTTCGATGTAACACGGTGAATAATTTAAACGCATTGATAAAGCAAAGCGCGCAGTGCGGACAGTGCTTTGAACTGCATCGATTTATCTCGCGATTCGATTATTTTTTATACCATCAGTTCGGGAGTCCATTTGCACTTTTGGGCATTGCCTCACGCGACTGACGAACAGGAAAAACAAAAACGAACAAAAAAGATATACATTCCCGTTATACATTTCGGTATATTTGTCTCGCAATTCCCCCGCGCGAGTTGAGACTTTCCCCGTGGCGTTATCAGCCGTTGTTGTACGCCATGCAAGTAATGTCGAATACGGCTCGTGGCCCGAGTGCACGTAGATGCCCACTTATCCGTGGCTCGTCGCGGCCGCATAGAAAGCTCAGGCTATAGAAAAATACGCCCTCTTGGCCACATCCGAACGCCGAGGTAATTGCATCTCCGTCGCCGGTGCCGACGCCTTCGAGACCGAAGAAAGTCTCTCTTCGGTCGTCGAAGGGGTTGACCGGAAGCGAGTCCGCTAGTTGTAGGTTCACCGACCGAGTTGGAGCTCTTAGAGACCTCTCCGCGTCCGCTACCTCGCTACTGCTTTCTTTTCTTTTCATTCCTCCCCCCCCCCCCCGGGCTCTCCTCCCCGATAGTGTGAGAGTTCGCGGCCGGTGTGTGAATGGCCGAGGTCGTCGAGTCGCCTATATATATACATTATATTACATATCTCTATACGTATCCTCCGACAATTGCCTTCCTGGCCGTTCGGCTTCGGCATACTCTCGGAGGGATCCGAAAGTACGGTGCGCTGTTATCCAGGTTACACCTTCGAGTCGAGTCCCTCGGTAGCGAGACGTGCGTTGGTCGACGAGGAAAACTTTCACCGCGCGGTTATAATACAACCGCGAACAATAACTGTAATAGATTCGGGATGGGCGATGCTCGTTTGTGCGTGCACAAAGTAGAATTTATACGGGGCAGCGCGTCACGCGCCGCTGAAATAATTGTTAATGTCGGTGTACGGCGTGGGGTGGCCGAAGCCGGCTGCCGGGAGTTCGATGGCGTCGGTGGCGAAGGTTTGTTGGCCGGGAACGACGCGGGGATGCTCGCTCTCCGACAACGCTTATTGCCTCGGAGGTGGACCGAACACGAGGGGTCGTATGGGGTGGAGGACACTGAGGGTAATCGTGTAATTCGATCGGTCCTCCGGTTCTCCGAACGCTATCGGTATTCGTTCGCCGGTTGCTGCTCCCAGGATGCGCGGCGATCCGCGCGACGTTGTACTGCGTTGTTACCGGGTTGCGATGCGGCCAGGTAACCAGCCAGGGAGTCGGGGCCCGACTGGCGTTTCTGCACCACGTACGTTTGGACACGTGTAGCTGGTCGTGTGTGTGCAGCTGTCGGGAAACCGTGTACGTGAAGCACATAGGGTATAACCGATCGCGCGAGGGAAAGGGTATTTGATTGGCCGCGTCGTGTCGCCAACTGCACATTCGCCATTCGTCGCGTATGTACAAACACCCTCGGCCGAAACTATCATGAACAATATTCGCTGCTCCGGAAACTCCGTTGCGCTATGTTTGTCCACTATTTGCAAGTATTAATGCGCATTATACAACGGCGAAATAGTCATACGTTGCGGCGATACCGTCTGCTCGGGGTGACATGTGTCTGGACGCTGAGGCGACGGTGTGAGGCGTGCGTTGAGCTCTCTCGAGCCACGGGATATAATCTGCGCGAGAAGTGGAAGTCGAATTTTGTGAAATGTGAAAAATGCGATGTAGTCACTGACAAAAAATGCCAGGAAGAAGTTTCTATCAATTCGGCTTGGTTTTAACATGGTCGAGCATTACTCGTATGTAGACAACTCGAATGATGGAAAACATAGGCGATGGTAGTGGAGTGGTTAACGCTCTTACCCGAAAAGCCACTAACGCACCCAGAAAAATAACTTATTTGACGGCCAACGTTTATTTGGTTTAAGTGCAATATTTATTTCATTTAAGTAGAGTAAAAGTGGGCAATATGGACCGGTGCATATTGCCCACTTCATTGACGTTTCATTGACTTACGCGTTAATCGGGGTGGACCATGTTCACCACGTTTACCCTAACTATTTACTTAATTTAAATAAATATTCATTTAAAACAAACAAATGTTTTATTTAAACCAAATAAACGGTGGCCGTCATTTAAATTATTTTTCCGAGTGTGCGGGTTCAATTCCCGTCGATCACCATGTTTTTTTATCGCTCCGATTTGGACCAGCCGTCACATCATCGGTCACGATCAAACAGATGAAGTCGGCATTTATTTTGCAAATACATATCTCTTCACCTTACCCTAAAAATGTACGGTGACACCCCCAAGTATATATTTATACATATATACTTGTGGTTCGAAGCAATTACGAATTTTTTGCAACACTTTGATAATCTTCATTGCAATACCCGAAGCCATTTTGTGCTATACGGTATATGATTCGACATATGATTAACAATCGATAATTTTTTCGAGTAACTCGTGTCGATTTATGAAAAATTTGATAGATATCAGTTGCCGGTAGAATACATTGAGCAACTCGGCCGTTTGTACCTTGGGATTTATATATACCGGCCATTCGATAACCCAGCCACGCCTGAAACGCGTTCGTTACTTTCAAGTCTCGGAATCGAGTACGATGGAGACCTTTATCTAGCGAGTGGAACGAGTGCCAAGCTTTTGCAGCATTACCGGCGCACACCGACTACCGCTATACAGTGTAACACTGCACTCTAACTGCTTGGTTGCAACTATCGGCGCCGTGGCAATTCGCGATGAGCTATCGCGCCGAATAACTCTTTTCCTTTCTCTTTTTTTTTTCATCCTCCTCCCCCCCCCCCCCCCCCCTCCCCAACCTTCGGCCTCTTCCACGGGAGTTTTCTCTGGCATTCTTTACCAGTCGGGTAATCGAGTTATCGGAAATCGTTGGATCAATCTGGATCGTTTCCACTCCTCTTGCACCGTCCGATCCCACTTCCCATACTCTTTCCTCCGACTCTAGCCAGCTCCCGGTTTTTCTCACCGGCTCGCTGACCCGCGGCACATAACGATACTTTTACGAAAAAACTCTATCCGCGTTTCAAGGCTGCAACGCTCAAACTTCGAGATAGCTGCAGCATTGCCCAGGTGAAACTGCTCCGGCAGGCGGTAACGTCCCGGCACGGGCCCAGTAGAAGTTTTTGAGCGTTAAGGAGCTTCGCTGAGGAAAGCAAATCCAAGATAAAAATCTCCTTTTTTTTTTTTTTTTTTTTTTTTTTTTTTTTTTTTTTTTTTTTTTTTTTTTTGTAGCATAGCTGTAACTTTGACGCATACGTACGCGAAATTTCCAAGGGATTTACCGCGCAGTTTCGGAGATATGAAATTACAAAGTTATGACATTTTACACAGTAGAAATTAATTTCGTAAAATCGGAATAGGAAGTTTCGTAAAAATAGCTTTGTTAAATAAGTGACAAACTCGTTTGTTAAAGTTTGAATATACAAACCTGCCCCTTTATTTACCCATCTCATTAACAATTTTAATTTGTAACTTTTTTTTTTGTAAAACTGTAAACCGGTTGGTGGCATCTGCAAATTAACAAATAAAAAATTGTGGACGTTTGTGGACAATAAGCTGTTGTAAAAAGTACAAATATTTTTTTACTATGTACGCGTAAAAATAACAAAGTGAACACAATGTTTTATTGTTTAAGTGTTTTTTTCCATATGTTAGATTCAAGATATAATCATAAAAAACATACTTTCTTTTCGTCAAAATTTTATGAATATCACTGTAGTTTAAAATTTGAAGGTTACCGCAAATTTGATAAAGATATCATTAACAGTCTGAGGGAACGTATATGATGCGACTGACGTGCGCTCTCGCTCACTCGCCGCCTGCCTCTTAAGGCAGTCCTTGCGAATAGTGTTCACTTCGCATAAGTTTCAGAGAAATAAGAGCAAATTGCAAACACTTCTTGATGATATAAAAATCTGAAAAAAATCAAGCATATTAAAGGTGCTGAAAAGATTAATTTTGCATAATAATAATTCCAAAATGTTATTAACAAATTGATGAAAAAAAGAATTGCTTAACAAATTTGCCCGCAACCCAACTTTTTTTTTTTTTATGAAAATTATTTGTTCATTTTTTTGAATACGTATGAATTTTTTCAGATTTTTAAATTCACTTTGATTTTTTTTTTTTTTATATGGGAAAAACGTGTAGAAAAACAGAAAATTCAAGGTGAATTTAAAAATTTGAAAAAATTCATACGTATTCAGAAATATGAACGAACAATTTTCATTAAAAAAAAAAAAGTTAGATTTCCGGGATATTTGTTGAACAATTTTATTTTTCATCAATTTGTTAATAACATTTTAGAATTATTATTATGCAAAATTAATCCTTTCGGCATCTTTAATACACTTGATTTTTTTTCAGAATTTTATACGATCGATAAGTGTCTACAATTGCCTCTCATTTCTCTGAAACTTAAGTGAACTGAACACTATTCGCAAGGACTACCTTAAATCGCCTTCCTTGTTTTCTCCAAAACCATCGATACGACGAGCAAAAGCAAATTAGGTTTTCATACTTATATCTTATTGACTACAAAAACCTAATTTGATTTTGGTCGAAGCATCAACCATCACGGAGAAAATAGCGAAAACTATTTGTTACCATCGGAGTGTCAACACGTATGCATCACATGCCCTTAAATCGAAGCTTGATAAGGTCTCGTCAGTGCCCTGTCCGATACAAGAGACTGAGCCAAATTCCTAATATGACGCAACAACTGAAAAGTAAATTCCGTTTTTGACCGACTGCGTTGCCGATCCTCTTACCTTCTAACGGCAGTGCGTCACATTCGTCCGGTCGACTTCGGTGTCTTTGACCGTACCGTATTCGGTTACAACACACGGTACTGGTAATAGCCTCAAAGCCTGCGTCCCCCTTTCGGCACAAAGTCGTGTGTGCGTTCGCGAAATTGCGAAACCCTCCACTTATATTTCTCTCGCCAGTGCACGGAGCCGCGACATGATATATACCGAACGCGCGCGGGCGAAAAGGCTCAGAGCAATGCGAAACATTGCGATACACGGACGGATTGATTGACCGGTTAACGTTTCGAGCGAATTGTCGGGACAAAAAAAGAAAAAAAACCAAAAACAAATTGTTGCTCGTATCGTTCGTCATCGTTTGTCTTTATCGCTCTTTTCCAACGGTTAATGCCACCGGTTGGAGGTGATACGCGAACCAAAGATAGGAGGATGGACCGAGGAGAGACGAGAACTCGTCCACTCGTCGATGATTTATCGAACGTTTCGTAGATCGAATCGGCCGATGCCTCTGCCCGTTCCTCATCTCTCTGTACCTCCGTTCACCAATTTATAAACGTCGAACTGATTACTCAGTTGGAAGAAAGATGAGCGCACTCGTTCGGATAGATCTGTCTTTATATCGCGTTGTCAACTGTACCTTCCGGTCGCCGCTCTGTCTGACTGTCTGTCGTAACTTTTCGAACTGCGTAGCGCCGCGCACTTTCCGACTCTCGTAGAATCTGTCGCATCTGTCACCATCACGTGTGTACGTGCATTTTTTTTTTTTTTTTTTTTTTTTTTTAAACAAGCCATCACACTCATTTGGCCCGACGACCATTAGTCCGATGCGCGAACGGGAGAAGAGTCAGTGACTCATACATTCCAATTTATTTCGTTTTATCCTTAATGAAGTGGCCGGGCATTTCACGACTCCGGGAATTCACGGCAATAAATGTTCCCGATGTAACACGAGAAATTAACTGAAGTGGAAGATAGTTCAAGTTGGACATCTCGCGAAAGGCGATGAATGCAATTTCACGAGTGCTCCTAACGAGATCCTCTCGCCATTCGTATCTTCGTCGTGAATTTGTAAATTCTGTTAACTCTCAGAAGACACGCCTCGTATCTCTTTCACTTCCGGGGGAAAAAAATCTCTGTAGTTATTCCATGTACGAGTAATTAAAAAACGAACATGCGCACTTTGGGGGTTTTTGACTTAATCAAAAAAAAAAAAGTAAAATAAAATGTCATCTTCCAATCGATTTTGTTCGAAAGTTGGTAAACGTTGTTTAAGCACCGAATGCTCAGCGGTTCTGTGTGGTCAGGAATTGGGCCGGTTGTCCGTTCGATTGAAGCACTTATCGGCTATAATTTGCGCACGGTCATTCGTGCAAACTCGTACTGTCCTCTGTTTGTGTAAACGCAGAGTGGATGCAAACACAAGCAAGGCCGTGCGCGTACGGTTGCGGTGCATGCGGTAACAAGCTCTGTCGTCTTGACGTTTGCACGGCAAGCGATGTTCGATTCAGCGTCGGAGAGAGCGTGAGAGAGAGAGAGAGAGAGAGAGAGAGAGAGAGAGAGAGAGGGAGCCCGATGTATGCACATTGGGAATGAGGTACGGACCGAGTGGGAGGAATTTCGGAAGCGGTGCTGTCACGAAGTACAAATTTTCGCGACCGAAACAGCATAGCATTCATAGTATAGTATTGATAGGAGCCTAGCGAAAGCTTTCAACAACATGCCAATTCGTGCTCGCACAGATACCCGGGAATCCGCCAAGCGGCGACCTTCGTGAAGCTAGCAGAGCAAAGTCCCCAAAATGACTTTACTATACACCAAAATTAAGCGCTCTTTATGCGTCACTTTTGTGTGAAAATAATTTTTTTTGTGCTCTTCTCATTTGACGAGAAATCGTGAATCAAAAGTGCTCTGATAGTTTCCCATGAACTCAGCAGAGCAACGACAATTTCAGCACAGTCGATAAATTAATTAACATAATATCTAAGTGCCTTTTTATGTGCTTGACGAATATCTAAGAGACAAATCCCTAATTATTAAATTTACCTGGACTTCATCCCTTAGAGACTCGAATCAACCTCCGAAAACGTTAAAAGTTGTTTTTACGATTTCCGTAGATTGATTCGCACACCATATTTAAGTGCTTTTTATGTGCTTTACGAATATCCAAGAGACAAACCCCTGATTAGTAAATTTTTCCGGATTTCACCCCGTAGAGATTCGAGCCAACCTTCGATAACGTTATCAATTGTTTTTGTAATTTGCGGAGATTGATTTACACCATATTTAAGTGCGTTTTATGTGCTTTACGAATAACCAAGAGACAAATGGCAATCATTAGATTTATCCGAATTTCACTCCTAAGAGACTCCAGCCAACTTTCGATAACGTTATCAATTTTTTTAGCGATTTACGTTACGGTGTATAGTAAAATCATTTTTAGGACTTTGCTCTGCTAGCTTCACGGAGGTTAAGCGGCGCGCGATATCCGGTCCGTCATCGCCGCATCTCGTTCAACATCCCGTTTAATCCCAAACATCACTACGCAAATTTTCCCACCGCTAAAACACCAGGTCGTAGAATAAAAAAAATATTCCGGCTCTGCATACATCGTCAGAAGAAAATCCACAACTTTCCGCTCTTCCGTAGTTACATCCGTGGTCGAATTTAAATAGTGGCTTCATCCCCCGTTTCTTCTCCCGGTCCCTTCACGCTTCAATTTACACTGACCACTTCCTTCCTCGGGTCCGTCCGTTCCGAATTCACCGAGACAACATTACGGCACCGCGTCTCTATCCAGGGGTGCGCAAGCACCGAGCTTCCTCCCTCGATGTAAATGCTCCCCTGGGTTTACGGACGGAAAGAGCGAGAGGGCGAGCCGGAGAAGCGGAAATTACTGATGTGCCCGACAAACCAGTTGCTACTGGCGTTGCTGTCTTGTGTTCGACCTCCGGCTTCTCTTGTTCCTCGGCAGTGCTGAACTAATCGTGTCTCAGCCCGGGCACTAGCCCGAGTTCCGAAACGGAATATATCCGCAAGCCCTCACTGCTGATAAGTGCCCTGTAGTGGTTTCCCGCCGAGGATCCACCGGGGCTGGGTTCAGTTCGCGCAAGTGTCGAAGTTGAAGTTGCGGCCCGAAGATAGTTGTCGGTCCTAACGAGACGGTAATTAATCCCCGCGGATCTGCAGTGAAAGGCTTCGTCAATTTCATTCAACAATGACGAAACGTTGGGCAAGAGCTATTTAACTCGGAACGGCGTACAATTAGAAACAAAATCAACTGAAACTGCCAGAGTCATCGATCTCGGTAATTCGCGAACGCTTTGCAATGGAGTTGACGCTCCGTTGCAATGGAGCTTCGCAATGGACGCTTTGCAATGGAGCGTCAGCTCCATTGCGAAGCGTTCCGAATTACCCGCTCTGGCACCGTTCCACGATCTCCGCGAATTTTCACTTTCAACCCAATCGAGACTATCCGATTATCTTTCTTCTCCGGGTTCTTTTTTCCTGTTAAAAAAAAAAAATCTTGGAAAAAAAGATAAGGCGAAAAGTTAGCGCAGGGGTAGAGATAATCGGTACGAGCTCTCGCAATTGCTGTCACAAGGCACAGAGGCAACGGGGCTTTCAATATTACTCGCATAAATTCCGCTTATCCCACTGGCGCAAGCAAACGCGTTGCACGAGATCGCCGTGCGGGGGAGGTGGTGGAGGGTTGTCTCGACCTCCGTCCGGAGTGAGAAAGTGCAAGAAGCGCGCCCGACAGAGGCCTGCAGCCTCCATTAGCCGTATAAGTTTTCGCGCCCGATTCCGTCTCACTTAGCCGAAGGTAGCGCCGGAGGTACGAGATAGAACGAGAGAATCAGAGTTTCGCCGTTGCACGCGGGACTCTCGGGTGTCGCCGACGCCGCCGCGGGTTTTGCAAAAATTAATGGCCTCCACTACCCGCCCTTAACTCGCGTAATTATATCTCGCATCATTTAATTACTGCGCTGCTGGACCCCGCCTTCGGGGAGCGGCGGCTCGCCCGGAAGCTGGAAAACGTTTCAGCGTTCATCGCTGCAACCTCTTCCTCCACTCTCGTCCCACCAACCCGACACTCGACTTTTCCGGAGTTCCAACGCCCTTAATCCAGCCATTGCGCCGAGCGAAAAAATTTCCGGAGCAAGAAGCCTCGGATCCCGGAAAATCCGCTCCGTATACCCGGTTAAGCTCGGCCTTTGCCGCGAATCGACGAGTTATTATAGATATTATAATTTCATTTTTTTTTTTTCACCTAATCTTTCGTCGACGATCTACGGTTAAGAAGAGTATGCCACCGATCGCTGATATCAGCATTATTTAATACTCCGCCTGGAGCTTTCTTGGCATCAATATATGTATATATATATATATATATATACATATATATTTTCATCCAATACTCTTAGGCGTAAACCTGCGTTTGATAGATCAATTTATTATCGTCCTTTCGCGGGATATCGGGAAGTCCGACGCTGTGTGTGCACAGCGAGAATGAGATACGGCAAGCTTTATATGGTACTCCATACACGATGCGGTTGTGGATAGAGCCGGTACGGGTACTTCTCTTGTCCCGCTTACCTCACTTTATCCCGCTCCTCGCTATTAAACCATATCGTTCAACGTTATCCGGGTTCCGGACATCGCGGGCGAGGGGACCGCCTGCGTCTTTTCTAAATTGATTTTTCCACTCTCCTTTCCACACGAACCCTCCGGCGAAGGCTTCTCACACGATACAGCTCATTCCTTCTGGGACGAGAGAGCGTTTCGTAAAACGAGTAAAGTACATCGGACCACTCTCGTCTTCACCGAGGAGATAGCCGATGGGTTAGTTTATTAAACAGCACCGGAAGCCCCGCTTCAGCGCCCTCGAGAATAATTTAGGTCTTGTAATGGCCATTAATAATATATATTTCTTAAACTTCCGAGACTCGAGTTTCCACGCGATATATTCAGCGAGGTGCAAAAACGAGTGGCAAGTAAATTATCACTGGAGGAATGTCGGTCGTAGTGCGGCAGATTCATTCAAAATGGCGCCCTTCGCGGACGCGGGAAGCGGTTCTTCGTCCCAAAATGGTGTCTTTCGATGCAACCCGCCACATTTACTGGCTTACGCCTCGTTCCATCCGGTCTGTTTAAACGGAATTAAGGATGTCATTGACGATATCGCTTACTTCACTTCGCTCCATCCCCAGATTGCAAGCGCTGTTTTATACAAGACACACACACCCCTCCCTCACGGCTCTACCATTGAGGCCATTCAAGTTGTAGACGCCGAGGCGAGATTGCCGCTTCGACGAAAGCACCGACAGCAGTGGCATTCGTGTGCCGCTTTCGCGTGATTCTTTTCCAGATTGCTCTTTGCCCCCCCCCCCTCCCCCCACCCCTCTTCTTCTTACCGGGTGCGAGGAAAGCTCGTTTCGTGATCGTATAAACCCAACACGAGACCCTCCACCGAGCTCTCTCTCTCTCTCTCTCTCTACTTATACTCTTTTTTCCCTCGACCTTTCATCCGTCTTCCTTCGCCGACCTTTTCAATTCCTTCCTCTCTTGCTTCGCATCTCCACTTAACCCTCCTTTTTCCTCTATTCCTGTCTACTTTTCTCCCGGTACTGCATTTACAACCCTTTCACTTCAACCAGCGTCAGTTTTCTCAGTGGCCCTTTTTTTTTTCGATCAGCTAATATAAGAACAAGAGCCCGAACCCCTTAACGTCTGGAAACGTGACCCACGTCAACGTCGTCTAGACCTCCCCGCGGACGTTGCCACGGTATAAAAACCGACATACGCGAGGAGCCATTTTTCTCGTACACCTCTCACGCGTTTATCGCCCACCTGGTTTTCTCCACCGAGTGTTTTCTCTTGCGGCTCATACCGGCGCGGGACGCGGAGACGGTGGGCCTTGGGAAATATTGGGGCATGTTGTTTCGCGCATTTCCCCGTCCCTTCTCGTCTTCCACAGTTGATGGTTCTGCGGTTTTTTCTTCTTCTTCAATTCTTCACGCTTTTCTTCATTTCTTCATTGCTCGGCTAGCGAGTTTGATCCTTTTTCCTGCTCACTTTTTCTTCGTCTTATTTAACCTCTGTCGTACATTATTTGTCCCACTTGCTCGTCTCTTCCGTCAAAGGTTCTCCCCGCTCTTGGCATTTGTCTTTCGGTTGTAGGTTCCTGCGAAAGAAATGCCGGGTAAGATTTACGAGACTTCGTTTTTTTTTCTTCTTCCAAAGTAAAAAAAAAAAAAAAAAATAGCGACGACGGTGCTGACGCTTCAGGCTCTCACTCACCTCTAACGATTCCTCTCGCAGTCGTCACAGGTTGCAACAACCCGGGCCGGACCATCAGCGGTAACCGGGGCGCTCCGGATCGTGCTTGTTCCTTTGAAACAAAAAAGGAGCTTGCATCGTTACGCTCGAACGCCGCGCGCGTTATCCAGCCGCTCGTTTAGCTTTCTTTTATTGTGCCTTTTCTTTGCCCTCGCTGAGCTCGACGTGCTGTTGGTCCTCGACGTCACCGTCACGACAAATTCTTCGCTGGTCACGTCCAGCCTGACGAGGAACAATTTAGAAAATTCCCATGAAAATTAAAAACAGGAAAAACGCGTAGTCGCGCGTACGACGCCAAGGATCAATGCTAAGCTATATTCTATTCGCGGATAAAATGTTCTATAAACGATTTATAAAATGTTTACCGCCCTGATCCGATGCGCTCCGACATCTTAGCAGCGCCTCTTCGAGCGCTCCTCACCGTGCTCGGGGATGGTCGAGGCGCGCGACTCATTCTTCGTGGAGCACCGAGATGACAGCGAAGAATCTGTCAAGTTCAGATAAAAAAAAAGACCCCGAGAAGCCCGTTATTTCATAGTGAGTAGTCGAGCGAATAATGCGAAGCATCTCGAGCAAAGTTTCTTGGGTGTTGTGCGACTGCAGGGTCGAGCTTTCAGGCAGGAGGCTTGCGCTTTCAATAAAACGCCTGTATAATCGATACATTCTTCCCTCGTCCCCGACCCGCCTCGGAGGTGTTGAGCTTCGGTCCCACTCACATCCTTCCCTCGATTCGGTCCACGTGCCAGGAAAGTCGATATCCGTCGCGAGGAATTGGAAATTCGTTCGCGCACAATGGTATCAGTTGTAAGTTGTTTTTTCTTTTGAGTTCCAGTAGCGGAATTCTATCTCTCGCCGTCTCCGCTCCAGGTGTATTTTGCTCGCTGATCCGACCGGGCTATATACGATTTCAAAGGGCGAGAAAGACAAAGTGTGCGAAAGTTGGTTAAGGGTGAGGGACGGAGTGGCGGAGAGCGAATCATCGGATCCCGTTGCCTTTCCCGCCACCGGCATGGAGGCGTCGGGGGATAAAACTGGATGGTCCAGGGACAGGAGATACCTGCGGAAAGCGAGAGGTCACGGATATAGCAGCGGAGATAAAAGGGATCGAGGATGCGGGGACGGAGGGAGAAACTCGGCGAACGAGTAGACCCGAATCACGTACGTTTTAGTTGGATTACGAGAATTCGATAACGCCCCGATTCCAGCGTTATTTGGCGGGGCGCGGGAGGGACGGGCGGGGGGGGGGATTAATTAAAATTTAATACCTCTGTGAAATTCAATTGGACGAACGAAAGCCGCAGTCTCACACGTCGACCTCTCCCCGCTATGACTCCCGCTCGCAATTCCCTCTATCTCTCGTTTCGGTACGCTCTATCCGTTCTCTGTGTGTGTGTGTGTGTTTTTTTAACTCTCCCTCACTTCCGTCCGCCGTTCTCACAATACTGTTGTGCAATTTTGAAGCCACCTACCGCGCCCTCTTACGCACATCGGATTCCCCGAAGCGCTTGAGTGCTCTCGTCGCTATCCGAATATTTCGTACGTTTGATCCAATTTCATCTCGTTTCTCCGCGGAGGACTTTTCATTCAGTTAAAACGCTGCGGAATCTCCGACACTTCGGTACAATGAATTTTCACGACGAATACCGGTCTGGCTAAGGGAAAAGTTCGGATCATCCTCGACGCGATGATGAAGGTGGAAAAAGATGATTTATCGTTAATCAATCAAAGTTTGGCAAGAAGCGAATCCATCGTCTCGAACTCCATCGTCTGGAAAGGAATCCGGATGTATATATATATATATCTACGACCGTTTTCTGCGCGGTGTTTTATGCGCTTCTGGGATCGCCTCGCGTCCCGATGTCAGCGATGTTCCTGCTGCGGAAATCTCTCGGTAGCTTCCGATTGATAAATATCCGCTATTCGTTTTCGCCGTCCCGTGCCGGCGGTCGGGGTTCATCTGTCGGAGAAAAGGCGGACGGGTTATACGGTACGTTCGATCGGTCGAGCGGGACTAAAAATGCGATGAGTCAGGGCGAGTCCAGTTCTTGGACGACGACGGAGAATCAGCTGCTGTTAGGGAGTGGTGGTTCGTCGCTCGTTCGTTCTTTCGGCCGCTTGCGTTATTCACAGTTTTCTGCGGAGGTAAGCTCAATGCCCGTCGAACATGCGAGTTCCTGGATCTTGCACACGAATACGAACAGAAAATATCGTCATAGAGGCGAATACGGACTGGTGGGTAAAACCGGAGCGTGTGATTTTGAAGAATCGAATGACGTCAAGATGAGTCCGAACTTATTTTATTATGTACCTTAAAGAGAACCATTATATCTGATCTCATAGTTGTACGTGTACTGAGATTCGACCACGCGCGAGACCGGACTGAAATCAATCCAAGATAGTGACGACAACATTTTGTACTGAGAGAAAAACGCGGATGGAGCGAACGTACATGAGCGCTTGACCAAACCGAATATGGTTGGCTCAATGACGATTCAGGTGGCTCAACGACCAAGAGATTGAATTAACGTCGTAAGCCTGACTCAACCTCTCAGTGAGGTTAAATACACGGCGAAACTGATGGTGAACTTGAACCAATCGACCTCATTGAGGTTGAGTCAACCTGACTTTGAATCAATCAACTTTGCTTAGGTTGACTCAGCCTCGATGGGATTTATTGATTCAAGTTCCCCATGAGTCTCGCGGTATTTAACGTCTCCGAGAGGTTGAGCCAACCTTATGTTGTTAACTCAACCTTTCGGTGGTTAAGTCACCTAAATCGGCATTGAGCCAACCATATTTGTTTGGGTCAACCTCTCATGTGTTCGGAGTTTACGCAAAAACCAGTCACTAGTTTAGATCCGTTTCAGTCCGTTTTCGTTACTGGTGGAAATTTGGTACCGATCTTATAAACCGCTAGCCTAAGATCCAAACCGGACCGTGCGATTTTAAAGAATCGAGCAGTGAGTTCAAGATGAGTCCGAACTTATTTTGTTGCGTAACTTAAACAAAACCATTGTCTCTAATCTCATAGTTGTGCCTGTTCTTATGAAATGCTAGCTCAAGATCACATTAACAAAATCTAGTGTCTTTCCTCGTCGGCATCCAAAGTCCGCCTATCGAAGATTTGTCATCGAAACTCCAATTAACAGTCGAGATAGCACGACTCTCCTTCGGGTGGTCAGCTCTCGCACTTAACTTAAGTAAGCTCGATTGTCTCGGTATGCATAAAGTCCCGTGGCCGCTGGTAGCGTCGACACGTTGCGGTCCCGTGGGGCGCGGCGAGACAGGAAGAGGCATTGCCGTGAAAGGCGCCGGTTCTAGCGGCGCGGACTCGATATACCAAAAGGTCGTAACTTGTGATGACCGGTACGCGGCTGAGAGTGGAGTACAACAAACCGCAGGGTACCGTTGCCGTGTGTAACAACTGCGGAGAGATATATCCAACTCGCCAAGCTGGAATCTACTTCACAGTCCGGGTAACGAGCTTTTCGCTACGCTGGCCTGGCGAGCCTGCCAGATTCGTCGGGTTAATCATAGTTAACGGCTCGATGGAGTGCAAGGAAATGAATACATACTCCAGCATTCCCGATCGTATCGGGCAGTCAGCTTTTTTGTTTCCTTTTTTTTTTTTTTTTTTTCTCCGACACAAGCGAGAGATACAAGAGAGCTCGTACTGCAAACCAGCAATCAACTGTTATCCACGGGCCGTCATACGAGCGGGAATGTCATGCGGACAAAAGATCCGACTCAGCTGCGCGCACGCGCGCCGGAGCTAACGCTAAACTCCGTCGAATCTTCCGATAAATTAATTCGCCTAGATATAAAACGAAAGGTGAGGATAATATTAATGATGGAGACGGTGAATCCGGCTGCGCGGCGAATGTCTTTTTTCACTTTCTACGATAACGGGCCTGCCGGTAGATTCGAGCCAAGGTGTACGCACCACTCTTCGTTTTTTTTTACCGTATGAGCAGCGCGGTACAGTCTTTGCACGCATGCCAGACGCACCCAACGGAGAAAGTGGTCTCCGTCTCTTTTTCCTTCCATCGCCACCGATGCGTTTATCTTGCACTAGATATATTACCGCCAGACTATAGGATACATATATGCTGGTCGGATACGCGCGTGCAAACTGGTCTATCATCCATTCCCGTCGCGCTCGCAATCTGCACAGCCGAGCCAGACGTTATCGAGCATACTCGCGTGTACTCTACTATTGTACACAGAATCTATAGGGCAATGATGGTTGATATGGCAATTTTTATATATACGTACAACAAAGACGGAGGTACGTTCATTAAAAAAAAAAAAAATGAACATCGAGTCTACTCGAGTGTACTGCACTCGTATCGGGAAGAGCGGGGCAAAATGGGGCAGTGAGGCAGAACGCCATATTCCAATCATTTTTTAATGCACCCAGAAAAATAATTTATTTGACGGCCACCGTTTATTTAGATTAAGTAAAATATTTATTTGATTTAAATAAATAATTATTTCATTTAAGTAACTATTTACTTAATTTAAATAAATATGTGATTAAATCAAATAAATTTTTTCACTGAAAAAAAGGTTTGGTAAGTTCAAACAAGATTTGTTTAAATCAACCTAATCCAACGGTTGCGGGTGGCGAAGGAAATATTTAGTTAAGGGGCTGCTGGACCTTCCTGTTTCACCGGCCGAAATAGGTGATTTCGTAGTTTTCACTTTACGTCGTTACTATGCGACGGGTATACTTCAAATTTTACAGGACTGTATTAAAATCATAAACCATTCGGCGTGCACTCGAATTTCGGTCGAAATCTTCCGAAAAATAAAGAAAATCGAATGTTAAAAATTGTCGCGGAAACCAATATAGCGGCTGAAATGTTTACAGCATCCGTTCTGTTGGATATGAAAAAATTATAGATTTTACATACGTCAAAAGGGAGTGCACGCCGATTCTGTGAAGTTCTCCGAATATTCCAAAACCATCGGAAAGTTGCTCACTCAAAAGATAATCACGTGAAGTGTAAACTGCGATTACTTAGTCTATCGACTTGCGACGGGTGATTGGAGCCGATGAACACGGCCGAATGAAGTGTAGGGCACGATGTAGAGCCACCTGGGCGTCAATCGTGACACTGCGTTCACGGACTTTCGCAAACTGTAATATTCGGTTTTCTTAATTCCTTGTAAGTTTTCAATCAAAATTGTACTGCATTCCGAAGCGTTTATGTCAATATCATAATCCAGTATGATTTGAAGCATATGTGTAGTATATTAACAATGTTAAGTCGGAACAGAAAAATTGGTTAGGTCCATCGGTAAAACAGGTAGAGCAGGTTAAAAAAGTAAAAAAAAAAACCAGCTCCAGCATCCCCTTAAGTTGACTACAAAGTTACATCAGCAAAAAAATCATTTCATTGTTCCAACTAACAATATGCTTGATCGAACAGAATAGGCAATCATATCGAAAAAAAAACTTTTGTTCGAAACAAATATCTAGTCACACAAAGGAACAAAAAAAAAATTTGGCCCAACTCAATTTGGAGTTGGGTCCCAGTACGGTTATTTACGTTATTTGTTACTAATTAATTTCATACATGGTTACATCGTGTTTTATATGTTCGATTGTTATCAGTATGTCGCTACTTATCAATATAACACAATTCTTAAAAATTAAAATTTTATATATCCTAGCGGGGCTCGAACCCCGAACTTAACGCATCCTGACCTAGTTCCTTACCACTGCGCTACAATCGCTTATTGATATGTATAATTTTGAATCGGATATATAAATTATTCTCCGTCATTGACTTAGATTCAACTTCGAGGATTTGATATTGAAATATCGAAATAACTTGAAAGTTCTTTATTGTGGGTATAATATTTGTGAATTACTAAATTGACGTCTTGCCGAATCGAATAAAATTATTTTCAAGATGCCAAATGTTCGTATATATACGAATACATCGAATCACATTTTTTTTTTCAAATTGACCAAATATACGTTCAAGTCAATATAATTTACCTTCTGTATGTTGACAGTATATACGATTGTATCGAAAAAAAAATGTTGTTGAGTTAATGCAGTTTTGGTTCACTTTGAACCAACGTTGTAGTCACTTTAACTGCTACACGCAGTTGACACAACCACACGAGTTTTATTGTTTCAACAGCGGTGTTGTCTATTCAAAGGCGCCCGGGTTGATTCAAATGAATTTTCCGTGACCGCAGCTGTGAGGTTCATGTTGCCAAACCTTTTTTTTTTTTTGGTGTTTACTTAATCCAAATAAACTGTAGCCGTCAAATAAAGAATTTTTCTCGGTGTGGGACAATGGGGCAAAACGGGACAGAAAATCCGGATGTATCAACAGGGCAAAATGGGACATTCAAAAATTATTGGAGCTGCCCAATTTTGCCCGCTCTACCTCACATGCCGATGTTTGGTGACGCGACAAAGGATTTTAATTTTTTGTGATCATGGAATTTACATTAAGAAAAATCTCTTAATTTATTCTCTCAGCGGTTGATTTTCATCGGCGAGATTATTCGACGGAAAAGTTTTTAAATTTGCATCTTCACCGGTCATTAACCGTCCCGCGAATTTTATCGCTGGCATCGCGCGAAGTTAAACGTTTCAGCGCATACTTCGTCGAACGACACTGTGCGTATCTACCGGGCGGTCTTCCTCTTCATTCGCTGCGTCATCCCCCCCTCTGCGTCTCTTCCTCTCTCAACGGGAAGCTGATACGAAAAGTCCTCGTTCTCCGACCGGGGGCCAACTGGCTAGATGCAACGGTGCCCCGGTCACGGATCGTTTACTACAAATTGGAAAGCACCGCGAAGACGCCAGCCATCGAGTAGCAGAAGCACCGAAGCTCGTCCCAAGAGTTTCCGCAGATTTCGAAGTCACCCCCATCCGTGCTCCATCCCCGTTACTCCCCTCGTCATCCTAGCCGGGCTAAATTATGCATAATGGCGCGCGGCCGCGCGCACACACCCACAGTCGAAGCTTCCATCGAGCTTCTCAAAACTTTTCCTCAAGTAGCTGCTGCTCCCGGTTCCGCTTGGCTATTCCAGTGGAGGGGGGAGTTGTAAAACTAATCGGGAGACGATATTTTCCGAATAAGAGTGCGACGTAACGGTCGTGGGTGTGCTTCGCCGCCGCTTTACTCTCCCTCCCCCCTGCTTTCTTTTACATTCCGCTTTGCCGAAGCTGAGATATCGAAAACTTTTTCCACAGTCCACGGCACATCCGTATATTTTAGTTCAATTATACTTTGTTAGATGGTGTTTGTCCCTTTGAATTTGTCTTGGCCTATTTTTGTTATCCGACTCCCTTAACTTCCATGTAGGATTATCGGATCCGGGATTACGCGAATAATCAAAATTCTCAACAATGGAACGCATTCGTCTTCTATTAGATTTGTTGTTCAAATTATGGATCGGTTAGCTTTGCATCCGCACATTGACCAAATGTTCGAAAACCCGCTTTCGTCGACGCTTTACTCTCCCTTGCTTTCTTTTACATTCCGTTTTGCCTGTGCCAGAGCTGAGACATCGAAAACTTTTTCCACCCTCCACGGCACATCCGTATATTTTAGTTCAATATACTTTGTTAGATGCTGTTTGGCCCTTTGAATTTCTCTCTGTTGGCCTATTTTTTGTTATCCGAATCCCTTAACTTCCATGTATGATTATCGGATCCGGGATTAAGTGAATATTCAAAATTCTCAACAATGGAACGCATTCGTCTTCTATCAGATTCGTTGTTCAAATTATGGATCGGTTAGCTTTGCATCCGCACATTGACCAAAGGTTCGAAAACCCGCTTTCGTCGACGCTTTACTCTCCCCTGCTTTCTTTTACATTCCGTTTTGCCAGAGCTGAGACATCGAAAACTTTTTCCACAATTATACTTTGTTAGATCCCGTTTGTCCCTTCGAATTTGTCTCCCTTGTCCTATCTTTGTTATCTCCCTACTCCCACGTAGGACTATCGGATCGGGGGGTTTCAATTAAGTGAATAATGAAAATTCCCAACAATGAAACGCTTTCGTCTCGCATTAGATTTTTTTCTTTAAATTGTCGATCGGTTGGTTTCGCACCCGCACATTGACCAAAGGCTTGAGAACCCGCAGTCGTTACACCGTCTCTGGTCCGATAATTGGCCGTTTCCGTTCGATCGGGGAAAACCTACACCGATCTATGCATGCAAGCTTTCCACTGCATGTGGCAGTGCCTCTTGTATGAATAAGTACTCGTGTATGGGTCGAGTATCGGTATTCCGAGTGACGAGAGGGAGAGGCGAACCTTTCGCGTGACTAGGGTGAAACCCCGATCCTTTCGCGACCGCGAATCGATTGGCTCGATAAACGAGTTTACGGTCTAGCCTTTCGGCTGCGTTGGAGGAATGGAGAGAGAAGAACAAATAACAAAAAAAAGGGGGGGGGAGAAAAAAAGTGAGGCACGAAGCCAGTCGAGGTGCAATTCGAAGTTACACTCAATTCTGTCACGTAACAAATCGACGAAACAAAAGGAAAGTGTGTATACAGAAAGAAACACACGAAGCCCTCGATACAATACGTGTGTGTGTGTGTGTGTGTATAAAACACGCTCTCGGGATCGTGACTCGCTAGTTTCGCTGGACGTCCGGAAATTTTTCCGAGCATCCGGTCGAACGGTTGCAAACGAAGCCGAGGCGGCGCCGGGCGTCGTCGCGACGCCTCGGTATTTTCACTCTCCGGCAACCGTGCCTTTTCTCAGCCCGGTATGACTCCGCTCCATATATATATACATACATACATATACATACCTGTTCTCGCTCCACGATGACTAACGACTCTGCGAAACTTCGTCGCAATCATAACGATAGAATCGGTTGATTTCGTGCGAAATTAAAAACACGACACCATCGGCGAAAGCACCGAACCGAACAGCGTGTTTGCAGATGCATCTGTAACGCTTTTGTTCGGAAGGAAAATGGAAACGAATAGCCGTAAAGGCTAAAAGCTCGAGCGCTCACTCGGAGCTCCAGAGTTTGGAAACAAAGTTTAATTTTTTTTTTTTTGTTTCCTGCACAATCAGCAATCGGTGTACATCTTTGGAGGGAGGGAAGCGGGAGCGCAGAGCGGCGCTCGCGGGTGTTTGAGAGTCCGGTTCGAGGGCAACATTTGTCCGTGGACGGTGCTTCGGGCTTCGCGGCGGAAAATACCGGTGGCACTTTCTCTAATTGGAGCATTGCATTTCGTAATGAGGCGAGTTAATGTATTGTTCCGCGGAACAGTGGAAACCGGGAGAACAATGCGAAGCGACCGGGCTAGGGCGAGTCGGCGAGAGAAGAGGAGGTGGCGGGGGAGGGGAGGGGGAAGGGGGTTGGAAAGGGAAAGAGCCAAAGGGGATTCCCCGGGCTTCTAGTCGGTTAACGAGTCCGGTTTCAGCAAACGCGGACGAACGCATGCCCCGCTTGTCCCCACGGCGTTTCACCCCAATTGCATAGACGGCTCCGACGAGAATCCACTCCCGGTGTAGGAATCCATACGCGTGAGATTCGCAATCCCATGGCCGCGAGCGTTTTGTGGCATACGAGCGCATATACGCGTGTATCGCGAGACATGGGATGCGTGCGAATGACCGCGTGTGTTTCCCGCGAGAGGACGAGCTTGCGCCGAGCCGGGCCGCAGCTGCATCCGCGAAAGGGCGCAATACAAGGGCTCGGAACGTCAACGACGCAGAGCGTATTGCCAATTTATCGATAGGAATTACACGAATCCGATAAACCGCAAATTGGAGGGTGTTATAAGCAATTTATCGAGAGGAATTACACTGATCGGCATCGCGGTTGATACAAAAATTTCAGGGCAGAATTGATTATTGGGACACATCGAGATTTAACTTCGACAGACAGTTGAAGCTTGGGCAATTTAATATATATATATTTTTTTTATCTACAATGGTAACATAACATAGAAAATTCAATGAAGCTACATACATACATTCAATGAAGCAATAGAAAATTCAATGAAGCTACATCGCTTCATCCACAGCAAATTCGTGGATTAAATTAATTGTTAAATGTTACGAATTTAAGGTAAAAAAAAGAGAAGGCCAATTAAAAGAAAGCCAATTTTTTTTTAACCGATAAATATAGCTTCTTGTTCCCTCTCGGCTGAACGGCATTTACCCTTCCTATATCCCTCGCGCGACCCCTGCCATTCACGCGTGACCCGGGCGACGAAGCGCGCCAAATCATTTCAATGATCGAATCACTTCGGTTCGTTGGGGAATTCCCGAGCTGCCTCCCGCCGTTCACGATTTCATCTCTCTCTCGCGTTTCGTCGAATCACGTCGAATCTGTTGCGTTTGCTTTGCCGTCGAGAGTTATTCGTCCATGAAATGTATATATATATATATATATATGTATATTCATATCAATGAAATAAATATATTATAATATGAACTGGGTGCAAACGCAGCGAAATGTATGGAGATTCGAATTTATAATTTCAAGCTTTCCGCCGTTATTCTTTTGATCACCGATAATCGCCTATCGCGCTTGAAAAATTATACTTTTATCACGACGATTCGATGCAAATAGCGGCCTGACAAGGCTCTGTCGGGGTCCGTTTCGGCGCTCCAAAATCTCTGCCAGGGACGATTCAGCTAGATGTTGAAACGCGAAACGAAGGTGGGGTAGATCGGGCTTCGACATTGCGGAAACCGCAACTCGGTCGAGCACGCCGGACGCTCGGGTGTTCCCCGTTCCGGCAGTCACGCGGTCGATCGATTCGCCAAACTCGTAAATCATCGAATCGTCGCACAGTTCTGCCACTGCAATTACTATACACACCGCCGCTGCCTATGCACCTATTCGTTGCGGCCGCGATGCTGGGCTCGTTCCGGCATAGCTGGTTTGAAAAACACTCGGGCATACACACTGTCTCTTCCCCCCCTCCCGGTGTACGACCAGTACGTAACTCGACGTAATATACTGTACGTCATCGAGTTTCCACTGACGGCTGCGGAAATATAACGTCGATTGGCTGGTGAACCGAAACGAGTAGTTCTGCGTCGGGCGAGAGTTCAATGCGATAGAGCTCCCTCCCCTCTCTCCGTGTCTCTCCCTCCCCTCTCTCCGTGTCCCTCCCTCCCCTCCATCTTCCTCGACCTCTCACCGGTCGATCGATTCTGAAAATGACAGTCTGAACTTTTCTCTCGATTGCCTTTTTCTTCGTTTCTATAGTCTTCGGACGGATAGCAAACTACCTGCTAAGGAATTATCCGCGAGTCGGCTATTCAGACATTCGCCAGACCCGGAGCATGGAATTATAGAAAGGATAAAAAAAAAAAAAAAAAAAAAAAAAAAAAAAATTGAATAAAGTCACTAAAAAAAAAATGGAGAGGTGAGCCATTCGACGGTATCAGCCCTCGGGCCTTTCCCGCCGGGAAACCCGTCTCGAGGCTTCCGCGCCCGATGAAATCGCGACTAAGCCATCTAACCACGTTCCCGTTCTTTCGTCCGAGCCGCGATATGCCCCGCGCTCATCTTCCCGAGGCTCCGCAATTTTTTTTCCCCCCTCGCCGGATCTGGCTCGAACGGAGAAATGACGAGGAAAGCGGAATATACTTGTACGGAGGAACGACGATAACCCTCTCCGCGGCCTTTTTCGCTTCTTCGATCATCCCGATAACCCAGATTTTCGGTCACGATGAGGAAGAAAATAAGAAAAAAAAACAATGATAACGATATAAGAAGACAATTCTTCATCCGTCGTCTTCACGGAGACCATCGCCGACTCTCTCCGCTCCTTATTCTCCGAAGATTCATTTTCAGAGACCCGAATGGAGACAATAACCGCCGTCAGGACAATGACGTAATTCGCATTGTTACGGGTCCATTTGTTTTATAAGAAAGAAGTTTATGGCGAGAAACAAAAAATGGAGTTGGAAAGTTAGATGCAGCAGTTATTGTGGCGCGGTGTATCGCCTCGCCGCTGTTTCCCCCCCATTGTTCGATGGTTTCTGGGCGCGAGAGCTCCACGCCTTGCAGACACCACACCACCCGGGGCCATCTGGCAATTGCGCACGTACTTCGAGATTCCCGTAAAATAGTTTCGCGTGTGGTGCAGCGCAATAAAAATGTTTTCGTTATCGGAGCACGCGGAGGAGTCGCGGCGATACCGCGTCTCTGGTTTCCGTGAATTTTTCCCGCGAAACGGCCGTGTTCAACGGCGCAGTCTCACTTCCGGTTGGCGCTTTCGACCCACCGGACGTTTCACAGTTCCGCGACCCTTTTCCACCCCCTCCGAGCTACCCAGATAAGCGGTAGGAGAGATCTGAAAGCGATAATGCAAATGGTTGCACACCCTCGGCGGCCTCGGCAATGGACGTCCACTCGTTCTCCAGTGCGCAAAAGTGCCCGGCGAGCTCGCGAGGCAATCTCGAAGTCGCGAGAAGGAACTGCCTGTTCGTGGCTCATAAAAATTGAGAGAAAAGAGGAAAAAAGAAAGGCATCGCGCGGAGAATTAAGATCCCTGGGGGTAGCGAGATAGCGTAGAAATTTACGCAATATATAAGATCCGCAAGAAAATCGGATGGTCCACAGGACCGAGAGGAGTATGAAAAAAAAAGAATGAATTTTTTTTTTAATACAGGAAATGCAACGAGAAAGGGCGATGTCCGACGTCGAGGCGGAATTTACCTGAGAGGATGAAAAAAAATTGCAATTCTCGGTGACCACGATGGCGGAAACGTCCGTCGGACTTCTAATTAAAATTTTTATTTTTTTTTCCTATTACAGCGATGAGCGAGAGGGACGAACGAGGGGTTGAGGGAATGGGAAAGGGCGATGCGGGGTACTCGACGAACAGTTATCCCGCGAGTGCTTCTGTCGTCCCGGTGCGTTGTACCGCCTGCTCGTTCCTCCCTTGTCCATCTCGCATTTTCGCTATTCGCACTCGCGGTATTGAAGTGTCACTCCGAAAAGCCCCGTCCCGCGGGGCTTTGGCCGAGAGGCTTCCGAGCTCCGTTGTTGCGGCGCGGAGCCGCGACCGCGTATAACGCGCGAATTAATGAGTGCATCGGGTGCGTATAGCACGGCGAACCGACCCGCAGAATAATGCGCGATGCGCGCAGGGAGACGGACACCGAGAATCGCCAAACTAATTGTCCCGTTTCGGGATTTATAACTGTGCGATCGCATACAAACGGCGATTCGCTCGATGAGGCAGCGATAGAACTCTCGCGGAAAAGCCAACCGACGAACGCTCATCGCGGCGCCTTATGCAACTTTTATGTTAGTTTTACCGTGTCTTTTTGTTGTTGTTGTATTATTCGATTTGTTGTTGCACTGTGAAATTCACAATACGTTTAATGTACAATGTTATATGAAATATACAACCTCGGTATGTGAAATTAGGGCACATTTATATCTCTGCCACTCACAACTCTACCAGATAACGAGTCTACCAGAAAACATCTCTCCCCAAACAACTCTACCAGAAAACAACTCTACCGGATAATAACTCTACCGGTATTGAAATAAAACTCTCCCGGAATTTAAATAAAACTCTACCGGAATTGAAATAAAACTCGCCCGGAATTTAAGTAAAACTCTACCGGAGTTTTATTTCAATTCCGGGAGAGTTTTATTTCAATTCCGGGAGAGTTTTATTTCAATTTCGGGAGAGTTTAATTTCAATTCCGGGAGAGTTTTATTTCAATTCCGGGAGAGTTTTATTTCAATTTCGGGAGAGTTTTATTTCAATTCCGGGAGAGTTTTATTTCAATTTCGGGAGAGTTTTATTTCAATTCCGGGAGAGTTTTATTTCAATTCCGGGAGAGTTTTATTTCAATTTCGGGAGAGTTTTATTTCAATTCCGGGAGAGTTTTATTTCAATTGCGGGAGAGTTTTATTTCAATTCCGGGAGAGTTTTATTTCAATTCCGGGAGAGTTTTATTTCAACTCCGGGAGAGTTTTATTTCAATTCCGGGAGAGTTTTTTTCTTCAGTGGTAGAGATTTTGGTAGAGTTGTTAGAGCTGTCTTTTTTGGTAGAGTTATTATCTGGTAGAGTTGTGAGTGGTAGAGATATAAATGTGCCGAAATTAGAATTCATATACATCGTATTTGAATTTTAATA
This sequence comes from Amblyjoppa proteus, assembly GCA_963922035.1. Lineage (NCBI taxonomy): Eukaryota > Metazoa > Arthropoda > Insecta > Hymenoptera > Ichneumonidae > Amblyjoppa > Amblyjoppa proteus. The sequence goes on from OY998234.1 coordinate 10,795,499, forward strand.
TACTAATGTTAAATGCAATACCTGTATATTAAAATTACCGGTGATGGCATTGAAAATTAAATCATCCATATATGAAAAGTATATTACTAAAAAAATTATACAAACAATATAGTTTTTAATATATCGGTAACGCAATATTCTTACATACGTATCAATGAAATTTCATATACTGTATATGCATAAAACTTCATAGACATTTTCTGAATTTTCAAACAGAAATTTTTAAGTGCGTTTTGTTGATGTGCCTACAAGACTCCACGTCCGACATTGAGAAAAAGAAATGGTTGGATTAAGCAAATGCCCTGTGACACACGTTCAAAGGTGTATTTTGTTGGTGCAACAAAAATGTGTCTTTCAATCGATAAATTTTGAATAAACTTGAGCAAATAATCGTTTAACATAACGATGCTTTATTCGTACCAATCAAACTTGACTTTCGGTTAATCCAACCAATTTTTTTTTTTTTTTTCTCAGTGCAATGTACAATAAAATGCATATCTGTCTGTCTATCTATCGTCCCTCGAGTGCCCGAAGGTTTAATTAGTTCTCGGAGATTGCGGTTCTTTTCCATCCGGGCGGAGAGTGCGTCGCCGGCTCTCGTCAGGCGCACTGCGAAGACGCTCCGCTCCGCCAAAGAAAAGGAATTTAAAAAAAATTCAACAAATTTCCTCCAACTTATCCCATCGATTTCCCATAAATCCCACGTACCTGAATTGGTTGCTCAATCCCTCCCTTCGTCCCATAAATCCTACCGTGACGAATCGAGAATACCATCGAAAATCCGAGCGACCGCGGGCAATGCGAGTACGTCGAGTGCCCGAAATTCGAAAGGGCGTATCTCGCGTATACACTTGCGTGAGAAAGGCCTTGCTGGTTTCAATTCCGCGCGATATGATATTCCACGTACGCGTTCGTGCGTACTAAGCGCATTAGCGCAGCTTAGCCCGCTCTCTCTCCCTCCTAGATGCCGAAACGAGTAGCAGTCTCGCATCGGCCGTGCGATTATACCTTTTCGAAACACGCGCCCCGCCTATCCCATAAACTTGGCTCGAACGCATCAGGAATACAAAGTCGGATGGAGAGCGTTCCCACTGGTTAGCGCTTGTGCTCTTCCGCGCACTCGCGAGACGCGGGGATCCGCAGGCGTATACAGCCAGCGGATTTAACGGCCGTCGAAGAGAGTGGAGAGCCGATGTGCCGAGACGGTGCTTTTCAGCCCCGAAGTCGCGGCTTAGTCGAGCCATCCACGAGTTATTCAAATCGCCCGGGGGCGATGAACGATAGCGAACACCCACAACTGCACAGAGTCCTTTTACTCGAACTTCGTATCTCGCAATTCTAATGCCCGGTCCTTCGGATCTATCCATACAAATATCGAATGGGGCGCGAAAACTGCAAGTGCCGCTGGGCGCTAGCCTGGGGCGACAACGCGATGTGCAAAGACGAAGAAGTGGAAGTATATAGTATACACCCAGAGAGCTAATTTATTTGACGGCCACCGTTTATTTAAATTAAGTACAATATTTATTTGTTTTAAATAAATATTTATTTCATTTAAGTAACTATTTACTTAATTTAAATAAATATTTATTTAAATCAAATGAATGTTTTACTTAATCTAAATAAACTGTGGCGGACAAATAAATTATTTTTCTGGTTGTAGAACTCTTTTTTTTTTTCCCCTATCGGTGAAAAATGCTACATCCAGAAAAATAATTTATTTCACGGCCACCTTTTGTTTAGATTGAGCAAAATATTTATTTGATTTAAATAAATATTTATTTAAAACAAATAAATATTTTACTTAATTTAAATAAACGGTGGCGGACAAATAAATTATTTTTCTGGGTGTCGGGCTCGCGAATGGACGAACGGACACATTGTCTCACACACACACACACACGCGCGCGCATATGCATGTGGCAAAATAAACCGAGTGTTTTTCTTTTCCCGATGCACCAGAATGAGCGACGATAGAGAAGAGAGATTGTAGGTCTCGGTCAATCCTCCGGAGCAACCTCCGACCATCCGCGAACACCTACAACTGCACAGAGTCCTTTTCCTCGAACTTCGTATCTCCCGATCCTAATACCCGGTCCCTCGGATCCATCCGTACAAACACGAATAAAAAAAGAGTGAATTTCGGCTTTTACATTTATGCATATCTGCGCTTTATCGAATGGGGCGTGAAAACTGCAAGCGCCCCTGGGCGCTAGCCTGGAGCGACAACGCGATGCGCAAAGATGAAAAAGTGGAAGTATATGGGGCATTCCATACCGATTCGACCTACGTCGGATCCTCAACCTCTTCAATTCGTTTGGACTTGTTCTAACTCTACATTGTTCTAACTCTAAAAATCACTCCAAATTTTTTTTTTATTTGCATTAATTAATATTTTTCAAAGTGAACATATTTTTAGGCGCAATTAAAAATTCTGAAAAATCCTGTATTAGATATGACAATTTTTAGACCTAATTTTTTATAATATTGTTCTAACTCTAAAAATCACTCCAAATTTTTGTTTTATTTGCATTAATTAATATTTTTCAAAGTGAACATATTTTTAGCCGCAATTAAAAATTCTGAAAAATCCTGTATTAGATATGACAATTTTTAAACCTAAATTCAGAATGGTAAAACGTTTGCTTCTAGATGTTTTTCGAGCTTTACTTTCTTTTTTTAAGTGAAAATATACACCCAGTAAAATAATTTTTTTGACGGACACCGCTTATTTAGATGAAGCAAAATATTTATTTGATTTAAATGAATATTTATTTAAATCAAATAAATATTTTGCTTCATCAAAATAAACGGTGGCCGTCAAATAAATTTTTTTTTTCTGGATGTAGTTAGACCAATTAAAAGAATCAGAAAAAATTCTCAAAAATCCTGTATCAGATATGAAAATTTTCAAGCCGAAAGTGACAGTGGTATCGCATCAGCCGCTATTTTTTTCTTTTTTTTAAATTATTTAAAATGATTTAAAATTATATTAAAGTTTTTTTTTTTTAATTTGGAGTGATTTTTAGAGTTAGAACAATATTATAAACAATTACCTACCGAATTGAAGAGGTCGAGGGTCCGACGTAGGTCGAATCGGTATGGAATGTCCCATATATTATAGAACTCCTTTTTTACCCATCGGTGAAAAAATTGCCAGGGCTCGCGAATGCACGAACGGACACATTGTCTCCCGCACACGCGGACACATATACATGTGGCAAAATAAACCGGGTGTTTTTTTTTTTTTTGCTTTTTCCGATGCACCAGAATGAGCGACGATAGAGAAGAGAGAGATTGTAGGTCTCGGTCAATCCTCCGGAGCAACCTCCGACCATCCGCGCGCGCATACATCGCGCCCTTCGGGCAATTTCCCTCGGTGCAATTTGCGGCGCGTATTTACGCTCGGCTCGCATCGTCGGCCACTCATGTCAACGGCAGTGGAAAAATAGAGAAAAAAAAAAAAATGGAACGGAAGCAAAGAAAAAAATAAACGGCGAAGGGACGACGGAAAAGGGGGGGGGGGGCGAAAAAAACTATTATGAAGGCTCGTAGACGATGCACCGAGCTCGTTACTGACCCTCCCGCTTATTTTTACCCCCCCCCCCCCCCCCCCCCCCCCCCGCTGCCCTCACCCGTCGCTGAATCTCCGTGCCCGCGCGTTCGCAGAACTATCTCTCTTTTCCGGACGAATTTCCTCAGCCGAGCAGAAAAGCAGAACTGCAGCTGCGGTGTCGAGGGGGCCAAAACAAATTTTGAATTCAAGAAAGCCGAGAGATAAAAAAAAAAATATTCTTTAACGAGCCTCTGGGAATTTGCATTTATTTCATGGAGGAATATTTTCCCTCGGGAATCTCCTTATTATATATGTATATATATATGTATATAAAAATGTTCCTCTTCGATAACTTACCGTGTCAGAACTTACCGCGTCGAGGGAGCTTCCCCTCGTCGGAATGACGCGAATCGCCCTGAAAGGGGAAAGTAGATAAAAAAAAGGAGGATAATTCGATGAGATTTGTCGGAATTATTGAAATTTTTCGCATTCCCCATCGAGCTATGGCATCCGAGAAATTTTTATCGGAGGTCGAGAGAAATCAGCCTTATATTGAATGTTGAAAGAGCGAATGTTTGGTGGGCGATAGCTCTAGCGCGCTTCCTGTATGTTCTTTGGGTGAGGGCGAGACACGTCGTTGAATTTTAAACCTGGTCTCAGCGGTTCCCCGTTTGGTGCCCGAGGTAGAATAAAAGCGAAGAGGGACACGTAGAGATTCAACTCGGAGAGAAAAAAAATAAAAATAAAATAAAATAGAAACTATCGGCCAGCTTGGTTCGAAGTAACAATCGTTCGATAGCCACTGATACGGCGACGGGCGCGCTGAAAACCAAGCGAAACGTTATAAAGTCGTTGTGCGAAAAGATAAATCCGCTCTCTGCAAGTTCCACAGGCAGGCGAACGGTAAATCGGGATGTACACCTCGAGTAAACGGCAACGGGGAAGGTAACGAGGTCGCCGAAATGGGTAACGCCCGTAAACTTGGTATATCCGAGGTGTACGTGCGAGAACACTCTGTTGGGCTTTAACGGCTCATACGATTCCGTTGTACGCGAGTTTCCGATTCGTTAATTCTAACGCAACAACCCAGAGTCCGGTGTAGTCGCGGGTGGTATCGTTGTCCCCATGCTCGTTCGTAGCTCCGTTCGCAGCTCGGCTTTCGCGAACGGAGGAAACGGAGTAAGCTTGGAAGCGAAGGCGTCGACTTGCGCAAAGCGAAAGGACGATAGTTTCTCTGACACATTATCGCTGTTCATACATGCATGGTTAGGCTATCTGAAGTGCAAGAGACCAAACACCTGAGATGGGAGAAGGAACGGACCAAAATGAAACTCTGCGCATCATTCGTGATGAGACCTTTTTTTATGTACAGTAGAACCCCGATTAACCGGGATGAGGCTTAACCGTGCGTCTTTCGAAGTTTCTTTCTTTAGACTAGCTGAGAACAAAAATTACTACACTGAGAAGAAAAATTGACTGACTCAATAAAATGAGCGCTTACGGGTGGCGAAACAAATTTTCAGTTGATCGAACGAAATAATCGTCATAGTAAGTGGAGAAACATTCGATTGAACGGCATGTTAGTTTAGTCAACGAGGTGTTCTTTTCGATCAACCAAACATTTATTTCGCCACCCGTAAGCGCACATTTTGTTGACTCAATTGATTTTTTCTTTCTCTGTGTACGTATTACTAAATACTATCAACGAAAAAATATCTAAAGGTTTACGTTCTGGTTCACACTATTTAACAATTAAGCAAGTTGTACCAAATGTCATTGTAACTAGTGAAAATAAAGTTGTATCATTAGCCATTATTGGCTTGTATACTTTCGTTGTCCAGTTCGGATTAACCGGGATTTCGATTATCCGGGGACTTTTCGGTCCAGAGCATCCTACTTAATCGGGTTTCCGCCGTATAGAAAAAAAATATATATATATATATTGAAGTCAGTAAAATAACTAAAGTCAGTTGTGCGGCCCTCTTGCGGGTTATTCATGTGGCAAGAGTCCGGCAACTGTTCATTTTTGAATTAGGCTGATGATCGTTCATTAAACAGACGGACCTAGTGTTAATCTTCGTAACCGGCGATCGATTCGAACACGGTCGTTTTTCATCGTCGCTGATTGTCTGCCAATAGAGTCCCGACACAATCGATCAAAACGCCTTTTACCCTTTTCAATTTGGTCGACGTGCGGTTATTGCATGCACAACTCTTTTACACACGAATATCCGCGATCGTAATCGGGTCGGCTCTCCATTCGCCGAACGCATTCATTTTTCTCTTCACGCGCAGCAATCGCAAAACGAAAAGTTCCCGGCTCTGTTCGAGGATGTCGAATCACCAATTACCTTCGTGCTATCGTTGTGTAGTTTAAAGAACACAAAGGTCGACAGTAAACATACCAGCGCTTCGCGTAACGCACACGTAACTGAACATTCATTGAACCCGAAGAGCGTTTTTTTTTCCTACCGTTCATCACGTTTTTTTTCAGCGCCCAGCTGAATACCCGAGCGGTGAAAAAGCTCCGTGGAGCTCCATCGATTAAAATTTAAAAAAAACCTAGTACAATAAAACTTTAATTAAAAATAATTGAAATATCGTGTAATAGATGTGGGTTTTTTTTTTTTTTTAATTCTTCCCAGATATAAAGATTGTTATTTTTAACATCAATTCAACGAACATTTTCTTTATTCTGTTACAGGTAAGACTGCGATCTTTTACTACAAATAAGAAGACTCTTCCATCACGGCGGAGTGATCTGTTACATCCAGACCGGGGAATAGTGAGTTCGCTCGACGACAATCATAAATAATGAATAAACTCTCTTTTGAGTTAAGACGTTAGTCATTTACTCGGGGATGGAGACCTCGCTGTACTGGGCTGGATTGAATAAAGGAATAAACACGTGGAGGTGCTGAGCCTCTGAGAGAATATCAGAAGGCATGCAAAGCAAATGTTTTAAACGATATTTGGTTGAATTTTGCTTACATGAAATCGACGTTTTTCAAAAAGTGGCTAAAAAAATTGAAAAATCGTTGTTCACTCGATTTTCGTGCATGACTTTAGGCCCAAAAAAGCCAGCGGATTCGTGTTCAGCGGGAAAAAATACGTCGAAATACGTGGCAGTTCATTTTGAAAAAAGAAGAAAAAAAAAATCGTCGATAAATTGCAAGGCGCCTTTCGACCTTTCGAGCCCATTTTTTGCGTTTTCAATGTCCTCAAATGGCACGATAAAACACTTCCAAAACTTCGGGCAGCACCCAATCTTGTGTATTTTTTCCCATACAACACGATGGGTACCTCGGATTTTCCCTAGTTCCATTGGGAGCCGAGATATCGATGTTTGAAAATCACAAAAATCGACTTTTTTTTTTTTTTTTCAAAAATGGCTCAAAAATGGAAAAATTGTTGTTCAATCGATTTTTATTATTTCAAGGCTATATTCGACGTATTTTTTCCCGCTGATTACGAATATAACAATTACTTTACTCCCATCCCAATATCTTCCACTTAAATCACAAAGATACGACTTTTTATGCATAAAATTGAGACCTTTCTCACTTTCGGCCACTGCACTAGATCCATCCGCCCTAGATTTAGTTGTTATACATCCAGTCGACCTCCACTCAGTTCCCCAAGTTTCAGTCGTCGCAGTCCAGTCGAGTAGCCCGTAACCAAGGATTGGAAACGAAGAGTATGGACGTTTTGAAAAAAATGTTGGCCCTGAACAGGGCCGTTTGATTTTAAAATTCCTCTCTAAATTTCGTCCTCCTGGAACTCCGCCTCTTCCGATTAAGAAGATAAAGTAGTTTGTACCTTACATTTTATAAAAGTACATCAAGTACGAAAATTATTTTGTACTTAAAGTACTCGCGGTACTTCGTATTTAATACTTTAAGTACTTTTCGGTGTTTTGCCCAGCTCTGAGAGAAGCCCGAGCCGAAGAACTTCGGTCGATGGCTCGTTAGCATTTTATGTTACACTGTACGAACCACATTATGTATATAAAAACTATCATGTGTCGTCGCTAATTGTAACTAAATGTCAATAAACACACGAACTTATGACGTATTCATGATCAGCGATGAGGATAAAGATTTGGGACGATAGCACTTTACCTCTTTAGCAATTTTATGCTATCGATTCGACAAGCCATTCGAGCCTCGTAGAGTTTTCTGCTATTAGTTACAGCTTATAGTATGTCGATGCTCGAGACCCCCGTTGAGTCGATGAGCTCGGCTCAAAGCTTTTGCCCGTTACCTTCCTGCCTTGAAGTATCCGGATGTACGCCAATCGTTTAAGAAAATCGATACGACGAGCCCAACTCTTAGAACCCCTCTTGCTGATGGATTTAGCTGTGCACTCCTCCCTTTGCTCTGCGCACGGTAGAGCGCTTTTCTTCGAGTCTTTGTCTTTTTTTTTTATCCCGTACTCCCCTGCCCTTTGCTTTACATCTTTCCCCAACATCGCTCGAGCTGCCGAGGTAAAAGGACTTTTAATGCTCCCCGTTTTTCCGCTTTTCCGGTCGAGGGACTCAATCCCGACGCTACCACTGGGGACTCCGAGCGAAACGTGACGCAGTCATTGTCGCTGTCTTGGCAATAGTTCTATTAGCTACAACCCTTGTGACTCTGCATTTTTGTTACTATACTCGCCCCGAAACGGAGATTCAGATTTGTTCGTGGTACAAAAAAAAAAAACTGTCCCAAAAAATGAGCAAAAGAGATTGTGCTAAGATAAAAAAGGAGATACTTATCACTTTCCAGTGAATTTTATACAAATTGTGATACTGTACATTATTGTCTTTTTTTTTGTTATAAATCTTAACTTTTATAAAATTCAAATGGAAAGTGGTAAATATTTCTTTTCTTTATTATAAATCGATCTTAAACGGAGCATAGCTATCAAACGGGCATCTCAACCATCCGAACAAAAATATGAGATCACTCCACACACGAGAGTATATTCTGGAATTTTTTTAAAGAAAAATCAAACATGGCGTATTGGCTAAAAAAAAAAAATATTTTTTATAAAAATAGACGTTTGTTGCATTAAAAGAAAATCTACAAAATTTTGTTTTCAAAATGTCATTTGAAACTGCAACTTTTATGTCTCAAACGTTTGTTTTCACGACTAATAGTTTGTACGACTAATAGTTTTTAAGATATAGGGGTTTAAAAAAGAAGTTCAATCTTTCGATATCTCAAGAAAATACAATGCAAAAATTCTGAAAAAAAAAAAATGACAAAAGCCACTTGTGAATAATCATGAATTGTGGGGAAATTACAACTACTTTTTTGGAGAGGGTCGAGTTTTTGACCGTTCGAATCAGGATTGAATACCTCATATACAGTTCGCAGGTTTGAAAAAAAAAAAAATGATTTTTTATCGCGAAAGTTCGCCGGAACAACTTCAAGAGAGAGTCTATTGGTAGGAGCGACTGAGAATTTCTCGCTTCTCTCTATATTAGGTGCTTCTTCGGCTTTCGACCCTCCCTCGGCAATTCGTTTCAACAGAAGGAGGATGTAAAGATCTCGCCTGTACAGTGTTATAAGCATCGTCGGTCGGAGCTCATGGTTTTAGCACGCTAACGAGTCACGTCCGACAAACATAAACTGTTTTCATGCTGACGCGCTCCGTGCCCGCCTCATTTTCACCCTTTCGAGGTTCACTCCCGACGTACTCATAATTAAGGAGAGTTTGATTAGTTCGGATCCTCGGCGACCCTCGAGCGCGGATGACTCCGGGTCGGAAGTTCGCTTCGTCGATCGGTTACGTCGAGCGAACCGGCATTATGTTATGGGCTAATTTCACTGACGAACTCCCTCACATTTTTACTACGGAATTATCGTACTTCAACATTGGTAAACGTTCGACAATTTTCTCTCGCTAATTGTTCGGTCGAGTAAATTTTTAGCTTCAAACAAGTCTCGTAAAAATAACGACCCTTCGTTTCGGCAACGTTCTCCCATTTCGCGAGCATCCCGATGATTTTTTTTTTTTCTCTCTCGACTCATATATTAATAAACCTTACGGCCCTTTTATCATCGGCCGTAATATTTTCGCGACGCCGAGAGTGGAAACAAAAAGGCAAAGGAAAGAAAAAGAAAAACATCGCCGAAAAATAAAAGCGAAGAGGGCCGGCAATATTTTTCCCCGGAATTTCAAGAGTTTTAGCGTCGCAGCTGGAGGGTTACGGCGCCGCCACCCCCGGTGCCTCCTCCCGCTGCGACGGTGTTGGGGCTATGAAAAAGTCGAAAAAAAAAAAATTAAAAAGAAAATACAAATTAAAAAAAAAAAACCTCTGAAAAATCTGAGGATACATGTTTCGGTCCGAGTCTGCAATATAATGTCTCTGCGCAGGTGCGAATGAATTATCTCGGTCCGAGTTTCCTCCCGGATTATTCGGGACACTGTCGAGGTACGGTGCGTTATGACTTTGGCAGAAAGGCTAACAAAAGCTACGACCAAGCCACACGCGAACAAGTCACGTCCGACCGAACCATCCCTCTCGCAACTTCGGCAATTCGGCGCTACAACGGAACTCCAACTTGTACGTATATGTACAACATTATCAGCGCCGAGTCCGCCGCAGCGCGACGACGGGACAAATGGAGTTGCACAGGGCGAGCGGGTGATCTCCAAATGTTCGTTAAAATTGGTATGCGTGATATCCGTGCGAGCGGCTTTTGCGGCGTCGATGACACGACCATCCGGCGAGATAATACTTCGTTTTAACGGCGTGCGGGACGCGCGATGACCCCCGCTAAGACCATTACGCTCAGTCCGTCAGCTCGCGGAAAATTATCCACGCACGCATCGACCAACGCGAACATCGCTGTGACGAACGTATTTCACCCGAGTACAAGTAACACTGTGGTGTCACTCGCACTCGGGTGGAAACAGCATTGATTCGTTGTGCGCCAAGTGCATTCCTCGCAGCTCGACGAAATCTCCATGCGATAGAGAGCGTTCGAAAGTAAGTCGCACTCAGAGCGTGACGGTAAATCTTATAAAATTATCAGCCGATAATCGGGTGCGACGATATTTGTAGATTAATGATTTTTGTTTTTTCGGTTCCTGTTTATTAATTTTTTTTTATTTTTTTTTATTCGAACACTTTAATAATAATAATGTTAGTGTTACTCGTACTCGGGTGGCAAAAAAAATAGTAATTCGTTATGCGCCAAGTGCATTCCTCGCAGCTCGGCGAATCTCCATGCGATAGAGAGCGTTCGAACGTAAGTCGCGCTCACAGCGCGACGATACATCCTATAAAATTATCTGCTGATAATTAGGTGCGACGATATTTGTAGATGAATGATTTTTTTTTTCTTTTTTTTTTGTGGCTGTTCATTTTTTTTTTTTTTTGCATTGGAAGGCTTGTTTTATTGTGGTCCTTTATCTTCCTACATTGGAATCATCGGAATGTCGGCAATGGGGAATCATACATGTCTTGAAGAATTATTTTCCGAAGCTTATATATAAGCTACACGGCTACTGTACGTCTATCTAATAACAACTTACCTACATCTTTTGTAATTCTATACAAGAATTATATTGGGTGATAATGAAAAGAAATTGCCATTGGTCATTTAACTCCGAAACATCCGAACTCTCCACATTAGTCCGAAATCTTGGTATCCTCCTTTCCATAAACATTTATAGCATAATAATAATAATAATAATAATAATAATAATAATAATAATAATAATAATAATAATAATAATAATAATAATGTTTTTGAGAGGTTCTCGTTGATTTTATCGGGAGTTATTATTAATATAACGCTAGTTAGGGGAGTTATCAACGGACCGTAAATGAGTTTCCTCTGTCGAAGGAGTTACAAAGAGGGGTTGATTTTTGTTATACTCGTTTCTATCTGGCGCATTCTTATGTAGAGCGAACTCAGGAAAATATAACGGTGCGTTATATATAATAAAATCACAGTCAACCTTTCCCTTCCGGGAAACATTATTACGGACAATATTGCCTTTATTACTTTAGTTTCGGGATGGATTTTAATTAGCCGAGGACAGGCATTCGAGCGCCCGCGATATTTCTCGCTGAAACTATGTTGCGTTAATTAAAACAAATAAACAATTTACAAAAAAAAAATCATGAACGAGAGGAAAACCCCCCGAGAGGTTCAATGTTGAATATTAAAGAGCTCCGCAGACCGGCTTTGGTGCATTGCTGGAACTGACGAGTTCGATTCGCGCGCGAAGACTTTTATTTTGTCAATGTCGCGAAGTTTGCGGAAAAAAAAAATCGTTGGAGAATTTTACTGCCGAGACGAAGACGCGTGCGAGAGTTCGATCTCGGCCGAGTCACGATCGTGTTCGGCGAACCGGATACGGGACATCCGCCCCGAGTGATACCAAGGCCGCCTCGCAGGCTGACAAAGAACGAGCCGTGTGGCTTACGTAAATGCGATTACAGTTTTAGACTCTCCTCTTTGGCGTTCACGTCGGAATTACCGGCGACACAATTGAAAATTGCAACCGGTTACACGCTCGAGCCTCTTGCCGACGATGTACATCAAAGAATTCGAGGTAAAGAACTATATGTATATAGCTCAAAGCGAAAAATTTCTCACGATAATTGCCGTTAATTATTTGTATCCTCGTCACGTTCGGATAAGTTCTCACCGAAGCCTTACTCACACGGACACACGATGGAACAGCGCACATTCTTATTTTCATTAACCAACTTCGAAACTTTTGAAATTCCTTCCAAAGAATTCGAAGAGTATCGTTCGATGGGATTTTTTTCCTAATGAGACTCGATTGATCGTCGCAATGTTTCGCAGTTGCAAAAGTCGCTTTCATTGCAGAAATAATAACGTAAATTCTTACCGCTTTGCTTTCAGGCTAATGTTTCTCAATGAAATATTTTAGCTCGTTGAAAGTCTGTTTAATTCGGCGTTTTATTTATGTATACACCCGGAAGAATAATTTATCTGATTTAAATAAATATTCGTTTAAATTAGTGAATGGTTACTTAAATCAAATAGATATTTATTTAAATCTAAATAAACGGTGGCCGTGAAATAAATTATTTTTCTGTATGGTATGATATTTTCTGTATGAGCACTGTAAAAAAAAAAAAAAAAATTGTAAATTTAATTTACGAGAAATTAAGGAGGGAGTCTCGCTGAGGCTGACTTCGCATAAGTTCGACAAAAATAATAGAAAAATTGCAAGTACTTCTTGATGGTATAAAAATCTGAAAAAATTCATGCATACTAAAGCTACTGAGAAGATTAATTTTGCACAATAATAATTACAAAATGTTATTAAAAAATTAAGGAGGGAGTCTCGCTGAGGCTGACTTCGCATAAGTTCGACAAAAATAATAGAAAAATTGCAAGTACTTCTTGATGGTATAAAAATCTGAAAAAATTCATGCATACTAAAGCTACTGAGAAGATTAATTTTGCACAATAATAATTACAAAATGTTATTAACAAATTGATGAAAAAAATGATTGCATAACAAATTTGCCCGCAACCTAAATTTTTTTTTTTTCGTGAAAATGATTCGTTTATTTTTCTGAATACGCATGAATTTTTTTCAGATTTTTCAGTAATCGTTGATTTTTCCATGAAAAAAAAAAAAAAAAAAAAAAACAATCAACGATCACTGAAAAATCTGAAAAAATTCATGCGTATTCAGAAAACATAAACGAATCATTTTCACGAAAAAAAAAAGTTGGGTTGCGGGCAAATTTGTTAAGCAATTTTTTTTTTCATCAATTTGTTAATAACATTTTGTAATTATTATTGTGCAAAATTAATCTTCTCAGTACCTTTAGTATGCATGGATTTTTTCAGATTTTTTTATAATCAAGAAGTACTTGCAATTTTTCTATTATTTTTGTCGAACTTATCCGAAGTCAGCCTCAGCGAGATTCCCTCCTTAAAATTTGCTTGCATTATTTACATTAATCGAACATTAATGTACTTTTACTGTAAAATTGCAACGCATATGTATTTGAAATTTCAGAAGCTGTTTATGTAAGAAAGCTTCCAATACTGTTCAGTAATTTTCAAACAAATTTTTTTTTTTTTTTTTTTTTTACAGTGAGTGTGTGAAGTTATTATAAAGACACAAGAAGCGTCTAGCGCCAAAGTCTTCGGACAATTCGAATAAAGTACATTGAGCGAGTCCAACAGTTTCTGCCGCCCCGACGCCCGATGAAGCGTGTCGTGCCCGATTCTTAACGAGAGGCGCTTCGTTAAAGAAATATTTTCGCTCGGTGACACCGGAGAGTACGAGTGCCGGTTTGCGAGGCGGGCAATTAATAAGAGACGAGGCTTCGCTCAGAGCGACGCCTCTCTGCAATTTCAAAAGGGGCTCCCCGCCGGGTTCAAGAGCATCATTGTTCTCAGCTCGTGTTCTCTCCGACGGCGTCTTGGTTTTCCGATTCCTACGACACCATTGGTTTCAGGGGCGCGGGCTCCGTGTGTCATTCACTCCCCGTTCTTACCGATGCACAAATCCTCCGCGTCTCACGCGAGATTGCTTTCACCTCTGTCGTCTGAAATTGCACCCACGTAATTTTTCATTTTTTTTTTCTTTTTTATCTCACAGCGTAATAAAAGGCTGTTTGTTATTCGCACGGGAGGCGAGCGGCGCTCACTCATTTTGGTCACGCAAACAATTGAATATCACAATTTTTCTTTTTTCTTTTTTCTTTTTTTTTTCTTTCTTAACCTTAGGACCGTCTTATCTTTTATTCGGGACGGCTACTCCGATGCCGGACAGGTGTGTATTCGTGTTTCGCACGCAAACGCGTGTAAGTCTCCCCCGAATGCGTGTCCTTCCGTATTTCGAATATACGTGTCGCCGCACGAATTCGTTTAATAATTTTCCCTTTTTTTGTCATTTTTTTTTTTTTTTTTTTAATTTCCTTCGCATCCTCGGTATTTTAATACGATATTTGTTCATGCATAGCGAAATGTTCGCAAAGCTTTTTCGGGCAGAAGCTCAAAACGCAGCGCACATGCGCATGCATATATGCGCGTACTTTATCCGAGTTGCTCCCTCGAATATTCAAACCCGCCTTAGAAAGAACCTCGGGCTTCGCTCGAGCGGAGCTTTCTCACGCGCGCTCGCCCAACCGAGGATCTACGAAAGTGGTGAGGAAGCTGCAGGTATGGCAGAGCGAAGATCGGTAAATTTTTATGAAATATAAGAGTTTCTCGTCAGGGCTCTCCTCCCTCTCTCTCTCCACCTGCCGCTTCGTTCGTGATCGCGATTTCCGTCTCGACGCCTCCGAAAGCTTCCCTTTAGATCATAGGGCTTTTCCCGGCCATCGCACCGAGCCTAGGGACGTAACGCGTCGAAGGGTTAAATGGACCCAAGCGATTCCGTCGACCGGAATTTTGAATAAATATACACGACGAGGTCACCGGAAGCTCCGAAAAAGGTCGGTCAAGAGCCCGGCGACCCTCGAGACTTGGCCGACTATATTGTTCGTTTCTCTATCTTTCATGTCTCGGCGGCGCGTCAAAGTGAAAAATATTCGCGAAAAAGAAAAGAAAAGAAAAAAAAATATGCCGACCACGAGACGAACGTCAGAGCTGAGAAAATAGCGAACCGAGACGTTTCGGGCGGGACGTGCGGTGCAATCGCGATGTAGATGGGGGGATCATTGCGGGTCGATTCGATAACCTCTCGGTTGCAGTAAATTTATTATGAGAATGTCAAAAAACGACGTCATTGATTGATCTGGCTTTTCAATATACACACCCAGAAAAATAATTTATTTGACGGTCAACGTTTATTTAGATTAAGTAAAACATTTATTTGATTTAATAAAATATTTATTTAAATTAAGTAAATAGTTACTGATGTAAAATAAATATTTATTTAAAACCAATAAATATTTTACTTAATCTAAATAGATGGTGGCGGTCAAATAGATTATTTTTCTGGGTGCAAGCGATCTACGTACGTTATACAAATTGGCTACTTATAGATGCGATTCGGAAATGCCATTTAATTGTATTTATAGAGTTCGATCGATTTTACTTGAATTATTAAAAATTAAATTTAACGATACCAGTTTTTTGCTTCAAAGCTTCGTAATGTTCCAAATTAGTGTTGCAGAATTTTTTTTTTTTTTTTTTTACGATGAATGCGTAAAGAATGTCTATTTCGTGCCTGAAATGTGATGAAATTTTCGTTGCCTTCATCGTCAAACGCTCCGGGTGCGGTCTGTAATAATTTCACACTAATCCCTAATGGAATCTTCTTCGCCGTCCCGATGGATCGAGCAACGCTCCACCATGCCCTTTGAAGCACAGAGGAAACTGATCGGATCGTATTAGAGTCAATTTTGACCGAGAATGTCCAATACGTCGATATCGATCGCATAACCACCTCAGTCCGCCGTGTCCATTAACCATGCACTCCGATACGAAATTTGACCGACGAACGAATCGCGCGCGCCCATTTCTTCCTTTTTCTTATATTTAAAAAAAAAAAAAAAAAATGATATCGGGTCGCTGAAATTTAAATCGTAATTATAATGGCGTCTCTCCATCTTCCGGTTTCGCGTTCCCTTTCCATAGACACGCGCCGTTGTTTCGAGAAAATTGCGCCGAAACAAAAGATAATATTCTCGCGAAGAGGCTGACGGTGGAGTGTTGTCCCGCGGGACGCGCCCCTGTCCGGTTTCCGCATCTTCCTTTTTCTCGCCCCTTCGCTTCCTTCGCTCGGGTGGTCGTGGTACTGTTTTGTTTTCCCGCTCTCTAAATCGTGCCATTTCCAACTAACGGAAAAGTGGAAACGTCTCGTTTTACTCGCTCTCTCTCTCTCTCTTCCCGCCGAAGAAGAAAACGAAGACGCGAGGGTGACTGAGAGCAAGGTAGGGAGAACGACGGAGGGCTGTTAGAGATGGACCGAGAGTACTCTATACATACACGTGCACCGTACGGAATACAAAAGAAGGGGGTTGAGAGAAGATTCCGTTTCCTCGCGAGATACCCACAACGCGAAGTGTGGGGGGGGGGGGGGGGGTTGGAAAGTAACCTTGTTTCCACTCTCTTCAGGGCTCTCCTGCTTACCGTAAAATTTTCTCTTCCTCGCTTCGGTGGAAAAATCGGGTGCCTGCGAGGGAGACGAGGCGGTGCGAAAGAGCAGCAGCAGCAGCAGCAACAGCAAGGAATGGAGGGAACTCCTGTAAGAGTCGAAGGTCCAGGCCAGCGTCTTAGAGAAAACGAAACGAGCTTCCGTCTTGGATTTCGAACGGAGTCCTTTCGAACTCGTAGGTGAGAAACCTTTCGGTATCACGTTTGCGCGCTCGAGAGAGAGAGAGAGACCTTCTTATTTTCAGTTTCTGGCAGGATGTTCTGGCAGCTTTTCCGCACCAGTGCCAACATCGGCCGTACACGTGCGGACAAAATGGGCAAAGGAAAAACAAAAATTTACGTCCGTGTGCGAGAAATGGCGCGGGGGAGAGTCCGCTCCAAGCGGAACGAGCAGCTAACTCAATAGTTCGGCACTCATTGATCGCGCCAAGAGAATTCGTAATAAGAAAAGTCCCCGATTGCACCGTCGCGGCGTTCTCCTCGCGGTTTCCGGTTTCTCTCGTTCTCCGTCCCCGTCGAACTTACCTCCCGCAGATTCTCTCGCATCCATTCACTTCCTCAGAAGCAAAGCTACCGAACGGAACGGCGTTAAATTCACTCGCTCGTATCGCCCCGCTTGGAAATTCATCTTCGCCGACGTTTAATGGCTTCATCGAGTAATTTAATTGTTCCAAGTTTCACCGGCAGCGTTATTCACCGCACGACGAATTAGTTTCTCCATATTACCGTGACGTAAGTCTACGATCAGCAGCGATTGCATGCGGAATATTGTAATACAATCCGGCGTCGTGCAGCGAAAATGCGGTTGGGACGGATCCAATGACGCCTCGTGAAGTCGTCCGGACTCCATTCGGCTTAACTCTCTGTGTACGCATATATTATCGTCCCTTTTTACATCACCGCAATCGCTTCCTCCTCGAGGCTTCGTTTAAACTCCGCAATGTCAATTTATCGCGGTCTCGGCAGCTGATAAATCTACCGTCGAAAGACACGATCCTCTCTCCGCTCTCTTCCCCTTCGCTCTCTTACCCCGCCGTTTCGTGCCATGTCCCTTGACTCGTGCCAGCGCAGCATCGCGTATCCCGAAGAACAGACCCGAGCAACCACGCCTGGAACCCCGACTGGATAACTTCCTGGCATCGTTCTCGCACTAGGGCAACCACAACGACGAAAGGCGAGAAGACTCGGGCGTTAACGTCGTAAAGCGCCGTCGTAACCGGGATTCCATTTCGTATATTTTTTTTTTCTACCCCTTCCCGCTTGCTCGGCACTTTCCTCTATTTCTCTATACTGTTTCACTCTTTCGACTTCGCGCCTCTGATAGACTTCTTTCGTTACCTCCATACCTGTCGTCGCTGCAGCGCAGATTCTCCCGTTTCTCTTAGCTTTATACTCCTCGAATCCTTTTAGTTTAAGATTTATTTATTACTCCGAAACAGCAGGACGCAGCAGCTCCATTCGCGAATAGGTCTTTCGATAGACTTTGCATCTCTTCATTTCCAGTTCCTCTCGAAAGATGTACTTTAGGTCTATATAAATTTCAATTCTTCATAGTAGGGTAGAGGGGGGCAAAATGAGTCTATGGGGCAAATCGCAAGTTTTCAATAACTTTTGGATAATGGCGATGGTGATAAGCGGGGCAAAACGGCGTTGAAAACTCGGATGTACACTGAGAGAAGGATCCAGTAAAAATGACCAATCATCTAAGAAAAATTATCATAGCTTATAGTAGTACAGCGCCAGCGCGCCACCTATCGTAGAAAGTGTGAGATATCCAAGAATTTTTACCATAATATCTAAGAAAAATTCTTATAAATCCGGTACTTCCTACCATAGGTGGCGCACTAACGCTCTACTACTATGTACTATGGTAATTTTTACTAGTTCCTTCTCGCAGTGTATCGTTAGGAGAAAATGGGGCATCCGAATTATTGTAAAATTGAGATTTGCCTCCACTGTCCCACTTTTGCCCCACTCTTCCCTGCACCAACCGTATTTAAAACTTGAATTCGCTGTATCTCATTTCCGTGGGACAGGTAATAAATAGCCGCGCAAAATTTACGAGAGACTCGACTTTGGTGTAGCATCGTGGTTGAATGTGTGACCCCGTGGCCATGCACACACATTCAACCATCTGCTGTACACATTCAACCATCTGCTGTATCACCCGTACAAACTCCCGGCGATCTTCCGTCAAATATCGATACAACGTCAGCGAGCTTTTCTCTATCCTGTTTCACTCTTTCGACTTCGCGCCTCTGATAGACTTCTTTCGTTACCTCCATACCTGTCGTCGCTGCAGCGCAGATTATCTTGTTTCTCTTAGCTTTATACTCCTCGAATCCTTTTAGTTTCGATCTATTTATTACTCCGGAACAGCAGGACGCAGCAGCTGCATTCGCGAATAGGTCTTTCGATAGACTTTGCATCTCTTCATTTCCTGTTCATCGCGGAAGGTTTCCTTTAGGTCTGCTGTTGAGAAGGATTTTACCCCGACAAAACTTACTCCCCATCGTGAGAAAAAAAAAAAAAAAGAAAGAAAGAAGAAAGACAGCCACCGTGTTGCATCGAACAAGCGTCTCGTTCCTCCTTATTAGTTGCGCGGAGTCCCTGACGTTGGCAGATTCCTCAGTGGCGGTTCTTTCAAACGAATTGTAAGGTAGCGGTGAGGAACTCCGGGTGAAGGTTCCACATTGTTTTCTCGATAGTAAAAACTTTGACCCCTTGAACGGGCGGATGCCGCGAGACGTCTTCTCGAATTCGCTGAACACTCGGAGGAGGGGACAATGGAAGCGCAGGAACTTCTACGGTAGGTTTCTCGATAACCCCTTCAAGCACGACGAAACTTTCGAAAACAATTTTTGAACCCCGTGAAATATTCCCGATGGAATTAAAGCAATGAAGTAGTGTTTGTGTGGAAAAAAAAGGGAGGAGTGCAGATGAAATCGCCGCGAGACAGGCAAAAATTAGCCTCGCTCCCGCGAGTGAGCGAACGCGAGTTACGGGCTCTGCACGAGTGAAACGAGATGCAGTTACTTCCGGTTCGGGGAGTTCGAAGGGACGACGAACGATATTGCAAAATTCCACGAACAAGTATTTCCGGAACGTCAGTAAACGTGCGGGGGAATTAATAATAGCCGCTAAAAAGATAGACGGTCGCTCTTATTTCACCTGGTCGGTGAAGTAAGAGGTCGCTCCAAAACGTACGAAGGGCCGCCCGAAGGGAACGAGCCCTTCGGCCGACGACCGTCCGATCTTATAATAATTTCGCGATAACTCCAAACGACAAGTCAGACGTCATCGGGGACCGCTCCGAAAGTTACACCTCTGGAGTCTGATAGGAGCGGAACTTGAGTCGCAGCTACTCATCGTCGATAGCTTCGTCGTGCAAACCATCCCGGATATCCTCTCTCACGGTTCCGCCAAGTAATTAACAAACTCTACTGTGAATCTAATAATCCTCCTAGGCTCTTCTCCTCGCCCACTCTTTATCCCCTCGACTCCCGTTACCTCGCTCTATATACATATATGTGTGTGTGTGTGTGTGTGTGTGTCTCTCGCGTTCGTTCTCACACGCTCCCGACGGCTCGGCATCTCGTTAACCGACACCCAGCGGCGATACTCATTGCCCCGCGAAATTAAAATCCGCACTCGTTAAGGATGCGAGAGGCGTAGGTATTATGCCGCACAGAGGCTGTGATGGAAGAGCTTCGTCGACACTGTTCGCCGTCTTCTCTCTTCCTCTATCTCTCCCTCCCTCCCTCTCTCTCGCTCTCTCTCGCTCTCTCTCTCTCTCTCTCTGTGACTGATACCAAAAGTTTATTATTCTCATTTAATATAGCCCGCTCCCCCCCCCCCCCCCTTCGTACTCTCCGTCCGGCTTTCGTCTCTTCAACGACGCCAGACACGCCCCTCATTGTATGATTATTTATCACGATTATGGGACACGTCGTTACTCTACCTTTGTCATTCGTTACTAATGAAATTCTAATTAGTTAATTACCCGTAAAATACACAGTACGCGACGGAAATTTATCATTATTTCGTGATGTAAAAATGTAATATCACGAGATTTGCGAATGCATGAAATATATTTCGTCGCTGGTAAAACGAATTCGTTGTACCCGTAGCTTTTTTTTTTTTTTTAAATTAAATTAATCCGTAATTTAAAGAATGATCTTTGATATGCTGTGTGCATCGTGCCGGGCGTGATTAACACAAAAGGAAATGTTAGAATGTCACCACATTCTACCCAGCCGCGGTTTTAGAGCCTGGCTGACGTTGGACCGATTATGATCGCCTCACTTAGAAAGGTCCGACGATCAGTTGGCGTCACGATGCTAACATTGGCCCAACTTTATCTAACGACGTTGACCCAATGTCGGTTGCGGATGCCCAGCCAACGTTGAATAAAAAATATTACCAAGCAATAAAAAAAAAAAATGTATTGATTGTGCGACTCCTAAATCCTTTTTTTTATTATTCTGCAATCGTTTTATTGTCGTCTTTTATCTTCCTACATTGGAATCATCGGAATCTCGGCAATGGGGACTCAAACATGTCTTGAAGAATTATTTTCCGAAGCTTATATATAAGCTACACGGCTACTGTACGTCTATCTAACATTAACTTACCTACATCTTTTTTAATTCTATACAAGAATTGTATTGGGTGATAATGAAAAGAAATTGCCATTGGTCATTTCACTCCGAAACATCCGAACTTTCCTCATTAGTCCGAAATCTTTGTATCCTCCTTTCCATAAACATTTATAGCATAATAATAATAATAATAATAATAATAATAATTCGCAGATGGTTTGCTGCGAAGATCGTTATCGTTGCAATATCCTTCCTAATATTATCTGACGTTTTGTTATTTCATTTTTTATTCACAATTTAATTAATAATGTTGATCAGTCTCGTGAGATACGTCGATTCGAACACGGAACGAGATGCAAATGAATCGGCGGTGCAACGAGCGGTGACGGAAATAGTAAAGGGCCACATATAAAGAGTGAAGTGTAAAAGATAACGCAGGTCCTTCGCGCTGGCACGACGTAACAAACTTCCTTCATTGCCTCATCCTCCGGGACGGCCATCGTTCGAGTGCCGGGCAATTCCCTCGAGGGGGCAACATCGAGACTCTCCGCAAACTCTCGAATGTCCCATGACGAACCACTCGGCATAGTGGAAGGTGTGACTGGAAAAGGAGTTGTAACTTTAGATAAAAATAAGAGACGAAGAGCGGGGAAAAGTAGCGAGGTTTTCTTACCGGGCAGTTCGTCCCTCGGCGTCGACGATACACCACTCGCCACTCTTCTCGAGACTTATCGCAAAAGCCCTCTTTCACTCGTAATATGATATGTTTCTTGAAGAAAAAAAAAAAAAAAAAAAAAAAAATGAAAAAATGAAAAAATGAAAGAAATTAAATATTACTCAGTAAAGTTTGTTCGTTTATCGGCGAACGATTGTTAAAAAAAACTTGTTCCCTCGAATCCCGTCGTTGAAACAATAGTTTCCGAAATCCCGTGGGGACGGGCAGAGAGCTCCCGCGTCGCCTTAATGCTCTGTCCCTCCGTCATTTCTTCGGAAAGTGGTGAAACAGCAGAGAAGCCCCGGACATTCTTAGGCTACAAGAAAGTGCACTTCCCGTGTTTGGACTTTGCCTTTCCTAGCCTTCCGTCTCCCTACGTCCTGTCTTCCGCTCTTGTTGCTTGACGAGAAGAAAATCTCCGATGTCTCGGATGTTGTGCCGCGGGCGATCAAGCCGCGTCGCGCCTTTCCACTCTCTCACTACATCCGCGAATAAACAACAGCAATGACAAAAAAAAAAAGGAGAATAAGAAGAGAAATAAACTATCTACATCTATTGTTATAAATTTTACAAATAAAAAGTCCCGTCCGGTGATGAAAATCGATGTGCTCGGCGGGGAACACGGAAAAGGGAATAAGAAAGATTCGAGGGTCGGATGAGAAAATGTCTCCGGGGCTTTCGGCGGAGAGGGCGATCGGAGAGGACTCTGGTTCGAGAAATAAATGTTGCATGTATCTCCCCAGGCGAGGCTATATGCGGTTCCGTTATATTTACCACGTATGCATATATATATATATATAGACGAATATATCAATATACGTATCCGTGAAACTCTAAGGTCTCTCCGGGGATTGGATATTCCGTCGAAAGATGCAACACCTTGCCGGTCATCCACGTAGCTGCACGGAGCACTCCCATGTACCGGCACATGCATGTGTTACGTTTGAGAAAATATATTTCTATATTTTGTCGCGTCGAAAGTTCCCGGTGAAGGACAAAAAAAAATCGTATGAATTATAAATATATGATAGGGTTCTCCTAGAAGAATCTGTCCCTAGAAACCTTTAGGCGCCGATCCAAATTCCCATTCCGTGGTATAAATTATGCAGTTTTTTTTCTGACTCCGTTTCCCTCGATGCATTCCTTCGTATAGATACTTCGAAATTAATATTGCACAATCGCATTACGTATATTTCGTTATACAAAATATAGAAATAAATTTCTATATTTTGTCTTGTATAGAAATAAATTTCTATATTTTGTCGCGTCAAAAGATTCCGGCGAAGGACAAAAAAAAAATCGTATGAATTATAAATATATGATAGGGTTCTCCTAGAAGAATCTGTCCCTAGAAACCTTCAGGCGCCGATCCAAATTCCCATTCCGTGGTATAAATTATGCAATTTTTTTTTCTGACTCCCTTTCCCTCGACGCATTCCTTCGTATAGATACTTCGAAATTAATATTGCACAATCGTATTACGTATATTTCGTTATACAAAATATAGAAATAAATTTCTATATTTTGTCGCGTCGAAAGTTTCCGGTGAAGGACAAAAAAAAATTGTATGAATTATAAATATATGATAGGGTTCTCCTAGAAGAATCCGCCCCTAGAAACCTTTATGCACCGATCCAAATTCCCATTCCGTCGTATGAATTATGCAATTTTTTTTTTCCGACTCCGTTTCCCTCGACGCATTCCTTCGTACAGATACTTCGAAATTAATATTGCACAATCGTATTACCGAACTTCCTCGTTCCAACCGCTACGCTTTTCCTCTCGAACCTTGTTCTCACCAGCGGGTGTCATGAGACTTCCCAATCGCGAATCGGATGTAGTACAGGAGTTCCGCGATGTTTTTGCACGTCGGAATCATCATTCGCAGTCGCGGCTTCGGCTTTGTACTTCTGTGCTCCGAACGCTGTGTTCACATTCGCCCGTACCCTCGCGTAGCTCCGCAGAGCAGAAAAGCCTCACCGCGCAGTGAGCACAGCGTGTTCAATTTTCCGGCTGCCGGCGTTCAACCGTTGGTGGATGCTCGCTGTCCTGACGCCCTGCACGCTATAGAATAAACACCCTCTTCACCGTACAGTAGAATTTCCCTTAAGCCGCCAACCGCTCGAAAGCTGAAGCAGCTATAAAAAAAAATATATATATTTTTTTTTACAATTAAGAACCACGAGATGCGAAATCGGACTTATTTGTATTTCAGATATTTGTTCAAACGTGTGTCTTCAAATATATATAAGTTTCAATTCTTATTAGGGGGAGAGTGGGGCAAAATGGGACAGGACAAAACGGGTTAATGGTGCAAATCGCAATTTTTCAATAACTTTTGGACGGTGGCGATTGTGATAAGCGGGGCAAAACGGGGTTGAAACTCCGGATGTAACCCAGAAAAAAGTTTATTCTAATCAAAGAAAATTTATTAGCGACGAAGAAAAATGTTTATTTGTGTACATAACCTAATAGAGCATTTATTAATTTCTAATATATTTGTTTGTTTGATTGTATTATACTTTTTATTTAATCACGTTTATTTGGTTCTAATAAAGAGATATTGATGTGAAATAATTTTTTTATTTATTTCTCGACTGACAAGCTACTTTCCATAGTATGGAAATAATTTCATGTATGTATGACGCAGAAACGAATTTTTTTTTGTTAAATAAGTCGTTTATTGTCAACGAAGTATAAACAAACAATGTTTTATTCTCAAATAAGCACACAGATTAAATAAGAAGATTATAAATAACACAGAAGTTTTCTTTATACAGTATGTGGAACCGTAATATAGAACTTATTTAAGACTTTACGCATATGAAGGGACGTCGAATCCGACAAGTCGTTCATATTAGTGTACTGATAATTTTGGGCTTGATTTCCGAGTGGATGTCGTGGGATTTCGACAATATATGAATGGTAATGGAGGTCAAAACGGACCGTAAGAACAATGTTGTAAGGGAAGATAACTGCATCTTGCCTAACGAAAATCGCTGAAACTAACCCGGTAAATCGCTTTGCACACCAATCTGCACTACACATTTTCCTGCTTTGTATAAACGGCTATTGCAATGCGTCCATTTATATTCTACATAGGTTTCATCAGGTGGGCAACTTTGAAATTTCACGGGTCCTATTTTGATGATATTTTCCAGGTTCAGATTATCTGATAAGTAATATGCCAAACGGATCTGATAGCGAGCGATGTTTCCAGACGACACATTGACGACTCTATAATGCGCGTTGCCGGATAACAGTCGTGTTTTGTCTCGGTCAAGTATATATTATTTCTTTGGCGCGAATAAACATTTCTTTTAAAGTACAAATCAATAAATAATCACTTTGAATAAATTTTTTTACTGAAAATAAAGAATAGCGGTTATTTGAATCTAATGAAGATTTTGTTAAGGCAAGGAAACATTTATTTCACCTTAATAAACGTCATTTAAAGATCGAAATTTATTTGATTTTAATAAATCTTTTTTCTGGGTCCATCGTTGAGAGTAAATGGGGCGTCCAAATTATTGTAAAATTGAGTTTTGCCTCCACCGTCCAACTTTGCCCCACCCACCCCTACACCGATCGTATTTAAAACGTGAATTCGGTATATCTCATTTCCGTGGGACAGGTAATAAATAGCCGCACAAAATTTACGAGAGACTCGACTCTAGTGTCGCATCGTGGGCATGCACACACATTCAACCACCTGCTGTATCACCCATACAAACTCCCGGCGATCTTCCGTCAAATACCGATACAACGTCAGCGAGCTTTCGACCGAGTAAGATATATATATACGTGTATATGTATATATATATAGAATCGTGTTAGTCGCACTAGTCCTGCTAACCGACGCCGCCAAGGCAGACGGGTTAATCCGAGCTTTGTTTAATTAGCAAGTTGTGTCGTGCGGTGACGCGTCCTGCCACTGCGTCGAGCGAACGTCGACGTCGTCTGCTTTCCTCTGTTCCTTGCACCGTTCCTGGTTGCCCCCCCCCACCCCTATCCTGTACTCTGTGTATCTGCGTCCCTTACCTTGCGGCAACACCCCTCTTTCCTCGGTCTCGATCGACGTCCCACCGGTGTGCTTTGCGAACTGACGCGAATGACGATAATCTTCGGTACGGGCGTCATTGTCGTCTCTGACGTAATTCCAGTAGGAACAACAGTACCAACTGCCAACAATAGCGTAGACCATGGGTAGCCAGCTATTATATTACTCGTTCGCGCTCGCGAGAACCTAAACCCCCTCGCTACGTCACCACCCGCCGCGAAACTACATTATATATATATATATATATTGTATATATATATATAATATATATATGCACATATATATGTTCGACTGTCCTCTCTCGCGCGCGATGCTCATCCCTTTCCGCATACTCTCTCGCTTCGCCTTCCATACCGCACGGATCGATATAATGCGCGCGGGGCGGAGGGGGGGGGTGGGTCTGGAGGGATGGTTATGCATCCACCGTAGTACTTGCGATTATACCCTCAGGGACTCGCGTTACTCAGCAACTGTACATAGATACAGTCTAGATAAAGGATAATATTTATAGAGACTGGGCGAGATGATATGAAAAAATAAATAAAAAGAATTAAAAAAACAAATAAAAAAAGGAGAGAACTCGATGGTCTCTTCCTCTCGTGGGCAGATTAATCAACGGTCTCCCTTTAGCGAGCCCGGTCATCCGCCGAGTATTAGTTACCGGTCGCTGGGAGAATTAATCATTGAGAATTACACTGCGACCGGTGTTCAATTACGTTTTATTATGGCCAGACGTCGGGACAGGCACCATAATTCGTTTAACAGTGGGGACAATCGGATAATATATGAGGGGACACACCCTTCGGCCGTTTAATCCTTTGAGGCGGAGTGAAAAATGAGGTTGCTGACCCGGAAGAAGGGTTAGGTGAAATTTGAAAATTCGAAGCAAAAAAAGAAAGAATTATGTCACGTTGTGGGACACATTTCTCGATGATTTACCGAGCTGATTAGAGGATACGATAATTCAGCGACGTAAAGGATAAACGCCATTGTCCTGCGAGGGGTCGCTCGGCGTGTTATTAAAAAATAACGCTCGCATGTGTTCGCTTCGCGGCGAACCGCAATTTGAGTGCCATTCTCTCTAGAATGCGTTATCGAGAGCACGTCCTTGGTGCTTCGGGTGATAAAAGACGGGCAATTCGTACGACCGGTAATTATTATTACAAAGTTTTAACGAAGTCTCTCAGGTCCTCGCTCCTCCGTCGCCTCCTCTTTCACTTCTGTCCTCGTCGTTCCGGGCGGCTTTGCCTACCGCCTAGTTCCCGCATGCCGCTCCTGCTGCCGCAGCTCGCTCGTGCACACTGTTCCAAATGCCTTAACGACCGGTAGACTCAATTTTCCTACAGCCACCCTTCGTTCTCCTCGCACCTGCGGCGCCCACCGAACGACCGCCATCGTCGCGACTTTGCTCTCTCGGTAATATGGAAAACGCGAGCGAATATACTGTGGGGAAAAGGGATGAGGAAGAGACAGCATAGGTCTCGCGCATAGAAATGGGATTTTACTCTGGTTCACCGGGAGTAATTATCGGCGTGTCGCATGAGCAAGCGAGCAAGCAAGCCATGAAGATGCCCTACGGCGCGAACGACGCACGTCAGTCGCACTCCATCCAGTCGGAACCATTATGTTCCTTCGAAGCAGAATGGACCGAGACCTCCCTCACCCCGTGCTGGAGTGCGAGCTTCGCGATTCACGCCGGCTCGTACCGCGGAAACGTCAATCTCAATGAGTTTCTTTACTCGCGACTGTAGGCTCCGGCTGCATCGCGTAACGCGAACAAAACGAGGACATATCTGCAATATCCGTGACCTATGAGAACGTGACGACTTCAGATGCCGCATTTTGCTTCCACTCCAGCCCGAGAACGTATTCATTGATAATCAGGTTTTTTTTTTTTTGATCCCGCAATGATACAATTCACAAAGTCACTGCAGCGCGAACGCTTCGTTATTGGAAGAGGAGAACCGCAAAATCATGGTGGCAAAGAGTATACAAGTGGAGCGGCCAGTCCAGTGGCCCCCAATGCTTTTGGTGACCGTGAGTGGACGCGGTTAGCCGCACCTTTCGTGTACTCTCTCCCCGCTTCGACCCCACATCGCTCGTCCGCTCGCACGATTAATTCCACCAAAACTAATTTGCTCGCTTGAAATCCCCTCGATCCCGAGGTCCATCTCCCTCTCTCCGGTGTACATCAAGCCGGATATATTGGACCCGAGAGGGAGAAGAGAGCGGGCGAACTGTGGATGGCATAAGTGCCTACATATATGGCGCTGGTATAGAAACGAAGATAAATGCCGATAATATTTATGCGAGATACGCGAATTCTCCGTCCGATAGTGATTTTCCAAGAGAGATATATTGTAGTTTCATATTCGTCTTTATTTATCTGTTTCGTATCCGCGCATCACCCCCGGTCGTTCGCCAGTTGCGAAACGTTGTTTCATTCAATCCCATTTGTCAGAGTCGGGACCGAGCGGTGTCTAAGGCGAAACCACTAACGAATCTACTGTAGAACACGCGTAACACAATGTACACGGCATGCAGGATTGAGGTTGGAGGACTTTCAAGTTTGGAGAACGTGCACCGCTTCAAAGTTTAACGCATCGTTATATCCGCAATTGCGGTTGTCTATCTATCCATCTGTTTTCTCGTCTCGCTCATCCTCGCTCCGGGTCTCGTTCGATCCTTCCGTCCCTTCCATCCCTGTCATCGAACCCTGTCCTCCGAGGATCCCGGGGGCACTGCCGACATGCGGATGTACTTCTATTCCTAGTTCAGCAAACTGTCTTCTCAAAGGACGTGCAGACGGCCCGAGGAGATCTATGGAGGATTTCTGCCTGGTCGGACTGCCCGTCGTCGCGTGCATGCGCTATCGGCTGGTCTGTGGAATAGCTCATTCTGAACTGCAGTACGCGGCTAATAAATTCTTGCACGCAACCGAGGAAACTCAAGCCACCTCGCGCAATGCAACCGTTATATGTGGTACATATACAGCAGACTGCGATCGTCAGCTGTTCACCCCGATTGTATTGTCATCCCGATCTCCGTTGTCACACTTATTGCTACGATCCGAGCATCAGCTCCCTTCATCCGCTCTATTTCATTCACAATGGAACGATTCCTATTGCGCTGCTCTCCTCCACGAGGACGTCTCTTGATGCACCCGAACGATTTCATCGAGGACGTTGGGCTATATAGAGTATCCCATCGCTTCTGTGCTTCCTGTCGGGCTTCGCAGGGTATCCGGGCTTCAAAGTCCACCGATACACGGAGGGGGGGGGGGGGGGAGTGTTCGGATGCAGGGAATTCGACCTAGGAGCCGAAGACATGCAAATACCGAGTGGAGTTCTCATTCAAAATTCAATCAGTCTTTCCTATTTGGCAATCGCCAGATACTCCCGCATTCTATGTAGGTATATCCTGTACGATGGAAACGCTACAAGCTGTTTCTGTTGACTTGCTGTATCCGCAATGCTACTCTCGCCAGATGCTTCATTCCGTGCTTTCTCTGAAACGCTCAAGGGTTTTCGTGTACTCCGTAACTGACGGTGAATAACATTTCGAAATGTTGCCGGCTAGACTCTCTGGCTCTGGGCTAGTCAAGCATCATCGTCAACGAGGGCAATGGCACAGTTCACAGTACGGGAGACGTATTGTACAAACGTTGAGTGAAATTCGCAGAGAAACACCGACATACCCTCAGCTCTTAATGCATACTGATAGATTCATTCCGCACGGTCGAGCAAAGGACCGACGACAGCTGCAAACAGGAAAACCTCTTCGACAACAGCGTGCGTATATACATGTATACATTTCATCCAGCAAACAATTTCGGCAGCCTTTGATCACTTAATTAACGTAAATTGTTTCACTGCATACCCTTTCAACGAGGAACGAATAGCCCAGTGCCGACTTGCGCCATTCCGGGATTCAACGTCCTTGCGATTCAACCATTACGGTAATTTGCGAGATAACTTTGTGAACCATTGCCTACATTAACACTCGGTTGAAGGGAATAAGAGCATCTTCGCCGCGTGCAGATGCAAGCATGATTCTATGTCGCCCAAATTCCTCTGAAGGAGACAGTCAAACGGACGGACGGCTGCGAACCGTGGATGCACAACGATCGAGATTCCTAAATGGGGTTTCCTTCGAACTATTCTGAATGCGAGGATTCTATCACGAATCCTATCTAAACTCTGGAAAATTTAAAGTTTTGACCGGGTTCCAGGACTTCCCCGCAGCGTATCCCATCTATATACCCATTCGGCGTGGAAACTCGCGAGTTCGACGAGTCTTCTACCCAACCGTTGATACGACAACGCATCCACCTTCCAACTGTTTTCCCTCTATATCTCGCTGAGTAAAGTGAAAATCTATCGGCGCGCTGCGATTTAGCCTGATAAATCTTAAATTTTCCGACTGTGCGGAGATGGAGGGAGTCTTCCAGGGGATTTTCCCAGTGACTCAGAGATCATATATCTGTATAACGTAGTGGCGGGGGGGGGATATCAGTCGAGTTTAATTAGCTCGAGCCGAGCCAGCCAATCCGTTCATCCGCTGGAGGACTCCCTCGATTGTCGACCCGACCAGCTCCGGACTAGCTCACCACCTCGGCAAGAAACTCTGGTACATAATCCTCTCTCCGAGTTCTATCTCGCTTCCGGCTTCTCG
The DNA here is from genome assembly GCA_963922035.1 of Amblyjoppa proteus. Classification (NCBI taxonomy): domain Eukaryota; kingdom Metazoa; phylum Arthropoda; class Insecta; order Hymenoptera; family Ichneumonidae; genus Amblyjoppa; species Amblyjoppa proteus. The sequence goes on from OY998234.1 coordinate 10,826,208, forward strand.
CTACCCATCTTTTGCTCGTCCTCGCATTCCACGACATACTCTCAAGGGCCATCGGGGAGTTCATTGCCTTCCTAACTAATCTGGAAAGTACGGTTTACCCTAAGAGATCTCCGGATGTGCGCGTATCTCTAACATTCCATCGCGAAATTCCTCGAGGGGTAACTCGATAAATATTCGATGCATTTCGCGTTTTACCCTCGTTAAACTCCGACGCTCGAATCGAGTCCTCAGTCAAATTTTTTCCACAAGCGATAGTTTAACTTCGCGTTAAGGACGACTCGACCTCCCTCCCGATCGGTCAAGAGGGAGATCGAGTCCTCCTTAACGACCCGAGTACAGTTTCGGACCTAATGGCTCTAATGCTGCTTTCCGAAGGGTGCGGAAACCCTGTCCAGCGGAAATGCCTCTGCTTTCTCATCAAGGTCCACCCTAATCCTATTACGTTTGGGTGCCAAACCTTCAGCAACGTTGAAAAAAAATACCATTATGGTCTTCTTTACCACCCGGGGTATTTACACATGCCCTTGGATGGCTTTCACCTTGATTGACTGATGGATATATATTTCCATACTTCATTACTTACTCGGTGACACGCGCTGCCGTTATAGATTTTTACGGAAATGGGTCATAATATTTTTATGGTCTTTCTATGACAGTACAGTATCTCTTTATTCTGTGAGGTGCAATACAGAGGTCCACCGTTGCCCGAGTCGCTCGAAACGCTTGAGGCGCTGAAGGAGATGGGACTTAGGTGTCAGGAACGTTGAAAAATGGCGAAGGGATATACAGAGAACAGTTACTCGTAAAATTTTATGATCCGCTATGCACTTTCACCCTTCGGAGAGGTCGCGTGATTCTCTCGGATGCGAAAGGTTCTTCAACCTGCGGTTGTGCGGACGGTGGCGTTGAGGAAAATAATAAAAAGTCGTTCGTCATTCTCGGATCGCCCGGGGCCAACGAGTGAAAGAGAGAAGGTGGGCTTGCTGAAAACGTTTAAAGTCCGTGCGATGACGGAGAGCCGTAAAGTCACGTAGGAAAACTCGAGATGGACTTATCTTCATTGAAAATTCTATTCGGCCTCCTTGCGCCGCGTTCGCGCTCTCCACTCTTTCTCCTCGCGTGAAAAATCTCATTCGCCATTTCTGCCCGCCTTTCCACCATCGGTTCCTCGTTATTGGCTTAATTTTTTGTTCTCCCACGTAACACGCAACTTATGGTATTCGAGAACTGTGCATGAAAGATGGGCGAACTATTCCGCCTGTACCGACGTTGGCGAGGGTTGAATCGAGAAAAGAGTCGTTTCAAACCGCTGACGCCACGATTTCGCGGGATCGCCGACCGACGATTCTCACACTCGCTTCATCTTCCTCCACTCGTTCGCCAATACATTATTATATATTCTCGGCCATTATCAACGGGGCTCGCCCGACTTCGACGTGGCATCGTTTCCATCAATGCAACCGTCGGCACTTCCGGTTCTCATCTCCTTCGTCTTCTCCGCCTATTCTTCGACCCGCCTGCCCACCCTCGTCGTGCAACCCACGATTCAATCACTATACACTTCGCCGAGAATAAAAAGAGTAGAAGTAGAACGAGCCCTCAACGGCACGGTACCTTTATTCGAGCATGCACATCGACCCAACGAGAGAATGGAAGTACGTGCTCCACTCGAGAAACAGAGAGAGTGTGAGAAACTCGACGACGAACGATAGTAAGAAGACGCTCTACCGTTGATGCTCACCAATCGTTTCGTCGTGTCGACTATTCACCCGAGAATTTCATGGCGGGAGGAAGCCGACAGTATAATAACGACAAAGCTACCCCCTCTCCCCGTTCGCATACGGTACAGCTTGTTTTATAGAATGCACTATAGTAGTGTAGGACGTTCCACAATCGATTGACGATATTCGCGAGAACATTCCAAAACAGATTCAAATCACGAACGAAACACGCATGGTGAACATTCTAGGCTGATCAACACTACTGCGTGGAACCTTTTGACTCGTGGACTCGTGGTTTGATTGCGTGGTTTACATGTCGCCCGACAACACGACGCCTGTGATTATATTCAATACCGAGAAGTTTATACGTAGAATTTCCATGAATTCCATTCATTGTGAAACAGCTTCCGGCAGCAAAATGGAAATAATTAAAAGCACAGGAAATGGACGGGGGTAAAGCTCAAAGGGAATGGCATGAAAGTGCTTTCAAAAGCTTTCTACCGTACATCAATAAAATGAATTTTAGAATTTCGCTTGCAATACAGAGTTCTATGGACGTGCCTGATATTCAGATATATCGGAATAGCATGCGTCATCTTCCACGCGGCAAAATACTCCAAAGTGTAAAGAAGCGTAATTTCATGTCCTTTGAAAATAGGAAGTGGGAAGTGTATCAGATGGCTGGTTTGAGAGAGATGGTTCCTCTCTGGTTCACTTCGCGAGCCCCCTCCCCTTGAGCGAAGCTCCGCTCTGTGCTGCGCCGCAATTAAATCAACGTTTCACCCTCTCGCATGCCTTACTCGTTGATACCGTTAGCCTGACCACTCTATGTCGCCCTCCGGGGCGAGAGTCAAGAGACCATCTCGAGAAGGCTACTTTAATTTTTTGTCATGCATCTTCCCGTCTCTACCAGGGAAAACCAACACTTGTGTAGCTCGCAGCGGATAGAGTGCGCTTTGGCCATACTTCGCATGCTGGCGGAGCTTTGAACCCCTGGTGCGCAGGGGAATTGCAAAAGCTTCTTCAGTCTTTGCGCACTTGACGGCATTTTCTTTTTTAACATCGCTGTGTTCGTCCTGACAATTTCCCACGGGGCTGCAATCCATCGCAAAGGATGTAATCGCATTAGCGCGGTAACAACGACCCAGAGGACAATGAAATTTCTGAATGAAGAGATCTCTCAATCGATCAGTATTTCCAGAAAAGATTTGATGTTTGCGTAAAGCATTTTTGGAACCTCGACTGCGCGCAATCCAACCCCAAACCAATGAATTCTCAACTACGGTACAGCGGGAACGATGGAAGAAGTCGCTTGACCTTTCAATCGTAATTTTCTTAACAGTCGTGCGCGATCCTTCACCTCCGGTTGGTTGGCCGATCAACTACGTTAATTCAATGTATAACGGAATCTCCCCCCCCCCCCCTATGAATACGCGACGTTTCGGATCTATTTTAGCGTGCACGAGCAGCTGTAGGTAGGATGCGGCCAATTAATACTGGTGAGCTAGCGAGTGTGCCACTTGTCGGTTCATCTCTTTGACAGACAGCAGCGGGTCGGCATGGCAAAGAGGTGGACGACGAGTGAGAGCTTTTGAATTCGTTTATGCGAGCGGTTTCACTATCTGCCGAGCTCAAAGAGAATCCAGCCGCAAAGCCCCGTGCGACACTCTCCCGCGAGAATATCCGTGAAAGCGCGGAAACACGCTACAGGCGCGACGAGAGTGGGGGAACGCACATTCGTGACGCACAGGAGGCGAGCTGGCGGTTGACTTTGTACACATTTTGCCATCTTGGAAGGCGCGGATGACTGTTGTTCGAAAGTAATTCGTCGCCTGGCATCGAGATAATGCGCACTACTCGAGGACCCGGACGGTGATCTCAAAGTGGACCAAGCTCTTGCTTTTCGCGGATAGAGATGCGCGTGCTGACGCATACTTGACTCTTCCCCGGGTATAATCGTTACTTTACACAAAGCTAAGACGTGATGCTGCAAGTCGTTGGATTCTCACCGTTGACGCTTATGCGGGTGGCAGGTTCCTTCCGGGACTTGGGAAGACACTTCCATATGCGACTCAATTTGTCGACGAAGCATCGGGATAACCACTAGAAACTTCAGTCGATTACCGATGACCCGCTTGACTTCAATCTGCGACCAAAATTGCGCACGACTCGCTGTTCGATAGGGAAACGCGCGAAAGAAACGACGCCAAAAATAGTTTTTGGAGATGACCGTATCGCTAATACCGGCTTTCCAAAGGCGAAATATAAAAATATAATCGTTCTCACAATATCCAAACTTCTTAACGAGATCCAATGAAAAATAATCGCCGAGACCGATTTATAGCTCTCTATAATATATAAAAGTTTCGCCGCCGTCCCGGTGTCAAGTTCCGCTTCACCATACGGAGGGAGAGGTCCCCTTTTACGAAGGAGCCGCCTTTCTCCCTTACACCCAGAAAAATAATTTATGTGACGGCCCCCGTTTAAGTAAAATCCGATTTAAATAAATATTTATTTCACTTAAGTAACTATTTACTTAATTTAAATAAATATTTATTTAAATCAAGCAGATATTCTACTTAATCTAAATAAACGGTGACCGTCAAATAAATCATTTTTCTGGGTGTATCGTAAGGAATAAAAGTTAGCTACACGACACACGGAGCCTCTCCCAGTTCGGTGAAGCTGACCTCCCTTCGAAGCTGAAATATTAAAGTCCCTTTACAGAGAGGCGGCGAGGGTCGAGGGGGTGCTGATTATTTTAAATCCCCTTGGGTTCCTGCTCAGACTCTGATTATTTGAAGTCTTTTAGCGACACTCAACGGGAGCACGCAAAGCACGCGACCCACCAGAAGCCCTAGTATACATATATATATACGTATGTATATCAATCCCTTTCGTAAGTAGTAAAAGTGGGCTTGCGTCAGACTTAATTGCTTTGTGGACGAGGAATACCTTCGGCGTCTTACAGTGAATACTATCATTGCTCCGTATATCTATAGGCGTCCATAAAGTATGGAAAATGAGGGGCTCGTTCGTCGTATCTGGGCGAAGCTTTATTCGGATCCTCTGCATACAGTGTGGCGTTCACCTCCCTCCCCGACAGAACAAACTCCGTCCCATTATGCACGCGATATAACTTTAGACCCATGTAATTTTCCGCACGTTCGGCGCATTCCTCGGGCCTTCCCCTTGCCTCCCCCGCGCCGAAAAGAGGGAAGTTGAGAGGGTAATGGCGCTTTTTGCGTTGGGTATGGTAAGGGAGTGAGGAGGCCCTGGCTGCCAGTGCGAGGGTCTGGCAAAGTGGCGGATGAAAAAGGGCCACCTCGACGACATTGTGCGACGACTTCGCGCCGGGCGCGTTTGTCGACTGAACGAGACGCGGAGGAACAGCCGCGGAGGGCTGTCCTGGCTGGTGGAATCGCAGCCGGCGAAAGAGCAGTATTACGTCGGCCCGACTCGGTTCTCTCTCATTGAACGATAATTATAGCGACGAAACCATCCGACGGCAGATGGTCCCAATTCGCGGTAACCTAGAAACGCGACATTTTCTTGGGTTTTTAATCTCGGCGTCGATTAAAGTCAACGACGAGAGGGACGGGCGGCGGCGGACGGAAACGTGTAAGGACGGCGAAACGGCTGCGGGACCGCCTCGACTCCTCGAACGGGGACGAGAAAGGGATATTAATATTTCATCCAATAACGACCGCCGGACCGCCAACTGCAACACCGAGACGCAAATGTCGACAGATAAAGGAAAAATATTAAAGAATATTATCCGTTATGTTACGCGGTACCGAGCCGTGAGCTCTTAGAACTTACTTTTCAGTTTTTTTTTTTTTTTTTTTTTTAATTTTTTTTTTATATACATTTTCCCGCATCTTTCACCGCGAAGAGAAGAGCCGAGCCATGTTGATGACCCGAGCAGAAGCTTTCAGCGGCACAAGGAGAAGCCTCCACGCCTCTTTCGTTATATAGCCGGGAAGATTACAACGTTTTTACCGTCTATTTTCTCTCGTCAACGGTGGAATACTTTTATTATCATTATAATTATATCGTAGATTATAGCGGTGGTGCACATGTGCGACGATACCGTCACCAGTTTTCTGCCATCTCCGTCTCTGATGACGCTATTCGGTTCTCCACTCCTGTAATCCGCTGCTGCAATCGGGAACAAATTCTCGGGACTTTTATCTCTTCTTCGTCCTTGCTATTATGCAATAACGATATTTATATATATCGCTCGATACAGGATTTATTGGGTTGGCGAGTGTTTTCGATAACCGCGCAAGAACTCCGGAGGGGAAAAAAAAAAGAAAAATTTCGTCCGCTTGAGATTTGCCGTGAAACGGTCGTTTCTGGTTTTCACCGATAAATTTGCGGCGGGCCGTTAAACGAGAGTTGCCCAAGACACAGAGCCGGAATCGTGTCGCGAATCAGAACGAGAACGAAGATTTACAGGCGTCCCATGACGAATCTATATCCATCCGAAGTAAATTGATAGGCAGGGATTAAATGGGATGAGGGAAAATGAGGTTCCGAAGAAGCCGCGGTGAATGAAAAGCACACAAGCTTCGGGCGGGGGCGGCGGAGAAAACTGGCGAATCTCTTACCGCCGCGGTGTGGTCCATCGATTGGCTCGTCTCCGCTTAATACTTTGAAAACTCGGCTATTCCGCGGTGGGAATAGAACGCGAGCGAGCGAGGAACGAAGTGGAAGAAGACTCGGTTTACTACGTGCTATAAGCCCGGCCGCAAGGCAGAACGGCGTGAACGGAATTCTCTCCGGTTGCCCTCTCGACTCTGTACTCCTCCCTGTTACGGCCAGGGTGCGAAAATTCTCGCTCAAAGTTCTCGCCGGGCTTACCGTGGAAAACTTTCGCCCTCGGGATATATAGAAAACAGACAGAAATTGCGCCGTGCCGCATGACGCACTCTCGGCTGTGATGCACACTTGTCTCTGTTGTTCCAGCCCTTCCCTCGTAAATAAACGTTTATCTCAAATATTTTTACACAAAGCTAACAGATGTAATTTTCATTCGTAGCCTCAGATGTAATTTTCATTCGTAGCCTCAGATGTCATTTTCGTTCGTAGCTTCAGATGTAATTTTTATTCGTAGCTTCAGATGTAATTTTCATTCGTAGCTTCGGTTGAAATTTTCATTCGTAGCTTCAAATGTAATTTTCATTCGTAGCTTCAGATGTAATTTTCATTCGTACCTTCAGATATAATTTTCATTCGTAGCTTCAGATGTAATTTTCATTCGTAGCTTTAGATGTAATTTTCATTCGTAGCTTCAGATGTAATTTTCATTCGTAGCTTCAGATGTAATTTTCATTCGTAGCTTCAGATGTAATTTTCATTCGTAGCTTCAGATGTAATTTTCATTCGTAGCTTCAGATGTAATTTTCATTCGGAACGTCAGATGTAATTGCTTCATTCGTAGCTTCAAATGTAATTTTTATTCGTAGCTTCAGATGTAATTGCTTCATTCGTAGCTTCAAATGTAATTTTCATTCGTAGCTTCAGATGTAATTTTCATTCGTAACTTCAGATGTAATTGCGTCATTCGTAGCTTCAGATGCAATTGCTTCATTCGTAGCTTCAGATGTAATTTTCATTCGTAGCTTCACATGTAATTTTCATTCGTAGCTTCAGATGTAATTTTCATTCGTAGCTTCAGATGTAATTTTCATTCGTAGCTTTAGATGTAATTTTCATTCGTAGCTTCAGATGTAATTTTCATTCGTAGCTTCAGATGTAATTTTCATTCGTAGCTTCAGATGTAATTTTCATTCGTAGCTTCAGACATAATTTTCATTCGTAACGTCAGACTTAATTTTCATTTGTAGCTTCAGATGCAATTTTCATTCGGAACGTCAGATGTAATTGCTTCATTCGGAACGTCAGATGTAATTGCTTCATTCGTAGCTTCAGATGCAATTGCTTCATTCGTAGGGAAAGAAAGGAGCACGAATCATGACCGAAAAATCCAAACAGTCAATTTTCTTGTACGCCTTGTAATTGGATTAAAAAAAAATGTGTATCAAATGAATCGTATCTGCTGACGCATTATAGAAATTCGGAGTCTGTCGGCGATTACTTTTCATACGAACTCGTGGGATTGCTGACCCAAAGGTGGGTCCGCTTTCTTCCAACGAAATGATAAGGAGCAGATTCCCTGGGCAACTTGTCTCCCCCAAGTAAACACCGAACTTTAACCATTTCCGAGTTCTACGGAGGAGCTGGTAGTCGGAGCCGGTGGGACTGCTCGCCCTCCGTGTAAGTTAAAACGTGTACACCGACGTGTAAGAAGACTGCCGCACATGCCGTCGGGTGTATCTCTTCAACTCTCGAAATCTCTAGTACTAACTGACTCGTTTCCGTTCCTCCCGTGCGTGAGAAGCTGTCTCTCACCGAAGACGATCTCGCGTACCAGTGTGCGAGCTCTACGTGGTCCTCACCGAGAGACAGCATCCGGATACCGAGGTCTCGCAAACCGCCGCTCGTACCTCCATTACTTTCGCGCCCGCTACCAACGACATCCCTTACCGAAACTTGCCGGATTCGCTCCGCCCTTCGGGGTGACTTCAGATTTCACGTAGCACGAATATCAAGAGAGTCGCACGCCCGGCTGAATCGCATTTCAAACATAGCTCCCTTGTCTAGTCCTCCCCGACAGAGTCTCGCAACCGGCGCACTCGAACAGTAATTAACTTTGCGACGGAATATGGTACCCGGTATGCATATATATAAGCCCCGCCTGAGAAACGATCGCGCTTCGTCGTACTCGGGTGAAATTTCAAGTCGGTGAAATTTGTTTGCGGAGTGTGCATATGTCGAAGTAATCGAATGAGAGGAGAGGCTGGTAAACTCGAGATGCGAGACACTTCGGTTGGTACACATTGTCGCGGAAAATTGGTTCCCGTTCCTTAGTGAGGAAGTACGGACGATTATAAGTCGATCGACTTTATATCGATAATCGTGTGACGTAGGAGCATTGGTTGCCTCAATAACAACCCCGCCGTCTGCAGCACGCTCGGGTTTGTACTTATTGTTGGCGGTGGCTCCTGGTGGAGGAGAGTGGGGCCAAATGGCGCGGCTGGGCAAAACGGGACAGTGAGGGCGAAACTCAACCTTACAATAATTTTTGGATGCCCCGTTTTTGTCTCAACGATACATTCGGATTTTCAAACCCGTTTTGCCCCACGTACCACCATCGCCACCATCACAAAAGTTATCGGAAAATTGCGTTTTGTCTCATTGTCCCACTTTGCTTCGCTCTCCCTTGCTACTGTAGCACATGACGCGAAGAGAGTCTCCATCGCGCGAGCAAATTTCAAATAAAATTTATTTCGGCAACGGAACGTGACAAACGCTAGCCGATTTCTCGAACTTTGGTTCCATTAATCTTCCCAATTTAAGGAGGGTCGTGCGTTACAATGTAATCGAGAGAAATATGCTGATTTTTCTTACGCATTCATATGAACGGTCTAAGTGTAACTACAAAGTTTGAATGCGTTCGTCTTCACCGTTTTTGAGAAATATTTTTTCTCGAAATCAGCCGGCAACCTAACTTTTTTTTTTTATGAAAACGATTTGTTAATTTTTCTAAATACGTATGAATTTTTTTCAGAATTTCGTGTAATTTTCGAAAATTGCGTATTCAGTTACTAAAAAAAAACGTAATTATCAAAAATTACACAAAATTCCGAAAAAATGTATACGTATTCAAAAAAATTAACAAATTGTTTTTATATAAATAAAAAGTTAAGTTGTCGGGGGATTTGTTGAACAATTTTTTTCAATCATTTATTAACATTTTGGAATTATTATTATTATGCAAAATCAATATTTTTGGCACATTCCATATGCTCGATTTTTTTCAGAATTTTATCTCTTTTAAAAAGTGTTCGCAATTCACCCAGAAAAATAATTTATTTGACGGCCACTGTTTATTTGGTTTGAGTAAAATATTTATGAGATTTAAGTAAATATTCATTTAAATTAACTAAGTAGTTACTTAAATGAAATAAATATTTATTTAAGTCGAATAAATTTTTTACTTAATCTAAATAAACGGTGGCCGTCAAGTAAATTATTTTTCTGGGTGTTGTTCTCTGTCAATTCTCTCTGAACGCACGTGAGCTCAGGCTGTCCGCTAGTACTACCTTAAGATAAGGATGTGCTATTTTTTTCCACGTCTCCGTGTCTTCGGATAGTCGATCGTCCCGATGAAATTTCATCTGGCAATTTTAACCGTAAAACTTGAGGCCTGTCGGTCGGCCGAAGCCAATCAGGAAAAAGTTGAATACGGTTGTGAAAAGAATGCCGGTTACGTCGATGTCATTCGATAGGACGCGATTGCGCTGCGGGCCGGTGAAATTTCGCAATCGGCACATTTCCACCGAAATGAAATATTTATCAGGTAACCGGAGACCCGCAAGCTCGGTGAAGAAAAACCCGAACGTGCTAGTGGCCAGCGCGGGAACGCAAGCGACGGTCCGGGTCTACCCCCCCAGGGGAGTTATGAAGCGTGTCTCATATGCTCCGTGGTCGGTTCCCGCGGGGAGGTAGCGAAAAAGAGATCGGAAGAGATAGGTTGAAAATATTATGCTTTTAGAGTGGAGCCAAGAGGGCGCGTGCCCGCTCCGTTTTCCCGTTCAGGAAGACATAGGTGGAAAAAAAAAACAGAGGAAATAAAAAGAGAGAAGAGACGATAGAGAACGATGTCGCCCCGTCTAGAGTCCCCAAGCGCTTTCGCCTTTTAGCCTTGTCCGTAAAGCTCAGCGTAAACCTCAACGTTTCTCCGGACTGCGTGCCGCGAGTTTTGCCAGCCGTGCAATCTTTTTTTTTTTTTCTTACTTTGCCCTCTTTCTTTTTTCGTTCGTTCTTCCGTAGTTTGCGGAAGCTTCGAAAAGCGAACTCTTTCCGGTAGAGCAAACACGAGCATAAAATAAAACTTGCTATAACTACCTCGAGATTCACGTTCGAAAGCGGCAAGTGAATTTCGCACACCCGCGACTTTCCCACCGATCAAACTTCGTTTCTCGTTTAGTGAACTTTTTTTTTTTTTTTCTTGGATCCAGCCGGCAAGCGGAGGAAAACAACATCGGTAGAAATTACATCGATCCAGCGAAAACCCGTGCTATTTTCGAGAGATTGCGTCGTTTGAAATGCGTGAACCCGGTGAAGAAATTTGTCAGGGAGTCCCGACTTACGATCGGATGCCGATCGGCATTCGATAGAGATTTCTCGAAAAGGGCGTCCTTCTAAGAATCCGAACGGATCTTGATTTGGTAGTTAAAGTCGGTCATCAACGCCGCTAGGGCTGTTGCATGGGAAATCCGAAGCAGGGCGTCCTTATAAGAATCCAGATGGATCCCGTTTCGATACTTAATGTGGTGCTTGCGGTACAGTCCAGCCAAACGTGAGTTTCAGGGAAAATTTCGAACACTTCTCGACGGGATAGAAATCTGAAAAAAATCGAGTGTATAAGAGGCGCTGCAAAGATTGCTTTCGTGAAATAACAATTCCAATTTGTCATTAATAAATTGAAGATAAAAATCATTATTCAACAAATTACACGGCAATTGAACTATTTTTCTTCATAACAATAACTCATTTATTTTTACGAATGCGTATGAAGGTTTTCAGCATTTTTTGTAAACTTTGAAAATTGCGTTTTTTCACAGCTTGAAACATAGAAAAAAACGCGATTTTCAGAGATTAGAAAAAAATTCTGAAAAAAATTCATACGTCATCAGAAAAATAAACGAATCATTTTTATACAATGAAGCAGTCAAGTCGCCGGGTAATTTGTCGAATAATGATTTTTATCTTGAGTTTGTTGATAAGAAATTGCAATTATTATTTCACAAAAACAATCTTTGCAGCACCTCCCGTACACTTGATTTTTTTTCAGATTTTTAGCCGTCGAGAAGTGTTCGAAATTTTCTCTGAAACTCACGTTTGGCGTCACTGTACCGCAAGTACTACCTTCAAATCGGTCATCAATGCAGTTAGGGATGCTGCAGGAGAACCCTAAACAAGGCGTCCTTACAAGAATCCAGCTGGACTCGATTTGAACTTAATAATTACGCAGAATCTAATTTGCGACGATTACATCACACCTCTGAAATCCGACTGGATGCGAGTTGCACGTAAACCCAGAGAAATAATTTATTTGACGGCCACCGTTTATTTAAATTAAGTAAAATATTTATTTGATTTAATATATATTTATTTGATTTAATATATACAGTCATAGGCAATTAAAGTGGAACACGATTTTTTTCGCCTGTTTTGGCAAAAGTTGGACCCTTTCACGTATACTGTCGCCAAAATAACGTTGTTCCACTTCAATTGCGTATTACTGTATTTATTTGATTTAAGTAACTATTCACTTGATTGAAATAAATATTTATTTAAATCAAATAAATACTCTACTTAATCTAAATAAACGGTGACGGTCAAATAATTGATTTTTCTGGGTGTAGGGAGCCTCGTAAGAATCCAGTTGGATCCCTGCCCAACTTTCTCGACGGGACATTAATTAATTTCCATTTGAGACAGCAAACTTGCCGAGACATAAAAATCCCTCACTCAATAAGTGACGCGGAGAAAAAGTACGACAACCGCGACAATACGCGCAGAGAATAGTTTTGGTCACTACAGCATAGCACACGCTGCCGTAGCACATATCGTATGTCAGCACAGTGACAGCAAAATTATTTGCTCTGGCAACGAAAAAATATTTGTTACCGCCGGATTTGCTAGGACAGCAAATCTCATTTGCTGCGACAGCATTGTTGTTACTGCTGAACGATTTCGTATTGCTTTGCGGTTCATCTTTTCTTAATCAAACAACTTTTTTTTATATTAAATGATAAACTAACACTGATAATAGGCATAAAAAGATTAAAATATCACAACAACAAAAAAATGTATGAGCACGAATACTCGAAATACCTATAGGAGCGACAAGAACGACCTGACATGAGGATCGAACTCCCTACCTAACCATTATGCCTACCTATAAACCTAAGACGCTACCGACTTACGCTATTCCTAACTTGCAAATTTTTTATTCAAATTCCCTATAAGGTACATCGAACATTATAGGTGATACATTACCTGTGATTCAAGTGATCATTAAGGATGCCTCACATATTCGTTCCTAATCAAACATTTAATTTGAAATTGAATCTAAACTGAAACTCAGTTCTTTTGTATTTTTTGATTGTTTTGGGCCGCACTACCGACTTACGCTATTCCTAACTTGCAAATTTTTTATTCAAATTCCCTATAAGGTACATCAAACATTGTAGGTGATACATTACTTGTGATTCAAGTGATCATTAAGGATGCCTCACATATACGTTCCTAACCAAACATTTAATTTGCGATTGAATCCAAACTGAAACTCAGTTCTTTTGTGTTTTTTGTTTGTTTTGGGCCGCACTACCGACCGCTCGACGAATCGTGACGCGGGCCCCCTGTGTCCTTTAACGCGTCGCTCATTTTTACTCCATTGCACATCGGAATATCTTGCTTCCTACAATGCTTCCTAATTATTTGAGCTTGTAGTGTACGAATTATATACTTTTGCTTGGCGACCGCTTGTCACAAAGTAAACAGGTGACACGAGGAGATACTTGTACTGTACCAGCAAACCATTTGCTATACCAGCAAATAATTTGCCACATCAACATATAATTTGCTATACCACCAAATCGTTTGCAGCAAGGGCAAATCTTTCCGTGACACATGAACTTTGTTCCCGTTACAAATTATTTTTGTGGGGAGGACAATGCGTTTGCCGCAAATACAAATTTTTTTTGCTGTTGCAACAAAAAGAACTCATGCAAACGCACTTTTGCTGTCGTGACTAAAAAAATTTTCTCCGTGATATGAGAAAGAGCTCGGAGGCGGTTGACGATTCTGTCGGGAGGTGTTGCAAGAACGCGGGAGAACGAGAAGGCCTCGAATGGAAAGAAAATAAGGAGTGACGCGAAAGGATGATCGTGCGCTCCGTGACGCAGGACACAGTAGCAAAGGTTTAAAGATGGAGGGGAAAAGTTGAGACGCGGGGAAGATATATCTCGAGAAGCCTTAAGGGATGCAGCGCAGCCAGAGGCGCAAAGTCCTCGATATTTCGAATGGGGAAACGAACCGGTGGAAGCTAACACACTACCGGGTGTGTTGCCGGTGGGCTGGATCGGTGTACCTTACGACGCTCTTAAATTAAATTACATGCAGTCGCCACAGTCACGACGGCACACTTGGCACGAGTGCCGTGAGTGAGTGAGTGAGTGAGAGAGAGAGAACCTCGCCCAACCCTTTGCCTCCACCGTCAGTTTTGCCTCATACCTCAGGCATCGCTTTTCCCGCGTCGCTCGCTCGCTCGCTCGCTCCCGCCCACTTTCCATCCGTGCCGCTATCGTTCCCGCGCCCCTTCCTCACCCCTGGCCGTTCCTCGCATGCATAATGCATACGGTATTTTGCGAGGTACCCTGGGACGCAATTCAGGCGACTCCGGTACCGAAGACCCCGCCGCTTCGCGTGCCACTTCACCCTACTCTCGGGCGAAAGCTCCTTGCATCCCCGTCCGATGCTCACGGTCACGCTGCCACGGCTCGTCTCTCTCTATCTCTTACCGTCTCTCGTATCTCCCGATGCTCAATAAAATTGTAAACACCGCTTCGATCGTGCGTTCTGAGGACCCTCTTAGAAAATCGATAAAATCGAGACGTGCCTTTTAAATTTCCGTGGCACGGAGCGACCGCATCGGCCCACCGCGGCACCGAGGCGAGCGAGCGGAAGCGGAAGCGTAAGAACTCGGAGGTAAAAGACATTCGAGGCAATGTATATTTTAAACGTCACTGAGGGGGGGGGGGGGGCGACCGAGAATCGAAGAGGGTAGTTTATAGCTCATTTCCAGTTTCAGTTCCGCTCACAGTGCTTCCTCTCGTACCGCAAACAAAAACGATACCTGTAGGTTTCGACGGCGTTCGAACAATCACTCGAACACTTACCCGCCCATTATCTTCGTGCCTTCTTTCTTCGCCTGTCGTGGCTGAGCGGCGAGTCGAAGGGAGGGCTTTCAGCGCGAACAACCACATTGGAGACGGCGCGATTTCGCTTATCCGCGACTCAGCCGACCGGCCTCCTTCTGTATTTAGGGAAGAGCGGGGCAAAACGAGACAGCAGGGGCGATTCTCAATTTTGAAACCATCTTTGGAGGCCCCATTTTTGTCTCAACGATACTGCCGGATTTTCAACACCGTTTTGTCCCACATACCATTTACCGCCACCATCCAAAAGTTATTGGAAAATGGCGTTTTGTTTCATTGTCCCGTTTTGCCCCGCTGTCCCATTTTGCCCCGCTCACCCCCCTGTATATTCCACCTAGTCGTCGAGGAGGTCGAGTTTAGCAGAGGGCAATTCTCGTAACTGTTAAAATGGTAATTGGCTCGGAAGTCCCCGTATCACATTTACGTTATACACATACCTGAGGGCGAGCCCGAGGTTTCATGCAGCGCAGTGCTGGCTTATGCTCCGTACAGCGCGTTTAGCAACTGTAGCTCCACTCGGAGAGCTCGAGCTTCTGAAACACGAGTTCGTGACGTATAGTTATTGACGTTTGCGTGCCTCGTACCGTCGGTCGTCCCCCGCGTTGCCCTCCTGTCAAGATCGTTCAGCGGAAAAATTGAACCAACTTTGTCCGTTGATGTAATTCCTCGTGTATCGACAATCTGTCAATTTTAGTTTGTCGTGTCGAATTTCTGATTCAAGTGGTTTCCTGCATTACAACACCGGTTAACTTCTGCCCCGATAGGGACCTTTCTTTTTTTTTTGGACTTACTTTTTCTTCTTTGTTTGAGTAGCAAAAAGGTCGAGAGTTCGGCGAGCCGACTGTGAGGGATTTCGAGGGTATCCGTTGAAGTTTGTGTTAAAAACTACTCGAGTTTCAAAGTGTATTTTTCGTTAAATCCACATGTACGTATGGGAAAGCTGAAACTATCCTGTGTTTAATCTTCTCAAATGACGAATTTCGAACTCATTTGAAATCGACGATGTGCGTAATTTACATCGTCACTGTGCGTAGCACCGTGGCGGAGGATAATATAGTATAGGAGAGAGCGGGGCAAAACGGGACAGCGGGGCACAACGGGACAGCGGGGCAAAATGTAACAGCAGGGGCAACACTCAATTTTCCAATAGTTATTGGATGCCGTTTTTGTTTCAACGATACATCCGGATTTTCAAGACCATTATACCCACTTGCCATCATCGTCATCATCCAAAAGTTATTGGAAAATTGCTTTTTGTCCCAGTATCCCGTTTCGCCCCGCTGTCCCATTTTGCTCCGCTCTCCCCTGGAGGAAACCGGTGCAAAATGAGAAGCGCTAAAGACTGCAGTCTAGGTGAAAATGTCACTTCTCCAGTGCTGGATTTAGGCACAGGCAAAGCAGGCAATTGCCTAGGGGCGCCGAGCTGCCGGGTGCGCCGCCGCGATGAGAGAAAAAATATTTCCGAAAATACTGAATATCTTATAAATCTCTTTACTTGTTTTCAAGCCGTCAAAGGTGCATAATTTTAATCCATAAACTCGCGTATGAGTCGTGTGTAATATAGACATTGATTTATACTTTGTTATCAGTTGAGAGGCGAAAAAAGGTCGATGGATATTATAGTTTTAAAACTCGCAGCATCTTGGTTGAGTTATCCATTCAACACTCACGATAGTCAAGGCAAGGCGAACGAACAGTGCATGTTCCAGTGCGCACATAAGTTTATCGAGTGAAATATTGTTGGCAATTTACTACTGAATATAAAGAATTTTTTCTAGGATTGCATAAAGTTAGTGCAAAACAATGAATCATGTGTGATTTAAAGAAGAAACCAGGTGGATATGTGGATATCAATCCAGGAAACGAACATTGGCCAAAGAAGAAAGTGAAAAAAAAAAACCTATTGAAAACAAATGTTGGGGCGCCAAAAATTGGCTTGCACCCAGAAAAATAATTCATTTGACGACCACCGTTTATTTAGATGAAGTAAAATATTGATTTGCTTTAAATAAATATTTATTTAATTTAAGTAACTATTTATTTAATTTAAATAAATATTTATTTCATTTGAGTAACTATTTACTTAATTTAAATAAATATTTATTTAAATTAATAAATAAATATTTTACTTCATCAAAATAAACGGTGGCCGCCAAATAAATCATTCTTCTGGGTGCAAGCCAATTTTTGACGCCCCAAAAATTTTGTTCAATAGGTTTTATTCGCTTTCTTCTTCGGCCAATGTTCGTTTTCTGGATATTTTTCTGGGTGTGCTTAGGGCTCCAGCAGTTTTAAATCTGCCACTGGCCTTCTCATATCGATCATTTTAATGAACAGTCCGAATTTCATTTTTGTTTGTCAGTAAACAGTCAATTACCAGTTTCCCTCATTTTACTCATTGAAGCTAGCGGCAGTACATTCGGTGCCTTCAAAGTTCGTGCACAGACACAGGTCGAGAAATGTATGGATGGGCGCATAGCGAGAGTTGCACTCGGGTCATGAAAAACCGGGAAGGATTCTCATCCCCTGAATCGACAGCAACAGCAAACCTGCGGCAGCGGACTTCACTCCAAGTCGGGCAAACTCAATTTTTAGTGTCAGAAGTTCTCGGGTTCTTCCTCAGTGTGTAACATTGCTCCTGCCGCTGCCGCTGCTGCTGCTTTTCTTCTTCCACCGGTGGCCCCGTTTCACGTACCTGCGCGTACTTCGTACGGAAAGATCGCGGCGAAACCGCAAATTCACCCAGCAGTATTAGAAGAAGTAGGTGAAGCTGCGCTGGTAGCGAATGGAGAGCGAAGGGAACGCGCGCGCTTTGCTTCGTGACGAGAATCCTCGCGAGTTCACAAATAGAGCAAAAGATGGAATGTGACGCGTTATTGGTAGCGCGATAGACGCGACGAACGCGGGAGCTGGAAGAGAGAAAAAAAAGGCTAGCCAGACGGGTCGTGCAAAGCAAAAAATAAAATTGGAAAACATTTTATTCCTTTTTTTTTTATCCGTGCACGCGTTTCTTCTTCGATTGCATCGCAACCGCCTGTTCATACCGGAAATAGAGAACAAGGGAAGGGGAGTGAAAATAAGCGAATAAGGCATCGAGCATCCTCCTTCGCTCTCTCTCCCAGGTACCGTACTTTATTTTTATTTTTTTTTCTCTGTAATCGAGCCGCGTCTCCGGAGTATAACTGGGAGAAAATGGAAAATGCGAAGTACGGGTCTCTGTGACCAGTAGAATTAGTTGGCTGGCTTGAGCCCGAGCTCCGCGCAATATAGAGAGCAAGTCGGGTGCCACGAGTGTCGTAAATTGTCAAGGTCGACGGAGAACCAAGGGGGATGCTGCGACGGCGAGGAAACAGTGAGAGAAAATAATGAAAACTAATAATAATAAAAAAAAAAAAAAAAATAAGGCCCCTCGACTTGGCCAGAGGCGCGCCATCGAGCCAATTTAATGAATAATTCATCGCTCATTTTCTTCTCGCGTCATTACCATATTTCAGTTTTGCTATGCAATCCACCTACACAACCGCCAATGCTCGCGTACTTATGATATAACCATTCGAGGAATGTGCACGGCGATAATTATGAGACTCGTCGTCGACTCGTTGTTTTATCTTCTCGCCATTTGCCAGCTTCAGCCTTGCAGTAACATCCGTGACATCCACGACACATTGTTCATTGGCCTCACAATTCGATACATAGAATTTAAAAAAAAAAAAAAAAACCGAACACATTTGGATGAAAAGTGACGAGATAACGCTGAAAGGGCCAACGAGCACGTGTTCGCCACTGCTGTAAGTTTGTGCTCGCACTTCTTTGCATACACTTTCATTCCGACCGCAGAGAAAGGGAGAAAGGATTATTATGGCGACGACCGTGCTATAAACTCGGCCGTGAAAGAAGATTAAAACCGTAACTATACGCGTTCGTGAGGATTCTCGCCCTCGTCGCTGGCATCGCCCGCGTGTAAAACGTAGCCGGAGCCTCGGAGGCTAAAGTTCGTACTCCCTCGACTAGCCGAGTTAATATACTCGGGGAATAATAGGAATAAAAATGTCGGGTCGCGTTTACGCGAAGGTCTCTTTCTCCTCAACCCGTCTCTCCCCCCCCCCCCCCGCTCTCCTCCCTGCGACGTCTTATCCTTTTCCCTTTTCTTTCGCCTCGAATCTCGCTCCTGGGAGTAACGGTGTGCACAGCCCGCGGCCGAGTTCTCAAGACGCGGGCTAGACACCGTGTCGCCTGGATATCTTACAGCGCGACCGCTGAATGCCGACAGCGGAGAAGCGGATCTTTCGCTGAATGTCGACTTAGAACGGCACGGTTGCTCGGTATCAGGAGCTTTTAATAAATTACCAGTGGCGCACTCGAGGCGGCATCGCGCCACCTTCAAATCCGACAAACAAATATTGAAGCCTGCAAATCGCATTTTAAACAAACCGCTAAATCAGCACATGCACTGATCCGACGAGAAAAGCTCTCCGGGGATGATAATATAATGCATAATGTAAACACAAAACCGAGCGCAACAATGAGGAATGAACTCGGTCGCGAGAGAGCCGTGTCGTA
Organism: Amblyjoppa proteus; assembly: GCA_963922035.1. Classification (NCBI taxonomy): domain Eukaryota; kingdom Metazoa; phylum Arthropoda; class Insecta; order Hymenoptera; family Ichneumonidae; genus Amblyjoppa; species Amblyjoppa proteus. Next base: position 10,845,565 of record OY998234.1, read on the forward strand.
CGACCAAATTTCACCGTGTACAGTTAATTTTCGTAGTTATAACGCGACATACTGCGGAGAGAACTTAATCCCGGATAACCGCAAGGTTATCGCACATCGACCTGACCCAGCTCCACTGTTCTCCCGTCGCTTGTGCAATGGAGCTTCGCGTTAATCCAATGTGCGTTATCGCAACTTTTCGGGAAACCTCGTTACATATTCTGGGAACACATCTCGTGTCTCGAGCGTATCGCGTTGTAATCGGTAGATTGATGAAAGCGCGGAGAAGAGATAGTTGCGTCCGAGCGAGCTCGTTTTATCTACCGTCGCGAAGACGAAGTGACGGAAAAGCACGCTCCTCGTTTCTCGTGCTTCCTACCCTTTGGATTATACCTTCGCAGGCGGAAGGAAGAGTGGATTTCCCTTTGAAATACATTGAGCTCCTCACTCTCTTTTACCCATGATCTTTCTTTATCTCGAGAAAAAAAAAGAAACTGGCGTGTCTCCGGATCTCTTATAGTAGGCGAAGTAGGGTCGCTATGAGCGTCGAGGATTTTCCTTGATAGGTACGTCTGGGTAAGAAGCCGTATGTCCCATACAGATGGGACACACGCAGGAATATACGAGCCGAGTGAAACTTTGCGGGTCTCGTTGAGTGTCTCGTTGTTGGGCGGTGGAAGCGTAACCGCCCCTAGAGATCATCTCCATCCTCCCCGGTAATGCGCGAACCCACTTCACCGCGATTTCCTCACGTCACCGTCGAAACTTTTCTACTTACGCGAGGAAAACAACGACGAATCTATGACGTTTTCTCGGGCCGTCTCATCTTTATTTATTTATTTATTTTTTTTTCAAATTCAAATTGCTTCCGCCGTGTTTTTTGCGCGCTGATCCGCGCGACTCTGTGCGCCTGGCCGTTCCTTCGGGTTGCCCAGTTTCATGCGTTGTCTCCGGAGTAAAATTCTTTCGAAACCGATCGAGCGACGCAGCTTCGACAGTTGTCTTGGCTCCCCCTCTTTGCTCCACAACTCTGTTCTCCACACTCTCAATTCTCCACATCACTTTACTACGGTAAATTATATATAGTGTAATAAAGTATATAAAGTATATATACACAGTGTTTCTTCACACACCTTTTACTACACTATCCGATACTCCCACAAATCGATGGTCCACATTCGATGATCTCTACACGCCCAATACTGTACATTACTTTTTGTCCACAATTTAGATTGGACACATTTTCTTTACTCTCCATTACGCTTCTCCACGTTTTTTTTTTTTTGTTTTCCTCCACAACCCGATCCTCCACACTATCGCCGTCGGTATCGACCCATGAAACTATCTCACGTCGCTAACATGGAACTGTATTACAGTTTACGACGATGGAATTCGGATTCCATCATCTCGAACTGCAGCATATTAATAATACGCCGCGTATCGTATAAATAAAAATCTGCAGTGACTTCGCTCTTGGGCTCCTGCTTGCGGGCTAAACTACCTCGTAAACAGTAATGAGTTCCACGTTAGCGACGTGAGATAGTTTCATGAGTCGATACCGACGGCGATAATGTGGAGGATCGGGGTGAGGAGGAAAAAAAAATGTGGACAAGCGTAATGGAGAGTAAAGAAAATGTGTCCAACTTAAATTGTGGACAAAGAGGAATGTATAGTATTGGGCGTGTGGATCATCGAATGTGGACGATCGATTTGTGGAGTATCGGATAGTGTAGTGAAAGGTGTGTGGAGAACCTCTATGTATGGTAAAGGGAGTGTGGAGGATCGTGCGTGTACAGAGAGTGATGTGGAGAATTGAGAGTGTGGACAACAGAGATGTGGTGCAAAGATGGGCAGCCGTTGTCTTCGCGAATGTGCTCCGCCGTTCTGGCTGCGCTCTCACGTGTGCGCTCGGTGTCTCTCTCTGTCTGTATCCGTTTCGCTATAAAACGCGCACGGAGTACGAGAGCCAGTAGGAAATAAAGTGAGGAAAAGAATGACTTCTGCTCCGAGGGTATTTCCGTGGCGTGTAACGATCGCGCCGGCCACGTACTTTGTACGCTTTCCTCGTTGCTCCTTCGTGAGTTTTCTTACGTGGATTTCGTCCCGCAGCGTTCCGTGTGTGAGGCGACGCGAGGAACGGCGCTACATGCGCGTTATTAAGAGAGAGAATGAGGGAAACGTTGACGTTTCAACGGCGGTGTCGTTGCTCGAACGAACGACGCACACGGGCATAGAGAACATGTGTGGGAGCGAGATAAAAGCGTATGACGTAACGCGATAAGAGATTCTCGCTTCTCGCCAACCGGGAATTCCCAGCGTCGGAATATCAACAAGGAAAAATCACGATCGAACAAATTTACAATTTATATTTGTATGAGAGAACTCCGATGGCTTCGGAGAATAAAAATCTTCCGATCGCTTCGATCGGTTCTTCTCTCCCACCGCCCACCGAACATGAGCCGCTTCGTCGAGGCGGAAAGTCCTGGTGCAATCGTAGCTGCGGCGGGGCTCGATGAAATTTATTATTCATCGATTGCAACGAAAGAGAACAGGAATCTAAAGATGTTAGGATTATAGTGTTGCAGTTCGTTATTTTTGCTCTCGGAAATCGAACCACTCATCCGTTCGAGTCGCGCCCAACTCGTCTACCGGCACGACGGTGCGCGATATCCTGGGTTATCATTGGCGATACTTCATTCATCGATAATTGCACGCCCGGATGAGCCCTGCGGACGATCTCGCTCCCTTCAGTCAATTACACAGACACGCGCGTACACACGGAGATATAACGGCATAGCGACAGCGAGCGAGTTCTATGGCACGGCAATGTATATTACAGAAGGAGAATACGTGTGTTCCGTACGTTGGCGAGATGAGGAAGCTCAATTGAAGCTTGCGACGCGGAGCTCGCGTTAATTGGAACTAAAATCATGTCGTTTGTACCGAGATCGGCCTTTCGTTCGGTTCGCTGACTGAGCAAGCCGGCGACAACGAGGCAACAGCGATCGGATGTGTGCAGGGTTTCGCGTATCGAAATCTTTGTTACTTCCCTAATGTAAACGTGTCCTTTTTCAACGACTGAGGATATTCAATGAACAAAATGGATAGGCCTAGAAAAAAATACAGCGCATCGTGCTGAAGTAGCAATTTACTTCAGTCGCTGTTCGCTGGAAAAAGAAAAGGACTTAAGGTAGTTATGTCGCGAAGGCGGTCGAAACTCATGTGCATAAACTTTTGGCATGTTGTAATTTAGCTATCAAATTTTATTTGTACGAAATCTCGAAGGCTTTTACCGACCATTCAAGTGAATAATTAGATCTTGAAAATCGGTCTTTTTTATCACGGCGCTTACGGCGAAATTGATCTTCGAATCGAGAATTAACATACTTAGATCAAAGATAGAGAAAACATACGAAGTACTGCGCCCTCGCGAATCAATCAGGAATTCATGCGCAACAAAAAAAAGAGAAGTCACCGAACTAATGTTCAATAGAACTGCGATAAAAGTGCACGGTTTCGGTCCAAATGACGTTTCCCAACCTAATTGTCATAAAAATGACGTCAAATCACACTAAACAAATAATTTGCTCACAAATAATCTTCTTCAATCTAATTGCGAACATTTTCTTAGATACTCTATTATTTTTTATAACATTATTGATGCAGTCAAAGTCCCATATATAATTAATTTTTTATGTCATGTAGACGCTGATGTCTATGACTCCGGCGTACCGACACATCGACCTTAAAAAAAAAAAAACTTGGCGAAATAAATGAGGGAGACGAGGCAGCTCGATTGATCGTTTGCACCGAGATTGGGCTTTCGTTCGGTCCACTGTCTGAGAGTAAAGCAGCAAGAGCCGATCGCATGTGCCATTTCGCATATCGAACTCTTTATAACTTCCTAATGTAAACATGCTCTTTCTCGTCGACTATCGATATGAAATAATCAAAGTTAATAGGGGTAGAAGAAAATACACCGCATCATACTGAATTATTAGTTCACTCCAGTCGCTTCTTGCTGTAAAAAAAAAAAAGTGTATTTAAAAAAGAAAAAAAATTATCGTAATAATGAACTTCGAAGGAAACAGATAAATCAACGGTCACCAAAGGATTACAAAGCGGTAGGCACGTAGATGAGTGAACGAGCGGCCGCTGAGTACGTGACTATAAATACCCGACAATTTCGTGATCGATTTCGCTTTATCGCCCTTTGTACCGTCTCGGGGGAGAAATACAGCGGCTGTGCATCACCGCGCACGAAGCGATGCATCAGTGTGGAAAAACGCAGTCTACACTGCAAACAAACATCGAACATAGAATTCAGAGCACGTTATAAACCACCGCCATAATTTTGTTTTATTTTTATTTTTCTACCAAAAATAAACATTGCACCGCGGTATTGCGAATTTTTTTTATTGGTAAGTCTGAGGGCGATGGGGGGGGGAGGTGAGGGGTGAGGGTGGGTGTTATTGGGCGAATAAAAAGGCCGGTTGGTTAGAGGGCGAACCCAGCTGTGCGGCACGATACTCCCTTTTCTCTCTCATCTCGAAGAGATAGGAACTCGTGCTCCTGCGTTCTAATACGATACCAGCCAGATCTTGTATTAGATATAAGGGAGAGCGGGGCGAAATGGGACAGTAAGGGCAAAACTCAACTTTCCAATAATTTTTCGATGTCCCATTTTTGCCCTAACGATACACCGAGAGAAGAATCTACTAAAAATTACCAATCATGTAAGAAAAATTACCATAGCGCATAGTAGCACGGCGTCAGAGCGCCACTTATGGTAGAAAGTGTGAGATTATCCAAGAATTTTTACCATAGTATCTAAGAAAAAAAGTCTTATAAATCCGGTACTTTCTACCGTAGGTGGCGCCCTAACGCACTACTATGTGCTATGGTAATATCTCCTAAGTGACATAGTAATTTTTAGTAGATCCTTCTCTCTCAGTGTACATCCCGATCTTCAGACCCGTTTTGCACCACTCGCCACCCCCTACCACCGTCCAAAAGTTATTGGAACATTGCGTTTTGTCGCATTATCCCGTTTTGCCCCCTGTTCCGTTTTGCTTCGCTCTCCCGTACTATATCTAGAGTAGAACGGGGCAAAACGGATATGCTGCGAAATTAAAACCGTTCGGGTGAGTCCGTAACTATGTACTCACTGTTTTCGTGGTGCAACCCGGGAATATTTTGCCCGGTGTCTGCAGTTTACGGAATCCCCATTTTGCCCTCAGCATCCGAATATTTCTCTGGAAGGCGGCGTGCGCTGTACAGAAATGGAGATAAGGGAAAGAGAAAAACCCCAGGGAGAAAATGTCAATATCGTGGATATTTCCTTCGACGTCTACAGCCAAAGTATTCCCGGACTTAACTGGACGTATAACTGCGACCAATAGAGGGGAAAAAATGAAAAAAAAGAGAGATGAAAAGATGAAAGGTCGAGAGAGACGTATAGAGAAGCTCGCTCTAAATGACAAATCCAAGCTCGCCGCTCGATTCCCGAACTCTCAGGTCCGTCATGAATTGCGTTGGTGGTTTCGACTACCCACTCCTTGAACGTCTCTCCGCGTTTTCTCCCCCTCGTTCGTTGAACTTCGGAGCTGCTGCTGCTCCGGCTGTTAGAGTTCGAGTTCGATCTATCGGCGCTCCTTCGTCCATTCGTTCGTGCGTCTCTGGAGTTGGCCTCACTCGATGCTCATTGAATTAAACGCCCGCGCTCTTCACCTCCTTTCACCTACTTGTTCCACTCTCACCATGGCTGCTTGACGATTCATCGCAGTTCGAATGTTTGAACTTAGTTCTTTCATTAACCAATTCATTAGTCGCACCACTTGAAAATCCCGTCTATTCACCGGTCGACTTTGAATTAATAAAGTTTTTAAACCGGAAGCGACCGTGTCGCGCGATTCGCGTCGAAGAACTTTTATATTATTTTTAGTCAGCGCGCGAATTATGCAACGAGCTAATTAATTAATCAATGCCCAACTGAAATTAGCCTGGTAATGAAACGCGTGTGTAATCAAACGCTGGCCAGTACAGGCCCAGTATTATCATCTACTATGCCAACCCCCGTGGTTCGGTGAATGGCGGTCAGAAATTTCAAGTATGTATATCGAAATGCTCGCCTTACCTGACCTACGGATTCGAAACTCGATAACGGTTAACCGCGCTAACTCCGCAAATGCCCGAAGGAGCTTTGCTCCGGTCCGAGTTGAGTGCAAATCTGGCGGAAACTCAATACACCTGTAATGATCCGGTAGCAAGGGAGGCGAAAGGGTGCTTTGACGAAAACCGCGAAACAGCCAAACCGAGGGATCCCTTCAGGGCACGACGACCGCTTTTGACGTGCAAGACGTTATCGCGATGGCCATGGTTAATAATGCATCCCTCTCTAGCTCAGCGTGATCGGCTTCCGTTGAACAAACGTCAATGAGGAGCTCCAAGGCTAAATTTCCGCAATGGTCGGTCGGGCGTGCAATTCGACCCTTAATTTGAACTCGGAGAAGCTGCCGGGAGATCTCCGGAGGAAACTCGAAATGCATGCTCTCCGTACCGTCTAAGTCACGACGACGACAGGTAGTCGGATATTCTATAGCTTTGTTAGAAGACACCGCGCCGTTGGGATTGAGTTTACGTCGACAAGGCACGATACGTTGTGCCGAGCGATACGGGGGAGGAAACATAGGCCGATGGCGCTCGTGCTCGCTCGGCGGATGATGAGAATCAACAATCAGCAGAAACAGAAACAGGGTAGCGAGGCGAGTAGCGGAACACCGGTTCCGTTCAGTCAAGATACCTGATACCGAGAGAGCATTGAGCATAGAGGCACAGTGTTAGGAGAGGCAAACGGCGAAGCTCGAGAGCACCAACCACGCCTCGACCTGTGAGCCTCTCTCAGTTACTACTGTCGGTTCTGCGGTAGACAAAGTGTGAGCAACAGGTTCGACGAGTCGCTCCCGAGCCCGGCCGACTCGGATAGTCATGAATAGTAGAGACGGCGATAAAAAAGAAAGAAGACAATTGAAAAAAAAAAAAAAAAAAGACAAACAAAATGCGAACTGTGACGGTTATTTTTACACGTTTGGATTTTGTGGCACTCGCGAATGCGGAGTAAATAGCATCCCGACTAGAAACAATGTGTGTAACTTCACTGTTGGCTAAGTAGAACAAATTTAACTGATCCGACGAGGCTCTTCATGGGAACGATAGAGGGTGAAATCAGGTGTGGATGACGAAAAAAAATAGGTTCAATAGCAAAATGGAATTAGAAAGCGACACAAAAAAAGGCATTTGGTGGGATTGAATTTTCACTTGCATCCGCACGGTTGGGTCGCGACAGCCCCGGCGTTGCGGGTTATCAATCGCTTTGTCTCGGGAATTGATTTTGATGTTCGTGATAGCCAGAAACCATTTTTTATTTTTTTTTTATTTTTTTTTATGGATCGCAACGTCATCTCGTTGACCTTTTCTGCAGCGTATGGAGGGTAAAAAAAACGAGAGCAAAAAAAAAAGAGTCGCTCGTGGTGTTTCCGTTGCAGGGGCATTAGTAACGATCGTTCGGAAACAGTCGCGATGCGAGAGAGAATTGGCGGGTACTCGTAACGAGACGATGGAAAACGAACGAAGAGCGAGGGATAGCGGGAGTATCGAACGATAGAACTGCGCTGACAACGAATGCCGATTGAGAGTTTGGTGGTTCGGAAATACCTCCGACGGGTCGACCAGTGTTTCACTGTCCCGCGGGCATTGCCACGAGAGAGAGAGAGAGAAAGCGCAATCGGCACACATCGGAGACAACAATTTTTCACCCTTTGTTTCGACGGAATGAAATAATTCGTTACGGTAACGAGATTACAGGGAGGAGCGCCGGAAGGGGGCGCCGCTCGGGTTTTGGCTTGCTCGTTCTACGCTGCCGGTTGTAGTTGCTCTTTTTCCAACTTGCGAGCCTCCCTCTAGGTGGGTACAAACTCGATTGAACGTAACCGGGAGAACAGCAGTGCTCTGCATTGCCCTGGAGTATGTACCGCACTGTCCTCCACCCACGCACGTACACACCCGGAGACGTATGTAGCATATGTAAAAAGTACCTCGCGATTTGCACCGGTCCGGTTCGAACGGAGATTGCGGTCGGCCTCGCACTGGCACTGATAAAAACTTGCCTCAGGAGCGGTGGAGCGTTAGAGATGCGAAGAGAACTTATGCCGTGTGATCATCGAGTATTGGAAACAATTATTGTTTCAACATCATCGACCGTCCAGTTTACTGATCGCCCGTCCATACGATACGCGCACATGCATAACGCAGTTGAAGATACCCGTATGAAAATTCTATGAAAGTATAAGGACTTTTTTTTTCATATTTGGTAGATTCGTTGTCCAAAGATGCGAGAAAAATTACATATCAAGGATACACGCTCGATGACTCCATGACGAGTCGCCCATTCCGCTCCCTTTCATCTCGGGGAAACGATAAAGAACTTTCGAAGGAGGCTTTCGAGGGTGTGTCGATGCCTCGACGCACTAATGAGCAAACTGATATACCCGAGGGTTGCTAATGAGGACACGAATGCCTAAGCCCGGTCTACCGAGTCTTCCTACGGATTTTTACCAGAAAACCGATAATTGGAGTAAGCACGTGCAGCTGTTTCCTACCCACGTAAATTTCCTGCAAGTACATCGCTGCATATCGGGCAAATAATTGCTGGTTTTTATCACATGAAAACGTCAGCTCATTAAAAAAAAAAAAATTGATAACTCTAGTCTTCTACACCAATCGATTCCCTGTGTATCATCCACATTCGCGGCCCGACGAAACCAGTGAAATTTCTATTCAAAACTTTAGTTAATATTTCAGATCGTTACTGTTCAATCTATCGAGAATCGATTGCGAAACGGGGCCGTAAGTTAAAAAATTCGATGAAACTCAAGAACCGCAAGAACGTTGCAAATTAAAAAAAAAAAATTGTCTGATAACGTAAATTGTCGACAAGCAATCAAAGGGAACTTCGATCGGTGTAATTACCGTAGAATCATCACGTTAATCCGGTGATCTATCAATTCTATCGCGCAGTGTCTAAAACCGACATGATTGTCATCAAACTGCTCTCCGAACGTCTACGCAATGAATTGCTGAGCCTTCGATAAGTATCTCCATGTGGGGGTGGATAATAGTTTCCCCAGGATTGAGTCCTCCCCGTTCTCCGTGGGCGTTTATGCGTTTCCACGTGTATGCGGCTGATTGATCAGTAACAAGATTATGTGCTCGATGTAGTCGTAGATTATCCGTGTCCCCGGAGGCAATCGGCGATAGTGATACGGCAACGGGCTACGGAAGTTTAGGACGATGTACACTGGCAGAGTAGCCGAACCGATAGGAGCACCAATGTGGATATCCTTGATCTCGTCACATAAGCCCGTGAATGTGTGCATGCGTGACCGGATGTACGATCCTCCGGCTATTCTCCCGCGCGTAATCCCTCGCAAATTTCGATCCCGCCGGCTGTTCCAATAATTCCGTTGCCACCGTACAACGGGATCTTCAGACTGCGAGCCACATCGTGAGACGAAAGTACCACCTAATGGACTGTCAATGTTGCATCGAGTGCCGTCAATTAGCATCCCAAACATCGCTCGCGTTATCGTGGGTGGCGAAAGGAGCAAAGCAACTTCCTACCACAGCGCTCGATTATCGCCATGACGTGTCCTCAGATTTGGAGGCTCGCATTTACTGGTGATAAAAATCAAATTGTAAAACATCATCGACGACATTACTGATCTTCAATTCTAGTAATTATTTCTCTGTGCCTGCGTGCTCTTTTACCCTGAAACTCTCGTTATGTGTATATAGACCTTGTATGGAACAATTGTCAACGTTATTGGTGTACGAGCATTATACGGACAGGATAATCATAAACAGGCAGCGTGTACACGATACAATAAGGCTCGCGCCGTGTCCTCAGATTTGGAGACTCACATTTACTGGTAATAAAAATCAAATTATAAAACATCATCAACGAAATTACTGATCTTCAATTCTAGTAATTATTTCTCTGTGCCTGCGTGCTCTTTTACCCCGAAACTCTCGTTATGTGTATATAGACCTTGTATGGAACAATTGTCAACGTTATTGGTGTACGAGCATTATACGGACAGGATAATCATAAACAGGCAGCGTGTACACGATGGAATAAGGCTCGCGTATACTACACACGGTGTGTTCCTGCTGGTGCTAGCTGGGAATATAGTACGGTTAGTGAGGGCTATGTGAGGGAGCGGGGTTTATAGGTGCATAGCACGGTCGTATAACCGAGGCCTAATCTCTGGCAAACTCCAATATACGACATCCCATGCTGTAACGGGGGCCAAAAGCAGTGCCGGAGGAGTGCGCACGGATCGTGTGTCTCCGTTCATGCATCGACACCTCCGCGGCGTTCTGCACAGACGTAACGTGCACATTATTCACTACAGTGATTCCGCGTTTGTACGGTTCACGTGTGCATAATTAATACGATTATCATTATTATCATTATTATTATCATTATCGTCGTTATTATTATTCGTATTCATTATTATTATAGTTTGAAATATGGAAAGAGCGAAGGTTTAGCTCTGGGGCAGGCCGGTTTAATAATTTTTTTCGCACGTCAAAGGAACCACAGGGCTCGTCGACTTTGCGATAAAAACCGACATATTGCTGGAAAAATGTGAAGCGAGTGAGGGAAATAAAAATAATTAACGTCGCACGGTTCATGGGTTTAACTTCTGAGGTAAAGGTAAAAAGAAAAGTGCTCATGAAACTTCACAGAAAGCTGAGTCTCGAGTGCGTGGGAGCGAAAATTTGCTTTTTTTTTTTTAACCAGATTCGTAAAGCGTTCACGTAGGCAAAAATGCAACGCGACTTTGTGAGTCGAGTCTGGCGGCGGTGGAGGGAGGCTCTTTTTAAACTATTTTCTCAAGTTCAAGCTCCAACGAGTTTTTTTTTTTTTTTTTTTTTTTCATCGTCAATATTACTTTCATTTTACAACCCTGGAAACTCTGCCGCCCAACGATTCACCCTCAAATGTTTCATCTATTCCATCGAGTATCCCAATGTTTTTCCATCCGTGGCGATGCTTTTCAACGCGAGAAAGGCTTTCGATATATACATAAAAGAAAACGATTTTTTGTTTTGTTTTTACTTCCCGGCTTAGTGAAATCCTGGATTTGCGACATTCATGAAGTATATTTCTCGTCAAATCGTGGATGACTCTACCATCGCACTGTCCCAGTGCTCCACGCGAATACCTATTGTTCTCGTTCTACAAACGCTTTTTTTGCAGTTCCGTTTATGTCAAAGGCGCGTGTGGTACAGCTCTCTTTCGCACAGATTCTCTGTGTCATTTTAAATTAGCCCAGCTCTCATGTTGCCTGCTCCGCGCGCGACGATCGATGAACTTCATTATTAAAACAGCATCACATTAATGTTTTTGAAGGTTCCCTCGTTTTTGTTTTCATTAAAAAAAAAAAAAAAAAAAAAAAATGTTCTCTTCTATTCGCTCGAGCGCCGACGAGACTAGAGAAATTTTTCTTCGGCAAGCGGTGAAATTCTTCTCACCGTCGTTCTCTCGTTCCTCAATTTCTGTAGTCGGCTCTTCTCCTTTTTCTCTCTCCGGGAATCGCTGGCAACGAAGTGGAAACGTCGAGTTACGCGACATACCCCCCCTGTACGCCCCCCCCCCCCGCCCCCCTTGATGCTTCGAAGAAACGTGAGAGAAGAACGAGCTTCGGAATGTCGAGCGGGTGGAGAGCTGTCGCGCACGCATCGGAGCCCGGTCGAAGATGCGGACCGATAAATTGGAATGAGAGACACACGGCCACACAGAACAACCTGCTCTACCGTTGCCACTCCTCATCTCGCGAGCCTCCCTCGCTCCGAAACTCCCGTATATCTCCTACCGATGCTTCCTCCAGGAGCGGGCTCTCCTCAACGCGCACAGTCGAGAGAACGGGAATGAGACCGTGGAGACGACGTCTGCGTCGCTGCTGTTCATCGGGCGACAGGCACTTCGCTATACAGTTCAGCGCTTCTCCGCCGACTCTCCCCACATTTCTATTTCTCTTTCTCTCCGACTCCGGGGTCGCTCGTTCATCATCGTTCCGTCTTCTCACCCTCGTCAAATCTTCACTCCGGGTTCAAACCTCCTGCCCACCCGCCTCCCCCCCCCCCCCTTCCCAAGCGTTCGTTATTGATCCTACCGCGGTATGTAATCACAGCACGGTTGTTAGCCTGATTTCAAACTCGAGCATCCCAGAAGCGAATCATTGCGCCCGGCCGTCATTGCCGACGTACTGATTTCTACTGTGCTCGGAGCAATCGGCGATCTCGCCGGTTCTTCGGTTAAGGACCGGCCGGAAATCCTTACCAGAAATGCGAGGGGCTCCGGAAGGCTCCGCTGAATTCGGTAGTCATTGTGCGAGAGAGAAAGGGAGCTTCGGTTTTTTTTAACGGACGCCGAAAACGAGACGGCAAATCTCTTTCAAATTTGGAAACAATCTACAGTAAAATGTGTTCTTCAGTCTGTTAGTTGTTTATTTCAATTGAACAAAAATTGGCGGAGAAACACCCTATATTGTATCATTTTTGAGACTAGATCCGATTCTTCCCGTGTTAAAATACGTAACTTCGAAATCACATTGCAAAAAAATAGACCGTTAACATTTTTTCAAAAAAATTCAACAAATAAAGCGTGTTTTTTTCGGCAGAACAAAAGGTTTGGTAATATCAACTAAGCTGAGGTTGCAGGTGGCGAAGGAAATGTTTGGTCGATTGAACAAAAAGTTTGTTCAATTCAAGTAACTATTCGTTGAAGCGACTAAATATCAGGTCAAGCTACTAAATATTCGTTCAATCAACAAAATATTTCTTTCAATCGACCGAATATTTCCTTCGCCAGCCGCAATCGCAGCTTAATTTGATATTGCCAAACCTTTCTTTCGGTGTGTAAACCACATGAGTTTGATGAAGATCGAACGGAAACGACTTACGGCAAGGATATCCTTACATTACGTTCGGTCTCGGTTGCGCGACACGGGACAGGCTGAGCGTCACCGAAACTCTAATTTTGTGCTCGCCAGTCGGATGATAAATTTCTGTTGAGAAAAAGTCATCCTGACAAGCGTGACAGCCTGTTTTTCTATACTTTTCTTTCCCTCCTTTCGTCCTTTTTTTTGTTTGCTCGCCCGGACAATACTGGATGGGGACGGATGTTTTTCCCGCGACACCATCCAACACCCTCTGGCAGTAGTCGCTGCTTCTTCGACGGAACTCTCATCCTTTTCACTGAATCCACGATTTATGTGGGGCACCTCGTCGTCGTCTCTCATTCGCTCGCTGTCTTCTGTCCTCGTGCGTATTTCAATTCCCCGACTAGGGGCGCCGAAACAAAAGTATGTTCTTTGTACCCGCTCGATTATCTTTTTCCCGATCGCTCGGACGAAGAGAGGCTGAGAAATTCTTTCCCGTCGATAGTTTTTTCTCCATCGAATAAATTATCTTCGTATCCGCTAAAAAAAAAAAAAAAAAAGTGTGTCTGGACAAGCGCACCGAGAACTTCACTTAATTTCCTGCAGAATATCATTTTTCGTATTTCCCGTAATCTCCGGAGGGGGACCGGTGATGACGGAATTATCGCTTTTTCCTAACCGACGGCGCGGAAACGGATATTTGGATACGGAATGAACCAGAAATAACATCGAAGTTCGTCAGGACTCGAGTCCCGCCCTCCGGATGGGGAAAATCATATAACTAGGTAGTAACCAGAGCCCCCCCGCCGGGTGCGGGAATAGGGGAGAGTGGGGCAAAACGGGACAGCGGGGCTAATACTCCATTTTCCAATAATTTTTCGATGCACCATCTTCTCTCAGCGATACATCCGGATTTTCAACGCCATTTTGCGCCACTTACCGTCACCGCCGCCATTCAAAAGTTATTGGAAAATTGTGTTTTGTCCCATTATCCCGTTTTGCCCCACTGTCCCATTTTGCCCCGCTCCCGCCTACTCCCTTTACCGGTAACACACACACGCGCGAGATCCTATCGAAGATCGCACATCGCCCGTAAAAGTTGGAAACCTTCCTCTCTCTCTCTCTCTCCGTCGGAGCCTCGTAGAAGGATTGAAAAACGAGATGTTGAGGAGGGACGAGGGCGAAAGTAGAGAATTGCGGAATCACCGTGAAGGGGGTGAACGGGGCAGTGTGCCAGGAACTCCCAGTGAATTATATCCCGGAGCTGCGGCCGGCACGGGGTAGGTATTATGCTGGACGTCGACCACGATCCTCTTATATCGACCTTCGACCGGGTACCGCCTTCTCTCTGCCCTCTCGGCCATCTCCTTTCGACGGTAAGAGAGTAGGCGGACATTTACGTACCGCACCGGACGACATAGATAGATGGACGGTTACAGATAGGACGAAGATGGCTCCGAACTTACCAAAGTGCGAGGGAGATCGCCGCCTGGAATGCAAAGGAGACAAGTTCTCTCGGATTGGGGAGAGAATGACACTGATGTGTACCGGAAGCTGCGGTCGAAGAACAAAGGGATAATCGGGCGATACGGGGACCCGCTTTGATAGCCGTGAACGCATATCACTGCAAGAGAAGACAAGTGCAACGAAGCATCGGGATTATGGAGAAGATGCTTGAACGAGCGATGCATCGGCCGATCGTCGATTGATCGGAAACTGTTCCGGTTTCCGTCGAAACCGGAAGAGGACATCAGTGATGTGACATCGCGGAGGAATGTTTGGAAAATTCGTTGTCACTTTCGGTTCAAAGATCTCAATTTACGATCGAAAGTGACGTCACATACGGGACGACGTCACTTCAAGTTTGTAAATCTCATTTTTAGGCCATCGAAGCTTTGCCGGTTGAACAGTGTCTTGCCAATTTCATGTTAACTTTAATTTGCTCGAAGGCCAGATAACGATAGAACGAATTAGTCAATCAATGATTTGTTATACAGAAGAAAAAATAATTTATTTGACGGTCACCGTTTGTTTGCTTTAAGTAAAATATTTAAATGATTTAAATAAATCTTTATTTAAATTAAGGAAACAGTTAATGAAATGAAATAAATATTTTACTCAAACAAAATAAACGGTGGCAGTCAAATAAATTATTTGTTCTGGGTGCAACATCGCATACAAAGGGTATGCAGAAATAACAATCATAAAAGCATAAGCATAATAAACACGACAATTGCGGTTCTGTGCAAAACGAGGAGTATAAAATAAAAGATAACAATAACAACGAAGTGAAAAATAAAATTGAATACAAGATACCATAAAAAAAAAAGATAATAACAAGAAACTATACGATAGTCCTATATATCGCGCCGCAGCAGTAAGTCCATAATCAGGCCGCGTAACAACCCCTTGTTAAGAGCCAGACTATTCAGCGTTAGAAGATTCCACAACTCCGCTCTGGCATTACAGAAAGAGTGAGAAAGCGAGTGACCGTGCCAGAATTAAATACGTTTATAGAAATTACGTGTATTTTACCGCGACACTGTTCCGTTAATAAACTAATGCCATGATCGTACCGCTCCGATGACACGAGAAAGTTTGATAATTGATGAGGAACTCAAACGCAGTTCATAGACAACGCGCATATATATTCGTCGTTCAACATTGTACGGAATATCAAAGTGCAACATTTACGCGCAACTCTCTACAATGCAGCGAAAGTTTCAGCACGAGGCGGAATAAAGTATACAATATATATATTACACCGGTACGATGTATACGAAGGAGATGCTTCGCGAGCGTGGGTTTACCGAGTGAAAGATAGTTAGCTTCGATGCGGTTAGTTCGGTCTGACCACAGCCCGACTGTTTCCACTGGAAACTCTATAATACCCCGACTCAGCCGCTGCCGCTTTCTGTCTCAAGCTTCAACGGTAGCTGAAGCTTCGCTCCATTACCGCGAACTATCATCCCCGAATTATATACATTCTGCAACTGATATAATGTACACACTTGCCCGGAATCCCCCGTGCTGCAACCGACATAGCGGCAGATATATTACACAGCTCGGAGCAAAGTGGCAACTGCGGGGAGGAGAGAGTGAGGCGTTCCGCGATAGAAGAAATGAAACTCGGTTAAACTTAACGTCAAGTCCGATAACGTAATTCAGAAGTTGGAAACTAGACGATTCCTCAGCCGAGAGGAAGCGAGGAAGAGTGAGGGAAGGTACAAGGGAGATAAAAAGAACGAGCATGCGGCACGGCGATGGTCGAGGACGATGGAAGTCGATATGTTCTTTCGGGCCGCAAAAGAGACTCAGTGAAATTTTTCGTTGCCGCTCCGTTTACTCCGTTACTGTTCCAAGTACACGCGGGCTAGTCGCGATCGTCCGTTCGTCGAATGCTACGTACGGTTAATCGAATCTTAATACCCGATCTTCTCTCGTCGCGGACCACCGCACCGTAGCGACGACGACGACGACGACGACGACGACAAGCCGATAACTTAATGGTTCGATGCATTATACAGGAGCGCGAACGGAGAACCTCGGAGGACGGTAATGTGACAAGGAGAGGGCTGCGCTCCGGTCCCGCCGGTGCTCCACGCTTATATAGGTGACTCTCTACCGTTGCGGGAAGTCCCGACGGGGTATCCTCGCTCATGGAGCCAACTCTCACTCTGTCCTTTCGCCGCTTCTGTGCCTACTTAGGCGCGCCAGTTGCGCTCTAGCTGCGAGCGCGAATAACTAATTAATTAATTACCTGTCGACCCCGATCTATACCAATATGAGAGAGGAGCTACCGAACGATCGCCAGAGGCCCCGATGGCTCGTTACGTCATAGTTACATCGAAGATAACTCGACTTTGTCTATTAATCGTAAAAATTTACACATTGACCCTTCCTGTCCCAGAGCCCTGAGTAACACAAAATGAATAATCGGAATTTCGTAAAAATTCACAGAGATACCTTGAAGTCTAGTGTGACGACGCGGTTGACTATTTAACGTTTATTTATTTTTTTATTCGAGTAGCCAACTCGGCTACAGAACGCGGTTTTAGGAAGGAAAGATTCGGTTTACACTATGCGAACTGCTCGAACCGTTTATTAAAGTACAAACTGGCAAAGATGACGTTGTCGTACAGAAATTCGGTGACTTACTAACTGACTTGGCTAGAGGAGGGTGGTTCTTATAGGTTTGTCCGTGGGAAAGCGTGGACAGTGGGGAGAGAATTTGGGCGTCGGAGTGTTCTGGAAAAGGCATGTGTTGTGGAAGATGCTGGATGCAGCTGCGTAAGATTCTTGGAAGGTCAGTTTGTACTGAGGAAAGCGGAGTAGCCTGTCTGGACATAGGTTTACGTAATGTACGGAGAGATATTTGAGGGATGGAAAATAGGCGTTGTTAGGCCTTCTGGGAAACGGGTAGGATGCACGTGCACGTCCTTTCGGAAAGGTGCCGCGGCAGGAGTCGAAGAGCGGATAGTGTCGTAAATTGTAAGAGCGAGAGGGAATAAGAGTACGCTCAGCGAAAAGGTGATACTCAGGCTGGACCATCGTTACACTATGATGATACGGGAATAAATAACAAAATAATAACATCCAAAGGATAAACCGACAGAGTGCAAAGTTTCAACAATGATCTTACGAAAGTGTATCTTTCGAAAGAAAAACAAAAAAAATTGTATAATATTCGCGAAAATGTGAAATTTCATCGTAGTAATACACAGTGTAGAGTAGTAGTGGGGTCGCGAATTTAGTAAGGCAGAAGTACACGCAGAGGCCATCAGGGAATTTGAGATGAAAAGAGGATGAGGGGGCGGGCGACTAACATGCTTGTACACTTTGATAGCGAGACGCTCGACGACTGCGCCCGCTCGGTCTCACCTGCCGCTCGTGTTGCATGCTGCTTACTCTAGTTAGGTACTACTTGTATTAGCATAGTTAAGCGACACTTGGGCGGATATGCTTCTGCTTTCTCGTATACGTCGTACAAGCCCTACTCAACGCCACAGCATCCTATCCTCCAACTGGTGCTGTTTCTACTTACGTCGCTACTCGTCTGCTGGCTTTCTCCTCGAAGCTCCCGCCGTCCTCGCTCCTTTCTTCATCCAGATTCCGGTGAAACAGGAGCAGCGGTGCCGGCGCATAACCCGGGGAATCCCGGGACAAAAAGCAGACGAGAAGTAAAGCGAATTTAGGATGAAACGGTGGAGTAACAATTAGAGAGGTTTAGATGAGACAACGCTTCACCGAAAATTAATCGACAGTACTCTTAATATTTGCCCGGTTGTAAATTAAAAAAAAAAAAAAAAAAGGTAACCATTAGGAGAGAGCGGGGCAAAATGGGATTATGAGACAAAACGCAATTTTCCAATGGCATGAAAGTTAGCAACGTTGCTCCAACAGTATCCTTGACAGCTGTTACCTTTTTCAAATTGTTTATTTACCGGTGAAACTATAAAAAAATATTGTTAATTAATTGCCTCTGAGTTTTTGCAATATATCGTTCTGTTGAATTTTTTAAGGCATAGAAGTTAGCAACGTGCTTTAACGATATTACTGACAAGTGTCACGTTTCGCAGAAAGTTGCTTCCCTAACGAGCCGATAATATTATGTAGTGTAATATAATAATATAAATATCTACAATAATTATAATTATATGTTTATAATAATATAACAGAATATTTTATTTATCGGTTCGCCAGAAAATAAACTATTTGAGAAAAGTGACAGCGGCCAATGATACCATTTGAGCAACGTCGCTAACTTCCATGCCATATTTTCCAGTAACTTTTGGATGGTGGCGATGGTGGTGCGTGGGGCAAAACGGGCTTGAAAATTCGGATGTATCATTGGGAGAAAATGGGGCATCCAAAAATTATACTAAGATTAAGTTTTGCCCAGCTGTGCCATTTTGTCCCGGTATTCCCTTCACTCTCAAGCTAATGAATTTCGAAGCGAATATATCGAGCCGAAATTTGACCCGATTGTTTAACAGAGCGATGGAAACACTGAGATGGCTTTGGATGACAAATCTGTGCATCGAATCATATTACATATTGCGAAATATTGCCTCAAGCGATTGCGCCTCGGCATTTACGGTTTTTCACGACAGCCTTATCGAAATTGGAGGCGACACCGATGCTTATTGCAATACGGCCCGTGTGTGGGTGTCTCGAATCGGATAGGCTGTATCTGCCCGTACCAGATTTGCCGACTGTAAATCCTCGCTCAAATAAACAATATGTGAATAATATATGGTATGAAAACCACTGGCCAATGCGTCGATGAAAGAGCGCGCAGTCCCAATGTGACGGGAGCGGTTGGCCATTCACCGTGAGAGAGCTGCCAATAAAATATCCGCAACGCCTGGTGTTCGAGGGGCACGGCGTTACCGGATAGCCCTACCGGTGCACCCGGCGAACCGCTATACAGATGGGCGCAAAACAAGGGTCACACACAAGCAGAGAAGAGAAAATTTATCGTGTGCCATGATGGCGCAGTGGGTTTTCGCAAGCACACGCGAAATTCCTTGCTTTACCGAAAACGAAGAGAATCGTTTAATGAAACCAAGCGAATGCGGATTCTCTTTTATTTTATTTTTCATCCCAACCCTTCTATTCGCTTTCGGTATTTTTCTTTTCCTTTTCAATCTTTTTTTTTTTTTTTTTCTACCCCGATGCGTGCCCAACCCGTTTTCACACCCGCAGAACGAGAGCCCGTTTCCACGTACATATCCGCAAGGGCGTCGGAAAATCTCGCCGCAGGGAGAGCCCCGTTGTAAATTCTAAATTAATTCGTGGCTAAGCCGCGGCAATCTCGATAATACCGATCTGGTCAACGAAGGGGAGATACAGGGAATGGGCGAGAGAGGAGGCGAACCGGTTCGCGTTTCCGCAAGCCAATTCGCGGTCGCGTGTTCGGCTTTGTCGATTCACCCCTCTCTCGTCGTACGCTACCTCAAACCCACCCCCTGAAACGTGAAAGGGATCCGGGTGAAATGCCGGGCGCGTTATCGCGCCCCATTCATGCTACGCTGTGTTACATAGCTCTGCTCTCCATCCCAACCCTGGAAATCGTTTGTGTCGCCAAAGCGCCCTTTCAACCGGCGAGAACGCTCGCGTGTTATGAATACTTGAATGCTGTCTCAACTATGCCACCGTCGGTATACCGAATTAAGTCGTATATCATTATTAATTATAACGGAAATTCGTCAAAGGCAGTACCGAGCTTCTCGAATAAGCCAACAAAAACAGGGTGAAAAGCCGATCGGTGATGCGCGTACGGCAGAACTGAGGCAACATCGATACAAACCGCAAACAGGGGGCAAAATGGCGTACTGTAACAAATGTACTTGAAAAATTCATTGATACACACGGAGAAGAAAAATCGGGAACCCAATGTGCATGAGCACATTGGGCACAATGGGGTACCTTCGAAATTGGGGTGGGTAAAAAAATGTCAGTTCCCGAGGTGAACACACCCAGAAATATCATTTATTTGACGGCCAGCGTTTATTTAGATTAAGTAAAATATTTATTTGATTGAAATAGATATTTATTTAAATTGAGTAAATATTTACTTAAATCAAATAAATATTTATTTAAATCAAATAAATATTTTGTTTAATCTAAATAAACGGTGGCCATAAAATAAATTATTTTTCTGGGTGCATGACATCGATAGGTGAAGCTCTTTTACACCGAACCACAATCTTTCTCGGATACTCGGACCGATTGCAGCGATCGATTCGTAGCTCGGGACTGATCCGAACGGCTTCCATTTCCAAGCTTCTCAATTTTTGGCCCGTTGTACCCTGCTAGTATCTTATGTTTATCAGCATCGAACCAAGTCAACGCGGAGACGAGAACGTACATGAGACGACGTCGCTTAGCGCTCGAATGCCCTTATGCATAATGGGTTACATGAGCGCATTACTGGACTGTACCGGATACGCGGGCGCTCCTAGGTATGCACGCTACACATGCGAGCAGGTGGAGGTATAGATTGTAGTACAACGTCACTATAGGCATATTGGACGTTATATAGGATGTATACAAGCCCAAGATGCACATACCCGGAAACCCCCTTGCGGAACCTGGGCTTCAACTTTGGGCGCCTTTGTGTTTACCTCTATGCCAATGACCGCGATGTGATATGCAGTGATTGTTACTTTGTCGATCGAGCATTGGTTATTGGCATGTTTCTTGGCCATTTGTCGTGAAAAGTTTGACCAGTAATAAGAAACCAATAATAATTCGACCATTAATACAAAAATTGACGGGGAGAATTCACGAGCTGATCGAAACGGCTCGTTTCTCCGTGTATACGGCACACAAAGTATAGGCGCGGTGTTGAAAGTTGAACCTAGTAAATCGCCCCCTCGAAACGGCTTCAACTCTGGGCGCCTTTGTGTTTACCTCTATGCCAATGACCGCGATATGATACGCAGTGATTGTTACTCTGTCGATCGAGCATTGGTTATTGGTATGTTTCTTGGCCATTTGTCGTGAAAAGTTTGACCAGTAATAAGAAACCAATAATAATTCGACCATTAATACAAAAATTGACGGGGAGAATTCACGAGCTGATCGAAACGGCTCGTTTCTCCGTGTATACGGCACACAAAGTATAGGCGCGGTGTTGAAAGTTGAACCTAGTAAATCGCCCCCTTGAAACGGCTTCAACTCTGGGCGCCTTTGTGTTTACCTCTATGCCAATGACCGCGATATGATACGCAGTGATTGTTACTCTGTCGATCGAGCATTGGTTATTGGTATGTTTCTTGGCCATTTGTCGTGAAAAGTTTGACCAGTAATAAGAAACCAATAATAATTCGACCATTAATACAAAAATTGACGGGGAGAATTCACGAGCTGATCGAAACGGCTCGTTTCTCCGTGTATACGGCACACAAAGTATCGGCGCGGTGTTGAAAGTTGAACCTGGTAAATCGCCCCCTCGAAACGGCTTCAACTCTGGGCGCCTTTGTGTTTACCTCTATGCCAATGACCGCGATATGATACGCAGTGATTGTTACTTTGTCGATCGAGCATTGGTTATTGGCATGTTTCTTGACCATTTGTCGTGAAAAGTTTGACCAGTAATAAGAAACCAATAATAATTCGATCATTAATAAAAAATTGACGGGGGGAGTTCACGAGCTGATCGAAACGGCTCGTTTCTCCGTGTATACGGCACACAAAGTATAGGCGCGGTGTTGAAAGTTGAACCTGGTAAATTGCCCCCTCGAAACGGCTTCAACTCTGGGCGCCTTTGTGTTTACCTCTATGCCAATGACCGCGATATGATACGCAGTGATTGTTACTCTGTCGATCGAGCATTGGTTATTGGTATGTTTCTTGGCCATTTGTCGTGAAAAGTTTGACCAGTAATAAAAAAACCAATAATAATTCGACCAATAATAAAAAATTAACGGGGTGAGTTCACGAGCTGATCGAAACGGCTCGTTTCTCCGTGTATACGGCACACAAAGTATCGGCGCGGTGTTGAAAGTTGAACCTGGTAAATCGCCCCCTCGAAACGTCCTTTACGATATTGGCTCGAAAGATCTATCGCTGACCCCAAGATCGCTTGACCCTTCTCACTCGTCAACCCTTCTCTCCGCTTTATAGTTATATAACCGCGCCCTTCTCGATTCGACCCTCGGGCGAAAAGCCCTCGAGAAACGCGCGAACGAACAAGAGAAAACAAAATGCGATTAAGTTTCGAAGAAAAAGCGGATTCTTTTTTTTTTTTTTTTGTGAAAGTTATAAAGTACTTTCTCAATCCCCAATGTCCAGTGGGTTGAATCTATCGAAGCATAACATATGTTTTGTCGTCTTATCTTTTATTTGTATCTTTTGTTGTTCGCCATAGAAGTCACCGTGGAAACGCCCTTACTGAAAAAACGCATTTACTCAGCATGACGTGAATGAAGGAACACTTGGTAGTGGTCTTGCCGATTATACGAACCGAAGAGTTAACCGAAGCTCGGCTTAATTCACTCCGCAGAGTCCTGTGTAACTCTCCGCCTAACCGAGTTATCGATTATATATCAAGCCCCGCGATATATAGCGCTATACAGAATTCCACCGAACAAAATTATGTATGCATTTCATGAACGTCACGCGCAGCACGGGCTTTCCGGCTTCGCTTGCGAAGGCACAATGTTCTGTAAATAAAAACAACATTGCGGGCGAGGCAGAATTCAACCCCGTCCGCTTCGCAATCTGTTGACTACAATATTTTTTTTTTTCTTCCACACAATTTGTCGCTCTTAGTATTTTTTTTTTTTTTTTTTTTTTTTTTTTTTTTTTTTGCAATCCAAGCGAATATTGCCATATTCCTCTTCTTCCGATATGTCGTGCAATCCTTCTTTTCCCAATAATGCACAATAACTCTTTAGAAATCTAGTATTACGATGCACTTTAGTGGGAATAGGACATGCATCGATTGTCTTCTGTGAGGCTCGTTATTTTTTTTTTTAATCGTGGGATGAATAACCTCCGAATTTGTTTACTCTGGGGACTCTTGGAGATTCCTAGGTATTTCCAGACTAGAAATATTTCTCCTTTACCAGCCGGGAAGAAGTTCTAAGTACACTGAGAGACCGATCCAGTGAATTTGACTATGTCACGTGACAGATATTATCATAGCACATAGTAGGAGGAAACTGGGGCGCCACCTACGGTGGGAAGTACCGGATTTATAAGAATTTTACGTAGATATTTTGGTAAAAATTCTTGGAAAATCTAAGACTTTCCGCCATAGGTGGCGCTCTGGTGTCCTACTAGGGGAGAGCGGGGCAAAACGGGACAATGAGACAAAAGGCAATTTTCCAGTAACTTTTGGATGGTGGCGGTGATGGCAAGTGGGTCAAAACGGTGCTGAAAATCCGGATGTGAGGCATTCTCTGTCAACTCGGCCACTTTTTTTTCGACTCACTCAGATTTATCCCATAATCGGTCACATTTAAGGTTCACTTGAAAGTACTCTTTGAGAATTTTTTTAAACCATTCATTTAGAATATGCGTT
Source organism: Amblyjoppa proteus (assembly GCA_963922035.1). Taxonomy (NCBI): domain Eukaryota; kingdom Metazoa; phylum Arthropoda; class Insecta; order Hymenoptera; family Ichneumonidae; genus Amblyjoppa; species Amblyjoppa proteus. The sequence goes on from OY998234.1 coordinate 10,869,586, forward strand.
TTTTTAATTACAATTCATAAATCTTGAAAGGGTTAAGTGGGGCAAAAAAAAATTTAACGAGAAAAAAGTTCGCTTTATTCATTAACAATTTAATGCAATATATGTTATGTTTTTGTTCGTTTTGGAAAAGCCATTTTTAGCAGAATGGTATGAAAATTATATTTTTTCATGCTATGCGACATCTTCGATTCCGCTGCCAATTCTTCAGGGTATTCAACGATGTATCAAGAACCTATAAAAAAAAATGGCAAAGTAGTACTCGACGTAGTTGCTAAGCAAAAGAAAATAATCTAATATTGATATTTCAATATTTATTTTCTCGTAAAATGTGTCTAGTTCCACAATGCCAATTTTTTTTTTTAGATTTGTCCTATATTACCGATTGCCCTAAAAAATTAACAGCAAAATTGAAGGTCTCGCATTGGATGAAAAAAGAACATTGTAATAAAAATATTATATTACTATATTTTTTTGCTTAGCAACTACGTCGAGTACCACTTTGACCATTTTTTTTTTTTTTTTTTTTTTGTAGGTTCTTCATACATTACCGAATGCCCTGAAAAATTGGCAGCGAAATCGAAGGTGTCGCATTACACGGAAAAATATAATTTTCATTGCTTTCTGCTAAAAATAGCTTTTGCAATATGAACAAAAAGATGACAAATGTTGCGTTAAATGGTTAATGACTAAAGTAAACTTTTTCGTCATTAGATTTTTTTGTCCGACTCGTCCCATTCGAGATATATGAATTTGAAACAAAAGCGCATCTCCCTAAACGAACGGATTAAACATCTGAAAAAATTCACAAAAGGTACATTGAAGTGATACTAAAATGTGGCCAATTATGGGATAGATCTGAGAGGGTCGAAAAAAGTGGCTGAGTCGACAGAGAATGCCTCGTGTATCGTTGGGACAAAATGGGGCATCCAAAAATTATTGGAAAATTGAGTTTCATCCCCGCTATCCCATTTTGCCCCACTGTCCCATTTTGACCCCGCTCTCCCCTACTATGTGTTACAGTAATTTTTCTTGGACGATCGTTAGTTTTTAGTAGATCGTTCTCTCAGTGCAGAATTCTTAACGCCGCAGCATCTCGCGAAGGCCCCGTGAGCAATGTTTGCACAATCTATCGACGCTTCGCACATACAATAGCTGTCTAATCCCAGGAGTGTACCATTGAACACACAGAGAGAACACGCCAGGTCACGAGACCGGAATACCTACAGCGTAGGATCGAGAGAGGCGTGCGGAGGGCTCAGGATCCAGCAATGTAGCTGTCACCGTACGACAAGCTTGCACACAAGCTTTAAGCCTCCCGGAACTCCCCCCTGTGCCACGACCGCTCTATACAATAATCCACTTTGCTATAACGGCATAATATATATATATATATATATATATATAACACGTAGGTCTCTATAAAATGTACGCGCGTTTTACGGAAATACCTAAAATACGCACAAGCCCCCTGGTTACAGCATTGCAAACAAATTAAGGCTCCACTAAAAGTAATTTGATTTCCTCGACATGTATACTCGTCAAAATAATTCAATCTTTACCGGGAATTCATTAATACCTCGGGTAAACCATACGCTTTATAATATCAAACATATTTCCAATAAATGAGGATTATAATGTTATTAAATTTTCCGTAAATTCCGTCCAATTCAATAATGGCAACGAAATTCTATCTGAAATTCGGCCTCCGAGCATAGAGAATTTTGTTCGAGTTTTTGCCCAACCTCGAAGTTTTCCAATTAGCAAAAATCAGCGAGCACATTGGCCGTTCGACAGAAGCGGGGATGTTATTATAGTCTTTGTTTGTTTTTTGATGATTAAATTTAATAATCAGTGAGTTGTGGCTCTTGTATTCACTCGCGTGATTATCGAGGACGTAAAGTTATGTCGGTGACGTTGTTAATGTCAGTGACGTTTAGTTTAAAGTGTGGTAACTTTATAAACTTGCATTATTAATAAGGGCACTCTAGCTGGCAAGTGAAATTTCGAAGTTAGATGAGATCCTCGCTCGTCGCCATGACAGATTTCATTGGAATATTACTAGATCGGAATTCCGTTAGTGTACACTGTATAAATAAATGTGTTAAAATTAATAAAAATTAATAAATAATGTGTTAAAATAAATATTAAATTACTTATACATGTAATTTTCAATACTTTGTTAGGTGAATTTTTTTATATAATTAAATTTGTAACACAAGTTTGTAAATACTCATTTTATACACCTGTTTTGTAGATTTACTACACTTTTGTACAGTGAATTTGCAAATATTTTTAACAGTGTGCACGTTGAAGTTTTGCAAATTGTTGCAGTTTCGGTTATAGGAGTTTAACGCTAACACCTGTTGTCACTTAATTCGAGTTAATTTCATCAGCGGAGTACGATTAAGAATTGCAGATTGTCCATAATGGGCGTAATGCATGTAAAAATGAGTTGGGAATAATTAATTGTGCCGACGGGAATGACACGCATTTCTTCATTAAATTCCATCGATGTTCTAATTAACGAAAGGCTCGCCCGAGTTCATTGATATTCGTTCGAGCACAGATTCCCCGAAGGTTCCCCATCATGCCTATGCGAGTGTATGACTGAAAATAGATTCAACCGATAATTGGTGGTAAAATATTTAATCAAATTTGCATAGAATTGAGACGATCGCCCGCCGGCATCGCGTTGGTTCGAGCTACGGATTCGAGCTGCGGAGAGCAGTGTGAAACCGGGAATACGGGATGTGAACGCTGGTTGGTAAGCGAAGCACGAGATTCGGATTAAATTTCCGCGAAGTACGCGAGAGACAAAATCAATTCTCGTAATTCGCTAACGAACAAATGGACGAGCTAATGAGGATTGCGTTATCGAGCAATGGCTGCGGGAAAACAGGTCGTAAACGTTTAATTAAATTCGTCAAATTTATCTCACCCACTTGAATAAATCTTTGACGAACAGTTATTATATACGAAGTTGTCTTAGTCGATTATTACGAAACGTTGCATTCTCCTGAAGGTGCACGAAAAATTCTGTTTGTGCTATAGAAATCCAACTGTGTGTTTCGCAACGGCGAAACTATCGCGCGACAATGACTCTTTTATCGCGGAAACCCGCTTGGCCCCAGCCGACCTGATCTCGTAAAAAGTAGGCTAAAAAAGGGATATCTCGGTCTCGCAAGTGTCGCCATTCTGTCAGAATTTAACGAGGGTACGCACGCACGTTCTGTCTGCCCAAACGATTTTTCATCACCGTTGCACCTATCGCTGATCCCCCCCCCCCCCCCCCCGCATACGTTTATGGTCAACTCATCACAGAGTCCAAGTCCGAACTTCCGGATGCTTCGGCCATTCACAGTTCGCTGGTTGTTTTTTTTTCTCCGAGTGCACGCTCTTGCTCCCCAGAATCAACCCTCTTTGTGAGCCTCGAGTGTATGTTGAGACCAAAGAAACTCTTAGCAGCAACTGGGCAGCAGCGGTACGAGAGTGGTACTCGTGAGATGAGAATGAGAAAAATATTTCAAGCGGTAGAACTGCACAGCGGGCGAGCTGAACTGAGCTCGGGCCGCTCGGTCATTGTCCATTCATAGAGCCCGGTAACGAGGAAGCAAACAAACGAAGGTTGAGCTATTCGGGTTTACCGAGCTTTTGTTATGGGCCGTCAAGATTTTTTCGTCTTTAGTCCAATTTCTCTCCTCCCTATATCTGACTATGTCTATACTTGCTACGCACACCCTACTCTCCCACGAGCTTCGCTAACCTTCAGCTATAAGAAAGGCTCAGCTTGCATAATCGTTGGTTCTTAGAAGTCCTAATCCGCATGCATACCTTTTATGGTTCTGGCTCTAGAATAGCAACTTCGCGATCATTCGCCTTTCCTATGATCATCAATTTTTCGGAGATTCATTGACCGAACGGCCACTGACCTCTCATTATGCCAATTTTCATTCTTCCATCGTCGGTTCTTATCAAAGCACTATCACTCTCACCACTGCTATACCCACAATTTCCCGCTCTACTTCCCTCATTGGGCGCATTGTTCTTTTCACCAATCTTCCGGCGCCCAAAAGTCCGAAACTTTTTTTTTTCTCATTCATCGTTTTCCTTTCGTTATTCTCCTTTTCTCCATCAAATTTCCATTCAAGGTACAAACATTCTCGGAGCCGCTTCCCACTGTGCTCTCAAGCTTTTCGTTCTGCGTATACACTGTTCACAACAATATATAACGATATCCTAGAAGCTTTTTCGATTTTCACCGGAATGTCACCGTTCGGATCAACCAGAAACTGCGATGCCAGTTCACCGCCGAAGCTCGCTGTGCACGTCATCGCTGAATCCCAAGCTCTATGGTATAAAAAATTCCTTAGGTATAGAGGAAAAAGAGAGCAGTTGATGCCAGGCTCACCGAAATAGCGACGAGAGTGAGGGTAAAACCGATATTTTCATAGCTGCCGATGGTGCTCGGTGCACGGAAAACCGAGCAAAGTCTCGTCCCGATCGTGCGGTGGGTTTTCGTCGACGATAGTCGAGAGGCGGAGGGAGAGCCGAACCCCACGGAAACCGGGACAGACGAGTAGACGGTACTACTGGGGTTCAAACTGTTTGCGAAACGACGATAAATCTGGTTGACGCGTGGTTGGTCGCGTCTCCAGGTTCTGCTCGTTGACGTTGACGTCGACGTCGCGGCAACCGGGCGGGCGGGGTACCAAGGCAGACTTCTACTTCACCGAGCGCACAGTGTGTGCACCGGTACCGTGTACCGAGAACCTGCGCATTTCGGTGTTTCGTCGACGTCTGCGTCGGAGATACCGGGACGGCAACGTAGACATTCGCGATGTTTGTATTTCAAGCGTGTACCTTCTCGCAGACACTTGCACAAGAATTCGACGTTCGGATACACTTCAGTTTATGGACAAAACGCCACATAGATATCGGTGATGACTGGGATAAGAAGGACCAGACATCCGCAGCCTCGCATCTGCCTCTAGCTCCAATCCCTTTTGTGGCCAATTACTCTGCACAAGTGCCAATAACTCGCGAATGGTCCCATACACTTCGCTACCGCTTAAAGCCGCGCGTATAATGTATATGTATGCGAGCGATTGTGTTGAACCACTACGACGGGGGTAACACTGCGCTCCTCCATGGGACTGCGTTCCACCGCATGCCACACTCCACACGTGCAAGCCGCTGTATATGAACACAAATATGTGCGCAGTTGGTCTACAGACGCGATGGTACATCGGGGATGGGCGCAAGAGGTGCACGTATGTTAACTCCGAACTCCTGCGTGCACCCCTAGGTGACTCGAGTGGCTGGAGGGACGACGGTAACGCCATGCGGAGAAGTGAATTATGCGGTTTGTCCCCGTGTCTACCGCCACCTCGTAAATTTACATTGTCCCCGAGCTCTCGCAGCGCCGGGTTGTTATCCCTGTCCCACTCGTTGCCGGTCGCTTCGACTAGAAGATGGTGCACGCTCGGTACTGGCGAACCAGCCGACCAGCACTGACACCTCCAACGAATCTCTCCACATGATGGAACGTGTTGAGCAGAATACACACGTCTCATACCCCATTCGCACGTGCCGACGTTCATTCCTTCCTCCGCATCTCTATATGCCTGCGTACCATCTTCATCATTCTCCCTTTGGATATCCCGTCGCTTTGGCAATTCGAGAGATCTGTCGGATCCCGGGAGATGCTAAGCTACCGCAGACTTCCCGGGGATCGCTTTGAACGCTCAACGGGATTCGTCTCGAAGTGGGAAACGCGAGGATCGCCCGGACTGCTTATTGGGGTGAGGTGTTGGAACGTATCAGATCCAAGTGTAGGACATAACATTCGACCACGAAAATTTCATTGCGGTCCAATTAGGTGAAATGTGATAAAGACAAAAAATTGTTTCGAATGTTCAAATATATTTTCGATTTAGAATAATCGAGGCTCGAGGAGCTCCCGGAGGAGCCCCGTGGTTCTTAAGAATGGAGACAGACAAACAAGTAACTCTCCAAAATATATGTCAAATACATAAAACGGCGGAGCTAGGTACATTATGTACTCGAGCTATCTACGTTGCCCGGGTTTGCAGTATAGTACGGTAAGTAAGGCTCTCGATGATGTAATTAGTTTTGGCCCGTGGCCAGCCTTCGGTATCACGTGCCGCCAACGTCGTTCCTAAAGTCCTCTCTCGTTCCCCCTCTCTTTCTCTCGATCCCTCCTCCATGCATTCAGGCTTCCACCGGAGTTTCCCCATCTTTTGCAAACTTCCCCGTTATACCATCTTCCTCAATTTCGATCTAATGCGCTTTTCTCCGTTTCTCTTGCAAATCCAATTAGGTTCACAAACGAAGGATAAAAAGAAACCGCTTCAAAATTCCAAAGCTTCGAATGTGCATATAAAGGACACCTACGACACTCGTGCGAAACATTTTCATAAAAAAATCCAAGCTACTCGCAGAACAGTTTTGGGTTCGAGTGCTTCATCACTCCGAATCTAACAATGAAAGCGGACAGCCTGAGCGCACGTGAGTTCAGAGAGGATTTAGAGACGAATTGCAAACACCTCTCGATGAGTTAAAAATCTGAAAAAACATCAACCATATGGAAGGTACTGAAAAGTTTAATCCTGCATATTAATAATTCCAAAATGTTATTAACGAATTAACGAAAAAAAAATTTCCCAACAAATCACCCGGCAGCCTAACTTTTTTTTTTTTTTATGGAAATGATTTGTGCATTTTTCTGAATACGTATGAATTTTTTCAGAATTTGATGTAATTTTTGAAAATCGCGTTTTCAGTTAATAAAAAAACGTGTAATTTTCAAAAATTAGATAAAATTCTGAAAAAATTCACACGTATTCGGAAAGATTAAAAAATTGTTTTTATATGAACAAAAAGTTAAGTTGCCGGTGGATTTGTTGAACCACTTTTTTTTTCATTCATTTGATAATAACATTTTGGAATTATTATTATGCAAAATCAATCTTTTCAGCACCTTCCATATGCTTGATTTGTTTTTTTCAGATTTTTATCTCGTCGAGAAGTGTTCGCAATTCTGTCTCAATTCTCTCTGAACTCACGTGGGCTCAGGCTGTTCGCCAGTACTACCTTAATGGCGAAGAGTTTTCGAGAAGACGGAATGGCGTTCTCTCAAATATCCACTCAACAACGACGGAAATACTCTATGTATATGCTTATAAGTGCCTCTTATTGCATATGTAAAGTCTTTTCATTCTTCTTCCTCGGCCATCTTACCAATATCGTATACAACGCTCATACAAATCGTGTTTGTATTCGAGGACTCTTTTTCCGGCGCCCCTCGTTCAAGCGATGGGTTTATCGGAACGGAACGATACTGGTAATAGGGAGAAGCTTCTTACTCATCTTCCTTATTCTACTATTCAACTGATCCATCCGATTTGGGCGTAATAGGGGGCTCGCGCTCATATTTGCAACGGCGACATGATACACAACATTATACGGATCCGATATCGATTACTCATCAAGTGGCAGGATCGTCGTTGTACCGAATACACAGAGTTGCCACTCCGAAGCTTCTGTTCTATTATTTACTGGTGCTCCGACCCGTGTACATCTCGTGTCTTCGCGAACTCCGGCCAGCCGGTCCACAGTTGCAGCAACCCTGCGGGGCAACTGCAACCACCAAGATGTCTAATAGATATTGCCAGTACCATTCCGGTACGTCCACGACCGCGAGGTAAAGCGACGCAAACGAGGTATCACGCGAGCTTATCCGTACGTAACGAACTCGAATGCCCCATAGACACGGAGGGATGGTTCGCTTATGTACATCTGTCGAGGAGGGTCGAAAGTCGGCCAAGCGTTAATTCTCATTCGGCTCGTACATGACCGAACGCCAGGGACGTTACCTACACCAACATCGCTATCAGACCCAATGCAGAGTTAGAGTTTTCGAATGGGTTACCGGAGGCTCGTTCCACGTGTTTTCCCCGAACTTACTCTGGCAAACATACCACGGCTCTCTTTATCAGCGATTTCCATTCCACCGAGAAAACGAGGTATGAGGGAGATATCGCGGGAGAGAGGAAGAGCAGCGAATATAGGAAGGCCTGCGGTCTATCACTGATTTTCACGAGTTCTCTCTATTCCCTATTCAGCTCCGGCAGCGGCTCTCCGACTGTATACTTTACTTACATGTCTAACTATTTTACATCCACATCGTACGATGCGGTGTACACCCTGCATTTACCAAAGCTCTACACCGTCGTAACCCTTCAACTATTCAACGAGAATCCCTCCGGTGAGCAATGCATCAAGGCCGAGGCAGAGATAGTTTCCCGTGTGGTTGCGTTTCGACGATTTTACTTACTGAAAGTGATCTCCACCGCGGTCACGAACGACGTGCATGCGAATCGATTTCACTGTCTGTGTAACTTCACTCGGTACAGTCGCACAACGTCACTAAAGGTAAACCCTCCGTCGTCATCATCGATCCTTTTCTGCTCGGTTCTTTTCTCTCAATCTCTTTCCTCGTTTATATTTGTTCGACGCAGATACTGGAGATCTGATCGTCGTGTCAACGTAACTGATGGACTCTCTCTCTCTCTCTCTCTCTCTCTCTTCACTCCCCCGTCCCCTCCAAAGACCGCCTGGTTTCATCCTCCAATCGAATGAAGCGCGGACGAAAGCTTCCTTTGATCACGGATGAAAATCCGTAAAGGCACCCATCTTCTCTTCGCGTACCCTCCTGTCTCGCTCAATCTCCCACGTTTCTGCCTTCAATGCTGCCCCACTCTTCTCCCCCAACCGCATCAGCAGTCACAAGCATCTTTTCATCCGACCTGATTACGAAGTTCCGCACACCCATCGCGAAGTTTTTACCGCCAGCTTTACTTTCCTTACCTCACCCTCGTCTCCCGATTTCACCGGTTTCACCTGCTTTCGAACGGGAATTTCGCCGGAAGGGTTTCGCCGGATCAACGTTAACCGAACAACGTCGATGAAGTCTAAACGGTAGGCAATTAGGACGCAATTCCTGTCGGATATGTGGATTAGTGTCGGTACCGAATGTTCAATGACGCAAGTGAAATGGTGGTCAATTTTAACTGAATCCAGTTGGAAGATAATTGTTTTGCGGTGATATTACGGTTGAACGAAGGAGAGATGGAAATGTATTAATACAATTCGTGGATTACTATTGACCATATGAGATCCCGTATGACGTTTGAAATTAATCCAAGATAATTAATACTCCGCTAACGTCACATGTGCTGCCAATTGGTGCGAAGGATCGCATACGATGTTATTACGGCTTGGATACACGAGCTACACGGATGGTAACTGTGTCGTAAGCCGGGGATCTCATTACGTCTCCCCCTTGGGCGGGCAACGGAATCGTGAGCCCTTTGATCACGATATCAAAGTTCCTATCAATTGCAGGGCATGTGTCAGGAATACACGGACATTACGTACAAAAGAAATTACAAGCCTCTTTGCTACACGGTTGGGGGGAGAAAAGAATACGGCGAAAAAAAGTATGCATCTACGGAAAAAAAAAAGAATGGACTCAATAAGACGGAAATTTTTATCGAATTAAACTTTTGGTTGGGAATGGATGTGTGAAGCGTCCTTAAAAAAGGACTCAAACGATTTGCCGTCTCGACTCTGAAGACTCAATTTTCCATAATGCCGAACGTTCATCGAATGGGAGCTTACAAAAATGCAGTCAGCATTTTCCATTAACAAATTTACTCCAACCCCGACCTTAATCGGTCTTCCATTCCGAAAGCCCTACGTTGTGGGTTAGACTCTGGCTGCGCGGTGTTCTAAGGGATGAAGCCTTCTTCTTCTTCTTGGTCTTCTTCGTCGCCGTCGTCTTCTCGGTGAGTTCCTGTAGGAAGACGAGATGGATAATTCAGGTGGCGAATTTCGCTAGCTCTCAACTCCGAGCGAATTTCTCCGCCGAGCGAATAAATTACGACTACACTGTGCGGTATGGAGAATCCGTGGAAACTCCTCCAACCCGGGGGTGTCGAGAGCCCCCGGAGAGGAATTGCCCTTCTCGACTCTCTCGCGTGCGCTCTTCGAAATAGTGTGCACTCCGTACGGCATGCAGGTGCATACATATACGTTAAGGTGGCATCCCGTTGTGTCCTATCCCGTTACCATCCAGGATCGATGGCCACTGTGGGTTTCGCCCTGATCCTGTCGGTTCACAGGACTTTCCGCTACAATATTACTCACGGCTTGAACCTTTAAATTGCTCAACTTCATTCCTATGCCGGAGCCGGGAAATCCTAAAAAGGTAAAAACAAAAAGGAAATCCTGAAAAGATGTTTAATTTATTTACCTCCCAACAAACCGGCTAATCAATCTATTGCTGTCCTGACATCGATTACCCGCAGATAATGCGTTCGCGGGAGCGAATATCAATCCCGAATTCAAACTGCGCCAATCTTTTGACTTCGTTATCTGGGCATGTCCGCTGGAAATTAAACAAAAATCCGTAGCGTTTACACTGAGAACTCGTGGGTGAAAAAATTTCGCTCGCACGTGATAGAAATATCGACTTTGGCGGAACAGGCGGATCCTCCGTTTATCATGGTAGGATTTTATATCGAACGTGTAATATTAACACTTGAGTACCCGCAGTGTCACTCTCTCTCGTGCTCAATCGACTATATATGTATATATGTATCTAGCGAGTGTAAACGAGCCTTAAGTAGGTCGGTCCCGTAGTCTGCGATTCCCTCTCGATTATACACGTCACGTTCGCGAAACCCTGTTCGTTCGTTGGAGTTGAGCACAAAAAAAGTTTCTATTGGTACACGGCTACACGCAAACTTTTTTCCGATATTTTTTCCGTGTCACCGAGTCGGACGGTGTGTAGTCCGATTTCGCATACGGGAATCGGACTATTTATTTAGTTATTTTTTAATAACAGGCTGGACCCAATTGCAATGATGATGAGACACCCATCGTCCTGTGAGCAATGTGAAAGAGAGATTGGTTGCTTATAAATTGCACAAAAATGCACACTAGTGCACAAGAAAAAAAAAAAATGGGATGTGAGAGATCCGTCGCTTAACAATCGAAAGAAATTCGCACTAATGAGTGAGAAGAAATTGCGATTAATTTTATTCAAGGGATTAGTGATGTAAGTAGTTTACTTGTGAAGAGTACGACGGAACCCTCGAAATGAGGGACACTTCCTGTGTAGGGGAGAGCGGGGGAAAATGGCACAGCGGGGCAAAACGGGATAATTAGCCAAAACGCAATTTTCCAATAACTTTTGGATGGTGACGATGGTGGTACGTGGGGTAAAACGGACTTAAAAAACGGGATGTATCCTTGGGACAAAATGGCGCATTCAAAAAATTATTGTGAGATTGAGTTTTGCTCTCACTATCCCGTTTTGCCCCGCTGTACCATTTTGCCCCGGTCTCCCCTAAAGATGCACCAACCGACAATGAAATAGGTAAAACAAAAAAAAAAACCAACTGAAAAATATGTAAACCCTTTTTTTTCTCTGGAATATATGACAAGCTCTTAAACGGCTTCGGGTGTCGGGAGTATCCGAGCACAGTTTCGCATCAATGTCAGCCGAACGAAACTTTTTATTTTCATCTGGATATTAAAAAATACATTGTATGCTCAAATTGCCCGAAAATTTTACGCAAAAATTTTGCAATTTCTCGTTGTAGCCATCGTGGATCAAAATCGTAAAATTTGCATCGCCCATGTGACGCGAAAATACCGTAAAACTCGAATATTCGCTTTATTACCCTGAATACACTGGAAAATGTGCGGAACGTAAACCTTTATATGTTCGTACGGACATAGCATCCCCGGTATCAAAATGTGGAAGCTCTGTGAGCCGATTATCACAATCCGAAAGAATAACGGCGCATCGATATGACGCTCGAATGAATTAATCCGCAAATTCATGATATTCATTAATACTCGTGTAAATAGAGGCAAAAACCCGCGAAAATGGGACATACCGGTGTAGAATGGTGCAAATCCTGTTTGAACGAGGAACGTAGAGTACACACACACACACACACACACATATATCTGTTTATATATATTTTGGAAAGTTGTCTCTTTACTCGTCCCAACTTTCAACAATCCGCAGAGTCCTCTGGGGAGGCCTCAAGCCCCGATATTTGTAACTTCCGGTCGAAAAGACTAATTTTTCGAATGAAAATACGTTACTCCCGGTTCGAAAATCTAATTTTTTCCGTATGACGTCACATCCGGTCGGGAATAGTATATTGTGCAACAAGGGTCGCAATCGCCAATTCGACCCTCGTTACACATCATATTTTTTTCGTTACAAGTGCATGAATCTGCGGCACTTGGAGTGGCAGTCGCGCGAGACGAATACTGAAAAGTGAGATTATGTCTCCAGGGACGAAAAGTGAAAAGTAAACTCCCAATGGACGAAAGTGAACGAAATGCGACCTGCGCATGCGCGACTCTGTCATTTCACCACAGGTTCACAGCTGGCATGAAATGAGCCACTTTCGGCTCGCAAGACTGCCATGTAAAGTGCCGCGATTCATGCACGTGTGACAAAAATAAAAATTTTCATCACACGGTGCGTAAATGGTCACTTTTCCGCCCGCTTCGCGTGCGTAAAACCGCTATTTCCGCACCTTGTGATGACAAATTTCGTACGTCCCTCGTGCGAAACACTTTTTCTAACTCGTGTGATTACAGCACTCGCCTTCGGCTCGTGCTGCAAACTCACACTCGTTAGGAAAACGTCTTTCGCCCTCGTGGAGTAATGTACTGTTTCGAGCCGGTAGTGACCTATTTTCGGTAAATCTCCGGAAATGTAAATTTCCGGTTACTAAATTCCATAGACCATAGCTAGGGCACGAAGGGCCCGAGCTGCAACAATCCGCCAGTAAATACGTACAAGGTAGTGCTAGGAGGACGGTTCCTTTTGCCGGCGTGCAGTTTGTGGATGTTGACTAGATTTCAAGCATGTTTCGTGAACGACGTACTCTAGTTGCCGGTGGAATTGTGGAACAAGAGGGGAAATCTAGCAGAAGAATAAACAGTGTCTGGCGCAGGTAGAGCAAGGATTATCTAGGATGAAATGGAGGGGGACAGAGTAGCAGAAGACTCGAGAGCGGGTGCGGAGAAGATAATACGAAACATCCATAATCTCCTCGCAGGTATCCTACACGATTCGTTGTAATTGTTCTGCATATTCGTTACGAACATTTTTTCCATGCATATCCGCCATCGCCGTCTGGGAATGCGCATGGATGGATCCGTATCCATGTACTCGGTAGAGTGTGTATTCCCGAACCAATAAATACTGTCTCTGCGTTTCGACGTCGATAAATCCTGAGGGAGAACGGTAGGGCGAGAGAGGGGGGGGGGGGCGGGGGGAAGAGGGATTCAGCGAGGCATGTGTGTATCCTGGAGGATGGAGGCGATGGTGGCAGTCGCAGGACGCCCAGGCAAACCGACTGCTATCGGGTGGGATTCCATCAAGCCGCTTTTCGAACTGGCAGAACCGACAGGCGCGCATGCATACACAAACACCCACACATCGTTGTCCCGGTGGCTCTCGCATCGCATGGCAGTTCCGTTTCGCGCAAAACGCGATGTGATTCGGTGGACGGGAGGAGGAGAGGGCCGTGTCTCTGGGCTTGTTCGATAAATCACCTGCCTCGTTAGTCGCTTTACTGCCGCCTGTACGTAGCTGATGGCAGTCGTGCCGTCGGCCACCGAATGTGCCCCATACGTGCATAAATATATTTTATTTCTTCGTTCTTTTTTTTTTTAAATATTTTTGTTCGAATTTTTTCAATCGCTTTTGTTGCTGTTACGTTTATGTCGACCGGACGAGCCAGGCGAATACGGAGGTTGCGGTTGCATTTTTACTTTTATTTCTTTTGGGCTTTCTGTTTTTTTTCGTTACTGCAGTTACACTTATCGAGACCTCTGTGCGAAACCCGGTGCAGCTGGGGGAGACGCTCCGGCTGCTGCACAACGGTACGATATCTCGCTTGCGTTATTATGTAGCACGAAGATAGGAAGCTCCTCAGAGAGAGAGAGAGAGAGAGAGAGAGAGAGAGAGCCGGGAGAGAATCGGTTAGAAACTCTGAGGAAACACGCCTTACGAAGTTGCGTGGACGTCGGATCTATCCAAAGCAGGATATACAAAAGCGTTTCACGACGCTTTTGTAACTCCAGTCGTAATCGGAAGGAACTTCGCATCCGCTGATACGGGAAGGGACCTTACCAAGATAGTGAATCCAGTGAAGCTGGCGGGAGGAGCCGCTCTCCCGCGTTACCACCGACAACGGCGGTCGTTTTAAAATTTGCATAAGTGGAACGTCGGTCGTAGTCGTCCGGATAGTATAGGAGGCGAGCTTCTCTCCTGCCGGTCCTCCTTATACCTTTCCCTCTTGTTCGTCCTCTTTTTATCAAGAGCCTTTCCTCGCTCAGGCGTTACAGTATTTCTCCTCCCGGATGTCTCGTAAGCTCTCGAGCTATTTTCTCTGCATGCGCACCCTCCTCATTTCCGACAATATACGTTAGGAAAGTCCATTATCGAAAATTATGCCGCTAATCGAACTATTAAATTGAACAAAAAAAATCTTTATTTATCTGGTGAGGAGCACTTTTTAACACCCGACGGAAAAAGGCGTGTCGCGCGTTTGATATTATCAGCTGAGGTCGATGGCCCTCTTGAGTTCAAGCCCTCGAAAGGAAGCCGAGATACCCAAAGCAAAACAAAAAAAGTCATCGAAAAGCCGCAATTAAAATCTTGAAAATAAAAGAAAGCCCGTCCGAAAAGTTTTTAATCCGCACAAAGCATGAAACAATTTTCCACGCTGAGAAAGAGTCACCGCCGTGGTTCGGATGAGCGCCTGTTGAATTCTTGTATTAGCGCACCCCATCTGCACCGTAGACTTTTTTCCACGTCCGTAAAATGATATCATGCTTTTTGCGGATTAACAACTTTTCAGACGGGAACTTTTTTCAATGCAAAAAGAGTTAATACCATCAGAGAATTCCATTTCACGAACGAGACTGACTCGCACGTATCGCCCAAATAGTTTATGCCCCGTCTCCTCTTTTACCGCGTGTCTCCTCCGGCTATGTTCCTGTCGGTGCATTAGCTTTGCTAAAATCACCGCGTGATAACCGCGGCGGGCCTTTGTGCCTTGCTGACCACGTGGATGTAGCGGAGAAAGCTCGACGAACAAGCAACTGCCACACATGCGAGAGTCATGTCGAGGCGATCAAGCGTTATACCTCGTCGGGGCGATGAAAACGATTGGGTTCAATAGCTGGCTGGCTAGCTTGACAGAGCGAGAGAGAGAGAGAGAGAGAGAGGAAGGGAGACTTCTCTGTGCCTCGTGCAGAGGGTTGGAAGCCGGGCAAAGCACACAGCTGACTCGTAGGGCTGTGGCGGGTTGGCTCTCGGCCAACCTCGATCACTCGATTCGTTGCCTCGGGACGAGAGATGGAGAGTGAAGCCCTTACGCTCGTACGCGTTAGCGTTCGCGATATTCCATGTGATCTCCATCGTAACACATTTGGCCCGGCGCAGTCTACCCTGAGGTATAGGTGATGAAGCCCGATGCCTATGCGCCGTTCCGATCACGTCGCGGCGAAACTCCTCTCGCCCACCGAATAATTGGCGGTGCGCAATTAGTAATAGGTTTAACAACATCGTGGGAGGACGAGGTCGGAGGGGGGAAACTCGCGATAGAGAGAGCTGCTGGTTAGAGCAACTACACTGGTTCACGCTGAGAGCACCCCACCGGAACGCCAATGTGTGCCAGAACACACGTTGCATCGAATGAAGAGGGATCGAGTGGTTGTGTTTAAACGCCCGACGATAACGCTTCGCGATTCGTTGAAGCACGCGAGAACGCGTGTTACAGTAATTCAATATACGAAATTCTCGCGTATTAACTTCCCCCCCCCCCCCCCCCCGAATTGTTTCCATTACCGTAGCAACCCTATCTACTGCCCTCTCTTTTTTTTTTTCTCTGCGCGGAGAGGAACTTCAAAGGACCGAGAATTATGGATGTCCGGTATGACATAATTTCCGGTTGAAAAATGAAATTTTTAAAACAGAAGTCATGTATATCAAACCAGATTTTGAATCCGGAATTTCAATGCGATTTTTAAATCGGAAATGGCGTATTCCTGTACAGAGCTGGACAGTGCTTAAAGTACATGAGTACTTATTTGTTACGTAAAGTGTCAAAGTACTTTTTGGTACTTTAAGTTATATTACTGAGTACTAAGGCCAAAGCTCTTTGAGGAAGCTATGCTCGAAATTGCAATCAATGAGGAAACTATATGCAAATTACTTTCCACCTATTTCGTAATGTAAAAAAATGTGTGTCTCAAAAATCCCAAAAATACGTTTTTCCGTGCATAAAATTGAGATTTTCAATGTCTCACTGTATTTTAGTCCCAAAGAATCAGCGGTTTCTTGTTCAGCGGGAAAAAATACGTCAAAATACGTGGCAGTTCATTTTCAAAAAAGAAAAAGAAATTTCGTCAAAAATTGCAAGGCCCTTTCGAGTCGATTTTTCGCGTTGTTCAGCGTTCTGAAACTGACCGATAAAACACTTCTAGAACTTCAGACAAGACCTGTATTTTTTCCCGTAGAACACGACGAGCACCTCGGATTTTCCCTAGCTCCATTGGGAGCCGGGATATCGACCTTCGAAAATCACAAAAATCGACGTTTTTTTTTTCAAAAGTGGCTCAAAAATTGAAAAATCGTTGTTCACTCGATCTTATTTTTGTTTCAAGGCTGTATTCGACGTATTTTTTCCCGCTGAACACGAATATAACAATTTATTCCCAGCCCAGACAATTTATTCCTAGCCCAGACAATTTATTCCCAGCCCAGACAATTTATTATCCAGCCTAATATTTTCCATTTAAATCCCAAAAATACGATTTTTGATGCATAAAATCGAGACCTTTCTCACTTTCGGTCACTCTACTAGATCCATACGTCCCAGATTTAGTTGTTATACATCCAGCCGACCGCCACTCACTACTCCAAGGCCCAGTCGCCGTAGTCCAGTCGATTAGTCTGTTACTAATTATTGGAAACGAAGAGTTTGGACGTTTTGAAAAAATTTTCGCCCTAAACAGGGCCGTTTGATTTGAAAATTCTTCTCCAAATTTCGTACTCCTGGAACTCCGCCTTTTCCGATTAAGAAGAAAAAGTACTTTGTATTTTATAAAAGTACTTTAAGTACGTAAATTATTTTGTACTTTAAGTACTTGAAGTACTTGTGGTACTTAGTACTCAGTACTTTAAGTACATTTTGGTACTCTGTCCAGCTCTGCTCCAGTATGACATCACTTGCGGTCGAAAAATGGGATTTTCAAAATAGAACTGACGCTCTTCTGGTTTGCTGCATTTCCTTTAAAGGCACCTATGGGGAGAGTCCGCACAACGAGTCTGCAGATGAAACACACCCGTCTCGCGAATGTATCTCTCTCATATAGCAATGTTTAATCTTCGTGGATGGTTGGGACGAATTGAAATCTCGGAATTCTTATTGTTATGTACGGCAAAAAAAAGCCTTTCATTGCCCAAGTATTGTTGAGCTACAGTGTGCAATATGTGTCGGTGGGGTTTCTATTGCTGTTTCAAGAGCACTCGTACAAACCGCTCATGGGCTGAAGTGCGGCTCTACTTGAGCTTCTTCGTTTTTTTTCACTATTTTTGTCTCGATTATGCCCCTCTAATATTCCGTCGAGATTTGTACAAACGCTACGTCGACGAGCTCCGTCGCTAATATAACGACTAGCTTCCGCGGAGAGCGAATCCACCCCTCTGAAAGGCATGCAAAGTATTATTTGAAAACTATATGAAGAACTTCGGCGAAAAACGATAAAAAATAAGGAAATGAAAAACGTAAACCAAAAAACGAATATAGAGATCCAACAAACGAAACTGTACGGAGTTCCAATCGGAAATCACGACATATATATATATATAATTTTTTTTATTTTTGTAGACTCGTCTTTTGTGTTCCCAGACTGAATTTTTGTGAGGAGAGGGAACTCGCAGAAACGTGGCCTTTGATAGTTTCTCTTCGTATTTTTCAGCACACAATGCAGTTCTCTGCCGCGCCTCTCCTTTCCTTTATGCCATTAGTCTCTATAGTATATAAAAAGCAGCGAAATACTGAATTACAAAAAAAAAAAAAAATCGGTAGGCACAATTTTATATCTGTGTAGCTTGCGCGAAGAGACGCGCGCGTGTGTCGAGAAATTTGTAATTTAATTTTTGTCTTTAATGAAGCCTCTTTTGTCCTCTGTTTCAGGTGAGTCACGAGTTCCTCTTTACGCGCCGCTACACTTTATCACAATTTTTCTCGCCGGTACGATGGCTCGGTGAGCCGCTCCGCTCCGTACTGGTTGGTGGCTTCGCCTTCACGATGTTCGCGAGTGGATCTTTGCCCCGTAAAATTTACCAATCGAGTAAGTGGCTCGTTAGTTTATTTACAGGGTAAGAATATACGTGTGTGGCAGGAGCGCCGGCTGCAAACCGGAGGAACGCGCACACAGGCAACCATCACACTGAGGTGCACCCTTACGAGATGTGACACATATGGGCGAGTTGACATCCGTTTTATCTTGAAACAAACGGGACAATTACCTGAGACACAAAAAAAAAAAAAACGCGACATTGAATAATCATAAAAATATCCGGAAACACAAAAACTTAATATTCAATTAGTACCATTTGAAACCTTGATTTCAATTTCTAAAAGAATCATAAATAAAATCTGAAATCTTTCGCGGCAGGTATTTGCAATTCAAATTTGAAGCTAGCGAGGAACTAAGTGAGTTTAAACCGCTCGATGTAGCTTTTTCTCGTAGCAACTCTTTTTTATCTTCCACCCTTGCTCACCCCCGTTCCCCTTTCTCTTCTTTCTCATAAAACACACCGGGCCAGTGTATTCGTACAGGTGCGGCAGCGTTGTGTTCGGCCATGCGCGAAAACCTAATTTCTTCCGATTCCACCGTGAATAGAAGAGATGCTCACTGTACGAATGAAGATACGAGTAAAAGTTGTAACTTCGTGTTCTCCTGTACGTATTCATTCGCGGTGGAGCGGTAAATGGCTTGTCTGGTGACGCTCCTTTTATGCGCCCGTCTCGCCCGCCAGATTCGCGAAACGAAAGTTCGGAGGAAATTTCGCTATCGAGGCTCGTGCGGCCTCCGCGCGTTCCTCGCTGAGAGAGAGAGAGAGAGAGAGAGAGAGAGAGAGAACGGAGAACCAAAGTGGAGGAGTCAGAAGTGCATGAGGGCAGAAGCGCGGAACTCTCCCCAGTTCGGAGACGGCGAGATCGAGCAATAGAGGAACGATAACGTCGCGCGACCGCGCTGCACTCTCTCACCCTCTCCGGAGCGGCGGAATAGCCAAGGGAACACGATTCGCGGCAGAATCGGACGTGGTGGAGGAGAAGGAGGCGGAGAGGAGGATGTTCGAGCAAAGTATATATTGATACAGCGACTATTCACCGATTCCACGAGGCGTGCAAGCGGCCTCCTCCTCCTTCGTCCTCTCCGCCTGCCCACGGTTAGTTGGCTCAGTCGTTTGGATAATCGAGTCGATTTATGTCACTCGATTCAGGGGACTCTAATAGGATCCATACGCGGAGGAGCGTGGCGTTGGTTTATTAACTATACACGCCGCTAAGGCGAAATTCGTCGCTCTAGCGACACAGCCCGTTGGGAAATTTGGCCAGCCATTATCGTTCTTATACGCGTTTACCATCTGATGGCTCGACCGCGTGCTGAGCGCGGCTCGGTATTCATAATGTAGCAGGGGCGGAGGTGGTGATGAACGGTTTAGTCTCCAATTTTCCGTACAGCAGCGCCATAACCTCCGCCACTTCGTTTGTGGCGAAGGTGCAAAATTTCCTTGCACGAGCAGCGGTACCGCTGGGTGGAGAATTGGCAGCGAAATTCCGAACAGATCCGCTCGCCGTCGACTGGAAGCCCGAATTAGCGTATCCGACGGACTCGCGAACCGTGACAAAGAAGAGCGTCGAGAGACTTGGATTCTTCGGACTGCGCTTCCGAAAGTTCGAAACTACCGTGCGCTTTGCATGACAAGTGTCTCTCCCGATACAACGCCCAATCTGTCCTGTTATCCATGGTACTGCGGGCTTGTCGATTAATCGCATCCCCGACACTGATTAACCGACAATCGACAGCGAGTTTGAAGCTATGTGACTGGAATCGCCGTTTTTAACGTAAAGACGAAGTTCACCTAAACTCGAAACTACAAACTTTCTCGGAACTATCGACGCCATCGCATTTCCTTCGTTCTATCACAAGTCTGCATGAACGGCACCGAGTCACATTTTTCGTAGTCGAAAAACTTTGGTATCGGAATACACGCTTGAGCGTATGGAAACGAACGAACGAGAGACTGAAAACTGCGATCGTTAGTCGTAATTACCACTCCCAAAACCACGACGATAAAGAGACTCGGTAGAACAAAAATGAAAGATAAGAGAAAAACGGCCCAAAGTCGAAGAGCCTCTTCCATCCACTGGCATCAATAGCCTCTTCTCGTCTTTTCTCTCCTCCTTTGCACTGTTACGCTCGCTTCTGCTGCTTAGTGCTACTTTGGTACTAGAGTGTGTCTTTGAAAAAAATTTCGCGAAAGCTATTCGGCAGAGTGGGTGCACAGATGTACATCGTACAGCGTTTCTCGTCTGAGAGCCCGGAGTCTCAAAGTGGTTCACTTCTTTTCGTTGAAAACGGAGACGAGTCTCTCTCGTTTCTCAGGATTTCATGCAGTTCGTACACTCAAATACATTAGGCATGTATATGTTTGATGTACGTTGTGAAATGGATGATGAGAACGAGCTACGAAGGGGGAGGCGTCCGGGGGTGGGAGGGGGAAAGGGGGGGGGGCGCAGCAGTAGTCACCTAAGGACCGCTCGCTTGGAGTTTCCGGTGTGGCTTTGAATCGGAACACAGCGGCGGCGGAGCGAGTGAGTGAATGAATGAAGAAGGACTCTCGGTGAAAAGCTCTCTCCGGGCAGCCAACAGGCCTGCTGCTGCCGCCGTCTCGTTTGAGTAATTGCCGCTAAACTATGGGGTTTACAGTTGCTCGTCCAAAGCCCGCTCCGGCTTGGTTTCTCTGTCCCATGTTCGCTCACTCGTGAAACGAAACATCAGTACCAAAGTGTATCTCTCGTCACACCGGAAACTGATGCCAGCACACACTGGTCCTCTATACGTCTCCGTCCCTATGGACGGAGTCGGGGTTTGCCCGCAAAAGCTCCCTCGGCGCTGCCAAAACCGAATGACCAGAAACTGGTTGGCCAGCTAAACTTTCGTCACTCCGATTGAGCGTATACAACGGCCATTCGTCAGGAGAAAGTCAAATGTGAAACAGCACGGTGATAATTATGTATGCGCAAAGATAATTAGATTCTTCGTCAATTAGATTTCTTCCGACTGTGATCAAGATCGGATTAGACCACGTTCAGTGATTCCTGAGAAAAGTAAAGGCGCTATGTTAAACGGTCGAGAGAATGAAGATATACGAAATGATAAAAGAATAGGAGTTACGAACTTCTGGGACATTTTTGTCGCATCTCTTGGTCCGAACTTCTTATTCTTCGTTTCTCTGACGCGTCACGTGTGCACCACGCCTTCAGCCTGCGCACTTCATTATCCAAGATAGGATCTCGACCGTAATCTCGCGGAAGATCCTCCCCATCCGGAAGACAGATATCTCATTCCCTTTTGTTCTTCATTTTTCTTTTCTCTTCTTCTTTTTTTTTTTTTTTTTTTACCGTCAGTCAGTTACCCGCACCCGACCGCGCGCCGTTCCCTTATTCTTCATGCGGAACCCAGATCCGCACGACTGCGAGTGATCATTTCCAGCGAGGTAGTCCATTCCAATCAGGGTAAGCGACGTTCCACTCCGGCTAGACGACCGGAAGTGCCGTGAACTTTGCGCGAACTGAACCCGAGATCTGTTTAAATTTCAGCCAATGTAACGCGAGGCCCTCGTCGCGGTGAGGACGGATTTAAGCGACCGGAAGTTAAACCGAGCCATTGCCGTACTCGCGACCCGGGAGCGGTGGCATGAACGGGACGTCAAAACCGTAGGTCACACTAACCGGGGAGTGAGGCTGAAAGGAGACCTGGAGAGAATATGAAGATATTACGAGCCATCGTATGCTTTTTCTACGAGTCTCTTTTCTCTTCCTCAACTCGCTCCGTGGACCGCGGGATCCGCAGTTGATTTATTCCTTTTTTTTTCTTCTTTCTTCCCTTTTCTCTCTATATAACTTAGCCTCTCTATACAGTATCTAGCCCGAAGCAAGTGCAAAAGCGAGCCAGGGCTCCGTTGGATTCGTGCCAGCGTAGCTACGGGGCTGCTACTGCCATCCGCGGGAAAGTGGAAAACCTGGCGCAAACACCTTTTCTTCCTTCTATCTTTCGTGAAGCCAGTAAAAACCCCTTCCAAACCAAACTGGTTGTGTATACGGTCATTCGAGCGTGTGCCCGCTTTCGCAACAGCGGCTGTACAATGTGCGTGCTCCCTCACCGCGCAGCGCTATTCCTCTTTCCATCATTTGCATCATTTTCTTTCGCAGGCTAAAGAGAAGGAAAAAACTTGCACTAACTCACTCACACACACACACACACACACACACACACACACACACACACACACACACACACACACACACACACACACACACACACACACACACACACACATGAAGCCGATAGAAAGAAAGAGTAGACGAGTACGGACGCTTCGTTGGTCACAAAGTTTGTCTCTTTGGCGACAGGTGCTGAGTTCGCTGATGGTCCACCTACGGTCCGCGACCGAGCTGGACCGGAGTGAAAGAAGTGCTCGGGTTAGGGAGAGCCCGAGAACTAAGGCAGACCGTGGAACAATCGGGCCGTTTGTATCCGTTGTAGCCGTGGAGACAAAGTGACTTCTTTGTACTTTGTTTGAGGGCGTGTGTACGAGAGTCACAGGGTTTTCTCTGTGACGACACACGCCGCTTACGCGCGTGTGCATGAACGTCGGTACGCCATATTTTTCCCCGTCGCCATGAACGTGGACCGTTGCTCGGCAAACAGACGGAGAACGCAGAGCCCGGATATCTCCGTCTCGACGCCCCACGAGCCCGGTGGCTGATGTACCGAAGATAATTGGCTACACCGAGCCCGCAGTGTCGTTGACCTCATATAGACAGAATGCGATATTGCACTGTGTGTAACGCGACAGCGATAGAGGTCGAGAGGAACTGTACGTTGAAACGAACCAAAGCCAGAAACGGCATTCGCGACAATAGGAACCATGCTTTGGTTTCTGTGCTTCGGTCTCGTTTCGTTACGTAATTGGATACTAATTAACAGGAGGGTCGTATCAATGTCGCCGACGGGTTCGCTTGTATCATCAAAAATTTATAGCGAAACGCGTCTGATGAAACGAGGCAACCGCCCGGGTGGGATTTAGCATACCGCGGCTACGGCGTCGCACCAGTTGTTGAGAACCTTGTACTCGTCTGGCGATCATGCAGCTATTCGTCCAACCCTAGCATTGAGTCGGACGGGAAAACCTCGCTTCCTGTTTGAAAACTTCACTTTTCGACCTCAAGTGGCGGCATACTGGAAATACGTGACTTCGGGTTTGAAAATATCACTTTTCGACCGCAAGTGGCATCATACCGGAAATGCGTGACTTCCGGTTTGAAAATATCACCTTTCGATCGGAAGTCATACCGGAAATGCGTGACTTTCAATTTGAAAATATCACTTTTCGGCCGCAAGTGGCGTCATACTGGAAGTATCTGACTTCCGGTTTGAAAACATCACTTTGCAACCGGAAGTGGCGTCATACCGAAAAACGTCATTTTCGGTTTGAAAATATCACTTTTCGACCGGAAGTCATACCGGAAATGCGTGACTTTGAGTCTGAAAATATCACTTTTCGACCGCAAGTGGTGTGATACTGGAAGTATATGACTTCCGGTTTAAAAATATCACTTTGCAACCGGAAGTGGCGTCATACCGAAAACACGTCACTTTCGGTTTGAAAATATCATTTATCTACCGGGAGTACGGTCCTACCGGTAATACGTCACTGACGGTTTGAAAATCCAATTTGTCGGTCGGAAGTGGCATTTTTCCGTATAACGTCACAGAAAAATGTTACAATATTTCTGCGCCAAGCAGTGGTGTAGTAGCAGTGGTGCGTTGCTTATTTGTGCTCGGAAGACCGATGGCTTCGCTCTGGATACCTACACGTTGGTCAAAGAACGACCAACGTGGTTTTTTTTTACATAAAGCTGCACCGAAAAAAAGGTTTGGTAAGATCAAGCAAGATTTGTTTGAATCAACCAAACCCGACGGTTGCGGATCGCGAAGGAAATATTTAGTTAAGTTGACTAAATAGTTAGACCAGCATTAAGAAAATTATTTCATTGTCCCAACTAAGGATATATTTGATCGAACAAACTAGGTAATTATATCGAAAAAAAAACACCTTTGTTCGAAACAAATATCTAGTCACACAAAGGAAAAAAAAAGTTTGGCCCGATTCGATCTGGAGTTGGTTCCCAGTACTGTTACTTACGTTATTTGTTACTAATTAATTTCATACATGGTTGCATCGTGTTTTATATGTTCAATTGTTATCAGTACATCGCTACTTATCAATATAACATAATTATTACAAATTCAAAATCTATATATACCCTAGCGGGGCTCTAACCGCGAAACTAACGCATCCTGATCTACCGCTACGCTACAATCGCTTATTGACATGTTTAATCTTTATTCGGATATATAAGTTATTCTCCGCCATTAACTTAGACTCCACTTCGATGATTTGACATTGAAATATCAAAACAACTTGAAAGTTGTTTATTGTCGGTATAATATTTGTGAATGACTACAACGTTAAAAATGTCTGTTTGAAAATTCATAAAATGTATATGAAGTTTTATGCATATACAGTATATAAAATTTCATTGACACGTATGTAAGAATATTGCCTTACCGGTATATTAAAAACAATATTATTCGTACAATATTTGTAATAATAACATAATATTCATGTACGGATATCTTAATTTTCAAAACCATCACCGATAATTTCAATATACAGATATTGCATTTAAGATTAAATTATTAAAATTCAAATACAATGTATATGAAATTATAATTTGATATTCCGAGGTTGTATATTTCATATAACTTTGTATATTAAAAGTGTTGTGAATTTCATAAAATTTTTAACACTGTAAATTTGCGTCTTGTCGAATTGGATAAAATCATTTTCAAAATGACAAATGTTCGTATATATACGAACACATCGAATCACATTTTTTTTTTCCACAGTGGCCAAATATACATTCAAGTCAAAATAATATACCTTTTGTATGGTGACAGTATTTACGATTGAATCGAAATAGTATATTATGCCACAAGGGAGGAAAGTGTGTTTTTTCAGCGAGTGTGAAGTTTGACGCCCGAGCGAGGCGAGGGCAGAAATTCACACGAGGTGAAAATGCACTTCCTCCCGAGTGGCATACGCTATTTTTTGCCCGACTATGCTAAAAAGTGGCCACATTTCTATGCCTGCAACGGGGATGGAAAGTGACCCGTTCCAGTACTTTGCGGCCCGCGGGCGGAAAAGTAGCTACTTTTCCGTCCGCTGCGTTACTTTTCGGCCCGCTACGATACTTTTCGACCCGCTGCGTTACTTATCGGCCCGCTCGTCAAGAATCGCTCACTTTGCTCGCTAAATGTGGACTTTTTAGCGTAGACGGGCAAAAAAAAAATTGTTGCTTTAATGCAGTTTTCGTTCACTTTGAACCAACATTGTTAAACGCAATAACTGCTACACGCAATTGACACAACCTCAGCAGTTTTATTGTTTCAACAACGGTGCAGCCTATTTAAATGCGCCTCGATTGATTCGAACCAATTTTCCGTGACCGCAGCTGTGAGGTTGATATTGCCAAACCTTTTTTTTCAGTGTGTCAGTGCGAGGCCAGCGATCTGCCGTTTTCCCGGTTACAGCTGACTCTCGGATGATCCCAGGAGAGTGACAGTCGCTCGTACACGACAGAGTGCGCGGTAGATAGTGCTAGTAGGGTCAAACTTCAAACTGTACCTCTCTCTTTATATATTCCCTCTATCTCTCGCATTGCTGGGTAACTCTCGTTGAGAAGCTATCGAACATTAAGAAATTTTTTCAAATTACGCCTCGAAGGAAACTTATCGGGCAGAGTTTGCAAGCGTAAAAAGGTCGAGTTGGTGGGAGTAGCAGCGAATCTTTGAACCAGCGTGTAAGATTTCAAAAGTTTCGTCCGAACGTTATCAGATTTCTCTCCCTCCGCCACATCGTCGGAGGAGATCCCGATGGCTGAACGAATTCTTTTCAAACATCGACCTTAGAAAGAAACTAATTAATCTCGGATCTCGAGTAACGCGAAGCTCGCCCCGGGAGCGAGGTTAATGAACAAGCTTCACTGATTCCATTGGCCCAGGTGGTGTCGTTTTTTTTTTTTTTTTTTTTTCACTGTAGATCTCTTTCCTTCTCCTTATGCTGCGCGAATGGACCTTCCGCGATATCTTTCTGCTTCTTTTCTCATTTTCTTTTCTCATTTTCTTGTCCACCTAGTCTGTCATTCTCTCACGTCATTTTTTTTTTTTTGTTTGTTTCAATTCAACTGCGATCAAATGGAAGCCGAGTCTAAAGCGTGGGAGAAGCCTTGATTAATTAACTTCTCACTGTGGAGTTCAACCGTACACTGTCTGCTGCTGGAACTTCCATGCTCGTGCCGCAACAATGCCAGACGGGCTACTCGAGCTCTTTTTTTCGAAATAAATAAAATTCGAAAGACAATGACAGAGGAAAGCGAGACGCGGTGCTTGTCGCAACACACCAGCAACCTTTTTATCTGATGAATATCGTGGGATTTCGCTGGGACACGAAAACGCTGCGTTCGACAAATGAGAGAAAAAAAAAAAAAAAAACCTCTCGGCTTTTCGGTCCAGAGAGCCAAACAACAGCGTACGATCCTCGAAATTATTTCATTTTTACGCAAACATTTATCTCTCGTTCAGAGCGACAAGAGACGGAATGTTCGCAGAAGAAACCCTTGACGAACCTCGAATAATAAATTTATAATAAATGAAATATTAACGTTCATGGACTGTTTTATAATAAATGAAATATTAACGTTCATGGACTGTTTTATAATAAATGAAATATTAACGTTCATGGACTGTTTTATAATAAATGAAATATTAACGTTTATGGAGTGTTTTATAATAAATGAAAAATTAACGTTCATGGCCTAATGCCAAATTCCTATACTGTTCTAACAAGGTTTATCTCCCATTTTCCGATTTTGAAAAAAATCTGCCCACACCACCCCCAATTACACCAAAAGACCCGAGTAATGCGAATAATTTCCCGGGTGGAACATTTATCTCGAGTTTCCCAGATCCTATTCGTCGTCCTGGATAAAAACTCGAGTATTCCACAAAGTTCCGTCGAGGATGTTCAACGTCTCGAAACCTGACCATCATAGTGAATCGTCCTCGTTAAAACTCCTGCTGCTCCGCCGTGTGTAAAAGATCCTTCCCCTTTCGATCCGTATATATATATATATATATATATATATATATATATATATATATATATATATATCGAAAACTTCAAAAAGAGGTCAGACGAAGCTACGAAAACTCTATTCGGTCAAGTTCGATTAAGTAGCTTCATTTACCCATCTCGTTTGCCGGTATAATCCGCTCCGCAGATCCCGAACCTTCGCCTTTACGGTCGAGTGGCAAATCGTTTGCGATAATGAAAAATTCATCTCGAATGCAACAATCGATTAATTCCTCCACGGTAAATCATAATTGCACCGCTAATTCCATCCGATATGAATCAACAGTGTGGTTATATCAGCCCGGCGATTACCGGAACATAGGATCCAATCGGTGGAATTAGCATTAGCCGAATAATTAGTTCGACGTATTCAACCCGAGGTTCCACGGATTGCCTTTGTGTGCCCGCGTAACTGTACATTCGCCCCCCCCCCTCCCTCCCCCACGGTTGGTGTCTATTGCAACCCCGTAACGAAAATCCCCGAGGACGAGAGACCGTGGTATCGCCGCCGCTATAGTCGGTTTCCAGTTAGCCTCCTGATTGGACAGTGGATTTCCACGACGAAGATACCCTATCGGTTTCGAACCAACGGCTCCTCCCGGTTGTCCTGCGAGAATGAGTGAGCGAGAGGGCGGGGGGGAGGGGGGGGGGGTCGGAGGGTGACTTCGAACGTTGTTCCTGGATAAGCTGGATGCTTTTGCTCGGTCCGGTTCGCCCGTTCTCCGGCAACGGTACCGGCAGGATCACGGGTAGCGTTCTCGTTCGTGAATGAGGATCGACGTGCCGCGAGAATGAAGGAGAATCGAGAGGAGCCAGCCGCGTTTCGAACAAAGCACCTCGACTTAATCCGATGCGCCACGCGCCACGTAGAATCTGGTCGAGCGTCCCGAACTGCACTCAATCTGCTCCTCACTTCGTCCGATTATCTCGCGGAATTTCATTAGTTACTGCCTCTCGCCCCGCTCCGTATCAATTACAATCGGGTCGAGTCCTGCGTGTGGTTCAACAGTGCGAAAAGGTTTGATTCTCCCGGGTTATCAGATGCCTCTTCGTGTACAGCTTTTGAGTCCGCTGGTAGTAGTGAACTGTATATCCAGAATCAATCCGTCCAACTGTCCGTCCTCATGGTTACACATAAGCTTGTTCTCCGCTCTTCGGCAAGACTTCGACTGCATACCTCCGACCTTCGACCCTCTCGACTTTCATTCCCGAAGCGTCGACGTCAAACACCGACGCACACCTAAGCGCACAGTTGCAGTACCGATGTGTTACGAGGGTGTTCGACATTCCCTGGGATCGAAACATTCGATATTCCCCGATGAGACAAGATCCGCCGCGCTATGCACCTCTTTCCGGGCGTAACCCGCCTTCGAGCATTTCCTCCGCCGATCCGCAGTTGCCGGAGAGCTGACACTCTAGCTGCGAGCTGTGAAAGCCGAGGCAGGAGGAAAGTGGCTCGATGGAGGGAGAGCGAGCATCAGACGATATCTCACCCACACGGAATTTCATTCGTCGGATCGATTTAATTGAACGTTGCGTCACGTACAGAGAGGCGCGAGCCATCCCACGCCCTTTGCACTATCTAGCCGTGCTATCTCTTCTCACTTCTTTACTCCTCCTCGCGCCCGTAGGTCTTCTTTCCACGGGGATGTTGCCCTGTCGTTACAGTGAGATTCCTTTTAGTGTTTTTTTTTTTTTTTCTTTTCTTTTGCTTTCTTTTACTTTGCACACCGACCGCGCGGTTACCACCCGGAGATATAACTGTATAACGCGCTATTCTCGGAGCCTTCTTATTTTCCTTGAGCCGCGGAGCTCTGATTCTTCGCGAGTCGACGAGGAAGAGCGCGCGGAACGAACCGCCGCGCAATTAACGCGCTCGATTGATCATGAATGCCTTCCAATCTCGCAATTGCCCTTGGCAGCTTTAGCGAGGAACGGAGAAGGCGAGTGAGAGAGGGCCCCTTAATTAAATCTTCAATTATTTAATTTCAGAGAATTAGGGAGGCGGAAGGTTCGAGCTTTGAAAAGGCCCCGTTGCCGTGCTCGCCCCTGGACCGAGGTAAATCGCGCGATTTTCATCGCGGTTGATTAACGAATGCCAGTAATAATTGCCGAAAGCAATAGCTTTTTTTTTTTTTTTTGTTTCCGTCGCGAAGCGCTTTTTCTGTGAGATATTATGTTGGGAGCAGAATAAGTGGCAGATTCGTAGTCGGCGAAAAAAAAATGCATTATTGATACATTAAAAATGCATTACTTGATACATTAATGATCTCTCGCTGATGTGAATTATCGCTGAAGTAAGCGCCCAGATCGCGCACTGATGTGCGATCTGGTCGTTTAATTCAACGATAACTTATCACTCTCCACTCACTTCAAATATTGAGAGAGCTATTACATTTGACGATACTGTTGGGTTGAAAGTTTCGTACAGCGATCTAGTTTGATCTCAATTAGAATAGGTTTCTGTTATTTGTCTCCTTATCAACGAAATTTTTCTGACTTAATGGAACGCACCCAGCATAAATTCTTGCGGTTCGCTTCTTTTCAATTAAGTTTCCGGATGCATTGCGTAAAAATTATTACAGGACCATTTTGAGCGTTCTTAATCTGCAACCCTTGGAGTCTCCCAGGCTAATAACTGATTTAGTTTTTTTATTTAATTTAGTTAACATGAATTTCGAATCCCCAGCGATTTGTAATCTAGTAACATTTACTAGATTACAGTATCGCTGTAATCTGGTAAATCTTGCATGCCGCATGCAAGATTTACTATATTGCGCGCTTGGGAACGGCTCGTAACAGAGAAATATTTGATATTTCATTCTGCCGTGCTAATGCTTATTTCAGTTGACTCCCTCGTATTCTGAGATTGGGTAATCGCTATGGTACGACGGAACCTCCGTTCAGTGGTTCCCTATTTCGTTTCAGATGTGGGCTTCGTAAAATTTTCCCTCCTGGCTAGTTTTCTCGCTAATCTTCGCTATGGCGTTTCGTCCCAATCCCCTTTACGGCCTTGCGGCTATCTTTTCTAGATTTATGATTTCTCTGTTAGTTTTATTTTGTCCCTGTTCTTCATTTTGTTGCGCACGACTTTTCAGCTGCAATGTACGACCTTCTGGTTGGACGCCTTTCCCCGCGTCTCGTAATTGGGCGTAGCCACTTTTTAGATACAAATAAATAAATAAATTTCCGCATTACAAAATGCACAGGTTAAGCAAACGGTGTTCCGTTTTGCCTCTCCCACCAGCCGGTCCGAAGAGTTACCGCGCCATCAACCGCGGCCAATCGATACTCGCATCAACATCAAGGTATCGTCACGATGCCTTCATAATTGCGCCAATTATCTCTCGGGAATCGCCGAACTCGTCGGTTTCCATCGCTTAGCCGGCTGCGAGAAATTCCACCTCACCCTTCCGACCCACTCCAGTCAATGGCATTCTCCCTTCCGAACATCCAGTATTGCAATACAATGATATAGATTATCCGAGATGGCATCCTCGTGTCACAGAGAGCCCCGCACAATCTGCCCTCATTCGGAGCCACGCGAGCACGCGTCGAAACCAATGATACACAGCCGGGATCGTGTTCTCATTCGAAGATTCCGGAAACCCGATGCGTGACATTTGATTCGCAAGCCTATCATTCGGTGCCTTCGGCTCGTATTGCCGTGGAAACCTGGGACAAATCGTTACCATGAGGTGGGCTACGCGCACGATCATGTTTGTTCCGTTCATCTCTCTTGCTTGTGCTGTCTGTAATTGAACGACGCGACCGGGTTGTCGGATCGAGTCTCATTGTATCTCGGGGGAGGGTCCATGACGTTTCATGCTTTGCGACTGGCGTGTTTCCTCGGTGCTTTACTCGCTCAATGTCTCCCGTATCCGCGTTGCCGCGAAGCGTTGACAGTGTGCGTGCAGGTACACAGTATTAGCGGATTGAGGTTCTCTACCTTCTCGTCTCTTTGGGTTGACTCCGGTGATTCTCGTTAGCCGTCGCTGCTGGATAACGGTTTTCCGTAGCGACATGTATACGGTAACGTGACTCCCGGAGGAACGACTCAACCTCGCTCCCAATCGATCATGGCATGACGTTGCTACTTGCGGTTCACTGCTGTCATTGCCGTGCGCGATGTAGGTTTTGCCTCTCGAACGAAAACGGCCAACGACTGGACACTTGTTGGTTTCAACGATGTTCTTTGGCCAACGTTCGGCCGAGCGTTGAAGAGCGAACTGCAATCGGCTGACTATGTTGCCAAATCGGCAAAATCTGATCGCCTCACATGGGAAACCTTGCGTGTTACTCGCGTTGCAGCGGTTGGAGCGGCTTGGCAGTTGCGAGAGGAAAATACTGAGGAATAATCGAGTGGGAAAATTGGGAAACTTTCCGTACTACAGAGTAAAGAGAAGTTTGTACTTTTTAGAACAAATTATTGTCGACAAACGTTCACAATTTTTCTAGTTTTACGAACACAAGGACAAACGAAAAAATTGTCAATGACGACTGGAAATAAAAGGACAGGTTCGTATTATTGAAATAAGTGACAAACGAGTTTGTCACTTGTTTAACAAATTTATTTTTACGTAATTTCGCATGCCGATTTTACGAAATTATTTTTTTACTGTGCACGGTAATTGAAAGGAGCGCTCGTTTAATTGGCATTCTCGCGGGTAACATAAGCGACAAATATGTTAACGCTCGGGCAAAGTGGCCGGTGGGCTCCTCCCATTGCCTTGTAAATTCGTTAGCAAAGAAAAGCAAAAGAATTGTAGCCGTGAGTTGAGGGAGTAGGATGTAGAGGAAGTAGTAGGCGGTTACGAGGACGTAATCTCTTTGAGTACAGAGGAAGAGGAGCGGGCCGTTGAGGAGGCGGGGAGAAAAAAAAAAGGCCAAGTGACTGCAGGTTGTTTTAAGCTGATGTTCTTGGAGAGAAAAGAGGATCCTACGAGGGAATTAATAACCACAGCTGAGTGCCCGCGCGAGATACCGCTTCGGTTTTTTTTTTGCCTCTTCCCCGATGAAAACAACGTCGGGGTGGAAGCTCTCGTAAGACCCTTGGGACACGATGAGTAAAGGACGATGATGTAGAGTTCTGCAGTCGCCTGTATCAGGCTGGCGTTCATCAAAGGGGAAAACGATTTTGAGGAAAATAGTTTGTGTCCATTCGCGCAACGATTCATCGACACAAATATACAGCTCATTAAAACACCGACTAGTATTTCAAAAAATCAACTCGAAAATCGAGGAAACATTACAGAAAATCGGCGTACCCCGGAACAAAAAGGGATAATCATTGACATTCAATCGTATGAATTAAAGGTCATTATAAAATAATCATGCTTAACTGTCCATGAGAATTATGGGAATTATCACACAGGCGCACATGCGCGACAAGGAAAACTGGGAAGACTGCGAGGATAATCAAAGAGAGATAATTACATGAAGAATAGTTATCGCCGTCGTGCATGAACAGCCTTGTGCTGCTATGCAACGTTGTACTGTTATATATATATATATATATATGCACATATATATGTAAGTAAAGAGATGGAACCAAGGGAAGGTCGCGAAGGATAATGAGCGTTTAATTAAGCATCAGGAGAGCAAGAGAGGGAGAATGGTAGAAGAAAAAGGGTCGGCAAGGAACGGCAGGCAAAAGAGAGTGTGAGAAAGAGAGCCAGCCCGTTGTAATTTCTTTGAACGAACGAAATTAACAATGCTGCACGAGTTATTTCGAAGCCGTTTCTTTTACCTCGGAGGATAATTAACGTGTAATTAATAATCATGATAAAAACCTTTGGCTTTCGCTATCTTTCATGTCGACTATATATATATATATATATATATATATATTCAAACTAACAGGTGTTGTGGTTCGGGCGCTTCGCGCCCTCCCTTTGGGATATGGACTTGAGAAACCGGAAATTTACCGGAAATACGTTACTTCCGGTTTGAAAATCTTATTTTTTCGACCGGAAGTGACGAAAAATCCCGGTCGAAAAATCAGTTTCCTTGCGCATGACGCTAGAGCACAGCACTGTTGTGAATCGCAATATTGTGCAGCAGGATTTGTGGAGAATAAACGCGTTCTCAAGCTGCATCACGCTGGAGCATTGCGATATAATCGGTGAATAGTGCGCGAGTCTGGAAGAATTGTGGATCATCAGTTAAGAATCCAACCTGACTTGCCGCGTTACAGCGAAGAACGAGGACCGAAATCGTAATTGAAAATTCCGCAGTATCTATTCAGCCCGAGATCACGGAAGCCCTCGGGAGAATTCGCTATGCGGACAAATATTCCGAGATTTCGCCGTTATTATCCGAACCCGACGGGGGGCCGCGAGGCGTGTTTTCCCTCTTCGGCCTACTGCCGAGAGGGAAAACGAGAACGGTGAACGCAACCTGGAACCGAATCTCGAAAAGTGCCCGCGGGCGAAACTTCCGTACACGAAGCTCGAAGCCTCGTACTTGATTTGTCGACTTTTTGTATTCTCCCCCCCCCCCCCCCCCCAATTGTATTTCCATATAAAAGCCTCTCTCCTTAACAAGTTTAATTTGCCACGGCGCTTACTCCACCCGCACACCGCCATCACCGAGTTCCCCGATAACCCACTCACTTCTCCTCTATTTTCTACATACTTTTTATCGACGCCGCCACTCCGTTAATTAGAGCGGCTATCGGCGATTCGCTCAGTTCCAACCTTCTCTCTTTGCTGTTTCCATCGATGACCAAATTTAACGAGTTTAACAACTTTGACCGTGGAACTTTTGAGAGCGTATTCGACTGCCACTTTTCAAACCGAATACTATATGTGTATAGAGCACGGTCTATATAACGCAAGGGGTGGAAGGGGTGGATTCGTGATTCCACAGGAAAAAGTATTCAAAGAGCAATTTCGCTCGGGGCATACCAAGTGCGACTTCGGATGGCCCAGCAGCGAGGACCGAGCTGGCTTCTCTCCCCTCTCGGAAACCAAGTTTTCAGAGACGGAAAATTTAACGACCACAACCAACGACGAGACTTTCGGCATTGAAGAGTATCGTCGGCTCCTACCCACTGATCATCGGAAAAATCGTCATCTCCTACTTTCGTTTGCAATTGCCACGGCCGCCCATGCTCGGCACATTCGTATCTCCAGCGGCTGCAAGTTCACCGAACAACGACTCAAGCGTATTAAAACTCGACGCGAAAATGTCTGCACGACACTGGCAGAAACTCTACCGGAGCGAACGAATTTCAAACAACTCTACAACGTAAAAACTCTACTGGAATTGAAGTAAAACTACACCACAGACCACAACTCAACTGCGTAACGATGCTCTCTTCACGCAAGTTCAACAAAATAAGGGTGCTTTACATTGGAAAAAAAAAATGGGCTTACATCAAGAGAGCCCTCTCATGACGGCGAATTTTTCTGGAGTAGTTTTACTTTAATACCGGTACTGTTTTTTTTTTTTTTTTTTTCAGTTCGTATCGTATTTCCGGCATGAACGTCACTTCCGGTAGAATAATAAGATTGTCAAAGTGGAAGTGACGTTACAGAGAACGTTTTTAATTTCGCTTCCAAAGTACAGAGTACTGTTTTTTTTTCTTAATCGGAAGAGGCGGAGTTCCACGAGTACCAAATTTGAAGAACAATTTTCAAAACAAACGACCCTGTTCGGGGCTAACATTTTTTCCAAAACGTCAGAACTCTTCGTTTTCAATCCTTGGTAACAGACTAATCGACTGGACTACGACTGCTGGACCTTGAAGTAGTGAGTGGAAAATTTAACGGAAAATTTAACGATCACAACCAACGACGAGACTTTTGGCATTGAAGAGTATCGTCGGCTCCTACCCACTGATCATCGGAAAAATCGTAATCTCCTACTTTC
The DNA here is from genome assembly GCA_963922035.1 of Amblyjoppa proteus. Lineage (NCBI taxonomy): Eukaryota > Metazoa > Arthropoda > Insecta > Hymenoptera > Ichneumonidae > Amblyjoppa > Amblyjoppa proteus. Next base: position 10,905,149 of record OY998234.1, read on the forward strand.
GTTTGCAATTGGCACGGCCGCCCATGCTCGGCACATTCGTATCTCCAGCGGTTGCAAGTTCACCGAACAACGACTCAAGCGCATTAAAACTCGACGCGAAAATGTCTGCACGACACTGGCAGAAACTCTACCGGAGCGAACGAATTTCAAACAACTCTACAACGTAAAAACTCTACTGGAATTAAAGCAAAACTCTACTGGAATTGAAGTAAAACTACACCACAGACCACAACTCAACGGCGTAACGATGCTCTCTTCACGCAAGTTCAACAAAATAAGGGTACTTTACACAGGAAAAAAAAAAATGAGCTTACATCAAGAGAGCCCTCACATGACGGCGAATTTTTCTGGGGTAGTTTTGATTTAATACCGGTACTGTTTATTTATTTATTTTTTTTTCTTAATTCTCATGGAGATTCTCCTGGACGCATATAATCCGGCAGAGTCGTTAGTCGGTGGGGTTGTTTTGCGTACAGTAAAATTTCATCCGTTGCGGTGATTTATGGCTCTTGAAAAAATGATTGCCGTGTCCAGATAATTCAAGTGATATCTACATTCGAGGATCAAACGAGCTCCACTGTGGGAATTGTGGTCCGCGTTGTTATTCATGCTGTTTGAACTCCAAGCTTGTTTTTCACCGTACCAGTATTTTCCTCACTACGCCAATCTCATCATCGTGCCTTTCTACATCCCATTTTCCACTTTTCCCGAGCGTAAAAGTGGTGGGTAAAAAAAAAAAAAAATTGAAAAAAAAAAGGTGCGAAACGAACAAAAGAGAGTGCTCGACTCGTCGCTCCGTTCGGCTCGCGGGCTTCAAACCCTATTTACCCCGTTCACCTTTTCCCAGTCCGCAAACCAACCGGCATGTCGGCCGAGTATTCGATCCCCGTGCAAACATCATACCTTTATAGTGCCTCCCTGAGAGCAAGTTTAATTTCGGTACGACCGCGCTCGGGCCGTCTGTATAGTGCGCAAGAGAGCACATATGGCTCCGCGCTTTGCACCCTCCAGTGTAATCCCACTTTCACCGTACATGCTATACGGCAGACAGCTCGACGGCGACCTCCTGGATAAGGTGAGAATTGGATGCCGCCCCGATAAGAAAACTTTAGCTTCGTCGCGTGTGCCGCGACGGCGAGCGCGAGACTAGAGGTGAATCCACGGGCTTCCGATTTGAGGCGAGAGGCAATGGAAGAAGCGAAAACTTTGTCGTTTCGGTCAATTTTGTGTTTCCCCGACAGACTATATCGCCCTCCCGTGCTCCTCGTACAAGGCGTGGCAACATCGACGACGACGACGACGTTGATCGAATACTTGGAACAACTTCGGATTTGCTACGTCCTCGAGGCCGCACACCTTTTCGTCTACCGCCGGAACTGTAGAGGCTAACCTACGGAAGGAAGCTCGAACCGGAGGTGGAAAAGTTTCAGTAAACATTATACTGCGCAAAGATGCGCTAACGTGACCTTTTTAATTCAATTTTAATGAATTTCTCATGCTAATAAATTTGCCTCTATTAATATTAATATTTCAGCTCTCCGGTAGTGTGAGAGAACTCGCGTATAATCATATCGTAAATATTCTTTTGAGATACTTCTTGATACTGCCGTTAATACCGTGTATTAACAGGACGCCTGCGTTCATATTACTTCTTGTTCTCGTTCCTCTTATTATTCCTCTACTTCGACCTGGCGGAAACTAATTTTAATCCTCGGCGGCCACTCGGATAATTATTTTCATGAAATTCCATCTCTTTATCGTTCTGTTTCTTTTAGTTTGCATTCTCATCTGCCTCGCGTGCATTTTCGCCCACCATTCTTGGGGCGCGCCACACACACCGAAACCTCTGATTAGCGTGGAACCGGCACGTTAAGTCTTAATAAAGCTTCCCTTCGTCGCGAACAGGGACCGCCCTGTTGTACGCGTGCGCCCTTGTTCTCGCCGTGAAACTCGCACCCTCCTTCCTGTTTCAACGCCCTCGTCCCGCTCCCGTCGCAAAACTCCTCTCATCCCAACAAAACTCTGCGACTTCCACACGAGAAAATCTCCGTTGCGCACTAATCTCTTTACAAATTTAAAGCTAACTCGGGCACAGTTTGCGAAAGTTCTTGCTCGCGAAAAGCTTCCCTCTTCACTGCACAGACGAGAGAAGACGCCTACGCCTCGCTGATTCATAATGAGAACGCACGAGACGCGGCACGCGCCTTTTACCGGTCTGTTTCTCAAAATTTCAAAAATAAAGCTCGCGATACGTGACAGTTGTGTCGTCTTCAATTCCGGTCGGCAATGCCATTCGTTCAGCGATCAGCAGTTTGGCTCAATGATAATTAACCGTCGAAGTAACCGAGCGTAGAATCCTGCAATGTAAATTTACAGTCTACATTCACAGTACCGTGTTTAATTGAATTCCGAAAAGCGCACACGTTCATTAAAACTACAAAGAAACAAAATAACATTTTCATGTTAATTTGTCGTCCGTTACATTTCACACTCTCTTATTTTTGGGGAGTTTCACTGAACCGTACACGCTGTTTTACAGGGCGCAAGTGTTTTTTTTTTTTTTTTTTTTTTTCGATTTATTACATCAATTTGCGCGCAGCTTTTGGTAACGAGAAGGTTTCACATCTGCGAAACTTGGCGTTACTCCGTGTCTCCAACACGACAGCCCTTGTCGCTTTCATCTCGCTTTTATCTCCCGTTGTCCCCGTTTCGTCATTCGCCCCCATACGGCATTCACCCTTCCGTCACCTTTTGTCTCGCCCTGTCTGCTCTCCTCGCGAAGCTGTAACTGCATCCGCCCGCCATTCCAAGGATAGTCACGGAGCTGAGCAACGTGGAAGCGCACAAGCTTCGGTGGAAACCCGAACTCTTCGCTGTCTCTCCCTCGCCTCTCCGTCTCCTGTCTGTCCCGGTGAAACCGGTGCGGGTGCAGCTGCCTCTCACTGCTGTCTCTACCTTGACTCCCATAAATCAGGAAAACCGCGAACCTCTCCGACGCAGCGGTGGCCGCGGAGTACACGAAAGACACAGCGTCGAGGAGAAATTGCTGGGAGCCTCGCATTCCCTCGCCCACCCTCGCCCGAAACCGCACAGCATCCCGCGTCGAGGTTCGCACATAGAGTCGCCGAACGAAAATCATGAGGAAACAAGCGAGCGAACGCGAGAAAAACGTAGGAAAAAAAAAAACAAAGAACAGAAAGAAACAAAAAAAGGGGGGGAAAAAAAAAGAGATCAGCAAAGTTTGCACACTTTTCCGCGCGGCTCCTCGCTCGAGTTTTTCGGGTCTTCTTCCTCTGCCTGCGAGAGCTATACATGTGTAGTTCAAGCATTCCGCCGCCATCCCCGTCGCCACATCTACAATCACTGCGTCTACCCGGCAAGATCTCCGCCAATGCTCTCTCCGGAGTGGAAAGAACGTCCTCGACGTCAGTTTAAAGCTGCACCCAGATGGGCAATGTTGATGCTTCCCAACCGTCGTGTCGCTCCCGGGACGCTACTTTTCACTGACTCGACGAACGTTACTCGACATATACGGAGGTAATCGAGCGTGTCTTGTCTTTTCTCGTGTGCACTTTATACTTTCTTCGTATGTTCCGAACTTGGTGCAGGCTACGCGGAGCCCGCTACTTTGTGTTCTCTCGAGTTATCTTTTTCGTTGGACCGACTCGCTGCGCGGATCGCTCGTCCCCGAAGGCCAGACTTACACGTCGAGTTTCTTCACTCGCCGAAGATCTCTATTTATCTTCAATTTTTTTTACTTTATTCCTTATTCCGCTTCGGCTCCTGCGTTTTCGTTCTCGATACAGCGTTCAAAAATTGAAGAATTCTTATCGTATCGCACGGCATGCGAATACCGCTGGTTGTATCATTCATCCACCTTATGCACACCGGGGAGATTTTCCGCATACTCCGAGAATGTCAACCGCCCGAAACACCCTCCCGGGTATTTCTATATAAAACGTGAAATTGTTCTCGCTACTTGCGCATGCTTTCTGTATACATTTGCCGTGTGTTCGACGTATATGCGTGGACGGTGGAACGTCACTCGTGTTATATAAAAACATGAAGCTATGCATCGAGTTCGTGCAGATAGGCGCGGATCTCTCTTCGGAGGATAGCGTTACTGTGAGCGCGCAGAGTTTGGAAAAGCAGCGGCTATGAAAATTTTTATACTCCGAGCTCAACGCTAGGATTCCGCGAGTGTTCGCTCATTCGAGCGGATCGCGAAAGTCCGGTCATCGGAACAAGAATATCCGTAAGTATTCTCGTTGCAAAGTTCATCGTACCGAAGAGATACCGCTCCAACGTGAAATTCAACCGTCGGCACGCCGACGGAATCGCACCAGTTGTCGGCCGGTTTGTAATCACCCAGCGCTCAGGTCGCTATCTGCCCGATCCTGCTGTAAAGTCGGCCACGAAAACGTCACCTCCGGTGTAAAAATTTTAAGCTTTTTTTGCTGGAAATTACGTCATAATGGAAGGCGTCACCTTTTGTTTTTGAATCTCATTCTTTGACCGGAAGCGACATCGGACGGGAAAACATCACTTCTGGTCGAAAAATGAGATTTTCTAACCGGTGGACACGTATTTCCGATATGATCTCTTCTTTCCGTCGAAAAACGAAACTTTCGAACCGGATGTAACGCACTTCCGGTATGAACGTCACTTCCGGTTGAATAATAAAATTTTCAAACTGGAAGTGACGTTACAGAGAACGCTTTTAATTTCGCTTCCAAAGTGCAGAGTACTGTTTCTTCTTAATCGGAAGAGGCGGAGTTCCACGAGTGCCAAATTTGGAGAAGAATTTTCAAATCAAACGACCCTGTTCAGGGCCAACATTTTTTTTTCAAAACTTCCGAACTCTTCGTTTCCAATACTTGGTAACGGACTTATCGACTGGACTACGACGACTGGACCTTGGAGTAGTGAGTGAAGATCGACTGGACGTATAATAACTAAATCCGGGACGTATGGATCAAGTACAGTGGCCGAAAACGTATCGATTTTATGCATAAAAAATCGTATTTTTGGAATTGAAATGGAAAATATCGGGCTGGGATGTAAAGTGATTGTTATATTCGTATTTAGCGGGAAAAGATACGTCGAATATGGCCTTGAAACAAAACAAAAAAATCGAGTAGGCAACGATTTTTCAATTTTTGAGCCACTTTTGAAAACATGTCGATTTTCGGGATTTTCGAAGGGCGATATTTCGTCTCCCCATAGAGCTAGGGAAAATCCGTGGTGCTCGTCGTGTTCTACGGGAAAAAATACACAAGATAGGGCCTTGCCCGAAATTCCAGAAGCGTTTTATCGGGCAGTTTCAGAACTTTGAAAAACGCGAAAAATGGACTCGAAAAGTACCCTTGTAATTTCTTGACGATTTTTTTTTCTTTTTTAAAAAATAACTGCCACGTATTTCGCCGTATCTTTTCCCGCTGAACACGAAGCCGTTGGCTTTTGTGGGACTAAAGCACAGTGGCCATTGAAAATCTCGATCTTATGCCCAAAAAAAAAAAAAAAAGTATTTTTGGGATTTAAATGGAAAATATTGGGTCGCGAATAAAATAATTTTATGAGACAGACATTTTTTTACGTTACGAAAGAGGTGCACATGCACATGGTTGTCATTTGCACATTGTTTCCTCATTTATTACAATTTTTACCACAGCTTCCTCAAAGAGGAAACTATGCCAAAAATTGTACATGTACTTTGGTCTTGCCCGACGATATCAAATCGAGACACCAGCAATCGTGGAGCCAATATCCGATCGAACATTGACCGAAGGTTGGGCAATTGGATATCGTTACGCCAACACTGTCCCGCTGATCGGCCGTTTTCGTTCAATCAATAAAACTGCGTACGCCGGCCGGAGAAAGATCGCCTTTCGGCGAACAGCAATCAGTCAGCCGCAGAGTCAACGAATCGTAGGCGTTAAGTTCTTCATCATCGTGCTCGGAGGTCCTCCGACCTCATCGACATTTAACGACGTATCCGCGGTCGGCGATTAACGCCGGGGCTCTGGTAGGGTCTTTCCTTCGAGATCGAGTGTCCGCCCCGGCGGAGGCCGTCCCGGCTTACACTGTTTTTTGCGGTTATCGTGGATACAGAGAGCGAGAGCTCAGCTCGTTTGACCGAAGCTCCCTCATGGCACACACATGCGCCCGGACCGAGATCAAACGCGCACAATGGCCCCGGACAGGCCGGGGAAGCTTTATCCCGTGGATCTCGCTCGCGGTGTACTCGAGTAAGGAGGACTATAGGTCAGTGTGTACCTAATGCAACCGGGGAGAGGTAAAAAGAAACTCGAGGACAGGGCGAAGGCAGAGACCGAGGGCTTTGGCCTGCTTCGGGCGTCACGTCGAAAAGCTTCCAACGATATCCTTCCTCGAACCTCCCTTCGCTCTCCCCCCCCCTCCCGGAGGTTCTTGTTCCTTCTGCTTCGTGTGGTACCTTCCGCTGTCTACGTGCACACTGTACCCTCCGGAGTGTCTCGCGTACGATACGGCCATTGGATATTGGATGGGAAGCCGGAGGTCCCCGAGCTTGGTGAATGGAGAGGGAAAGCCAGGATCGTAAAGCCGCCACCGGGCACCGGTGCAAAGAGAACGAAGTGGAAACCGCAGGATCTGGTCAGACGAGCGCGGGCGGGCGCGGCCGCGCAAGCCGACGAACTCGAGCTCCTCTCCGAGAGACTTTGGCCCCCGACTCCCGTTTCCCACGTCCTTTTCTCTTCGGGGTCTAAAGAGCTATGTCGATCTCGCCTTGGCACGGATATCTACGTCCGCAAGTGGGTATACACGTCTATGTAGGTCCACGGGTGCCCATATTGTAGTATGTTAAAGCGATTTCTCCAACGTCGCCGACGTGTTCTCGTTCTCCGTCGGCAGGGGAGACCGGGGCAGAATGGCACAGCGGGGCAAAACGGTACAGCGAGGGCGAGACTCAATCTTAATATCATTTTTGGATGCCCCGTTTTAATTTAATTTAATTTAATTTATTGACGGAGTCAATTTATTCATTTAACTTACTCATTTACAAACAAAATAACTCACATTGCGAATCGAGAACACGAGACATGTAAAAGTATCAATGAATAACATTAAAATAGAATTTGAATATGAATATACAGTTTCATAAATGCTTAATATAACATCAGATACATATAACTATAAATATACATATAAAATGGATTTACTTGCAAAACGAAGACCTCAGGAGAGTCCAACGAAACTTGGTCGACATTGTCATTAGCATTTCTTTTATCGTCTCTCTATTAGTACCTAAGGATCACTGTATTCGCCTGCCTCTTGAAATCTTCGAACGATACCCCAGTAAAACTCAGCGTGTTGTACACTGAGAAAAACAAAAAAAAAAATGGTTGTTTTAACCAAATTCACGGTCACGCACGTTCAAAGCTGTTATTTGGTTGTTACAACTAAATCATTCTTTTGTTGAACGATTATTTACTTCAGTCGATTCGCAATATTTCGATTCAATCAAATTTCTTTTTATTATACCAACTAAATAACGCCTTTGAACGCGGGGGAACGCACCTTGGTTAATCCAACAATTTTTTTTTTTTCTCAGTGTACACTGAGAGAAGGATCTAGTGAAAATTACCAATTATCTAAGAATAATTACCACAGCGCATAAGTAGTACGGCGCCAGCGCGCCACCTATGGTAGAAAGTCTGAGATTATCCAAGAACTTTTACCATAATATCTAAGAAAAATTCTTATAAATCCGGTTACTTCCTACCATAGGTGATGCCCTAACGCTCTACTACCATGTGATATGGTAATATCTCCCAAGTGATATAGTGATTTTTGCTAGATCCTTCTCTCAGTGTACTGATTCTCGAGAATAGCTACTTTGGCCCAACGATACATTCGGTTTTTCGAACCCGCTTTGCCCCACGCACCGCCCTCGCCACCATCCAAAAGTTATTGGAAAATTCGCCTTTTGTCTCATCCCCTTTTGCCCCGCTGTGCCGTTTTGCCCCGCTCTCCCCTATACGCTTTTGCCTCTCTCTCTCTCTCTCTCTCTCTCTCTCTCTCTCTCTCTCTCTCTCTCTCTCGCATATATACACACCTCCTGTTCGCTTACCGAACGTTCGACCCCTACTCGGCTCTATACCAACAATTGTTAATCCAACAATTTTTTTTTTTCTCAGTGTACACTGAGAGAAGGATCTAGTGAAAATTACCAATTATCTAAGAATAATTACCACAGCGCGTAAGTAGTACGGCGCCAGCGCGCCACCTATGGTAGAAAGTCTGAGATTATCCAAGAATTTTTACCATAATGTCTAAGAAAAATTCTTATACATCCGGTTACTTCCTACCATAGGTGACGCCCTAACGCTCTACTACCATGTGATATGGTAATATCTCCCAAGTGATATAGTGATTTTTACTAGATCATTCTCTCAGTGTACTGATTCTCGAGAATAGCTACTTTGGCCCAACGATACATTCGGTTTTTCGAACCCGTTTTGCCCCACGCACCGCCATCGCCACTATCCAAAAGTTATTGGAAAATTCGCCTTTTGTCTCATCCCCTTTTGCCCCGCTGTGCCGTTTTGCCCCGCTCTTCCCTATACGCCTTTGCCCCTCTCTCTCTCTCGCTCTCTCTCTCGCATATATACACACCTCCTGTTCGCTTACCGAACCTTCGACCCGCACTCGACTCTATACCCCATTGATAGACAATACGCCGGCGCGAGATACCCAGAGGGGGAAAAACGCTTTCTCGGCTTTGCAGCCGTGCGAGGAGGGGAAGTTTGCGGAACGAGAAAGGGAACCGTCGAAGCAAACCTCGATACATATCCTATATCGTGGACACTGCACTCTATACACTCTAAGCCCGATCGACGCAGAGCTCGCGGTCATCCTCGCCAAATAGCACGCCCCCCTCGGCTTCCGCAGTTGAGAAAGTTTTCCCGGAGATTGCGCTCGGCTGACCGATGAAAGGGAACGAGGCGAGCGCTTCGCGTACAAGCTCTCCGTCCGAGTATCCGCTCGCTCGCCGCTCTGCCCCGGACTTCTTCAGTGTCGTTTTGCCTTCTTTTTTTCGGAAATTTTGTGACCATTGACCATTCAACTTCGGTAACTTTCCAGACTAAGGGACCGTGGATATAATTTGATGACTGGCGCACGCGACTGGAAAATTTCAAATGGCTCTTGGGTCCTCGCGTACCGGGCACTTTTTAATTGCCGAGGATTTAATGACGTGCCGTTTATTTTTTAATAGCGACGATGCGGTAGGTCGAAATAACATCACAGACGAAAAGGAAAATTTGGCCACGATTACACGAACAGCAAACGTAAACGTATACACTTTACATAGATTTCTAGACTGTAATAGATTTTGTGACGATTTTGGAATTTTTACGTATTCGTACTTGCCGTTAAGAAAATGTGTTATTAAAATGCTGCGCATATTTGCTGCGCAGACGATACCATTTCAAAGAAACCCATGGAACAATACGCCAGCCAACAGGGGTGGTGAGTGCGTGGAACGCACTCCCATCTGCAATAATTGAATCTGAGCCAATTAATCAATTCAAAAACATACTAGATAAACACTTGTCTACTTAATACATAATACAAGATGCAGATATTATAAGTTGTAAACTTCCTTTCTGTAAATAATAATAATAATGATAATAATAATAATAATAATAATAATAATAATAATAATAATAATAATAATAATAATAATAATAATAATAATAATAGTAGTAGTAATATGTTTTAAGTAATGCAGGACATAAACGCTTCAGTGCACCCAGAAAAATAATTTATTTGACGGCCACAGTTTATTAAGATGAAACAAAATATTTATTTGATTTAAATAAATATTTATTTAAATCAAATAAATATTTTACTTGATCCAAATAAACGGTGGCCATCAAATAAATTATTTTTCTGAGTGTGTGCAGTCGAATTGTGATTAACAACGTATAAGAACTTAAGAAGATTGAATATTACAGTTTGCAAAGAAGCTTTTACGTACTTTTTGCAGTAAGTCGAATACAGGAATGGATCCGACTTAAGCAGTTCCAATTAGACCTTCGGTAACACGAAAAATGATGATCTCTTCAAGAAAAGTCGCGGAGAAGTCGGACGACTTTTTTCGCTCAATTCCATTGACCACCGCGAATCTGAGTGGAAGCTGAGGACGGGCGAATTCAAGGGTCCTCGACGGTCCTCTCGATTCCGTCGCGTCACGCGGAAAGACATCGGTATTTGGGCAAGACCGCTCTAACACGACCTATACGTCAATGTGCCAAAGTAGTTACACGCTCGTCAGTTGAAGCTCGTTAATTGGCATCGCAGCCACGTCTCTCCTGTCCGAATTGCTGTCTCCCATTCGCTCTCACCGCTCGAGAGGAGTATCGAGTCCGGCGATACTCGACAAAACAGTCCTTCGTCTCGGCGCGATCGAGGTAGTTTTGAAAACTTTGCCTCCGCGAGACGCGCGATAGCTTGTCGATGAAAGCGACAGCTTTATCGGTCGTATCTCTCTCTCTTGCCCCGAGTATCGCGTCGCCCGTTATCTTTTCCACCTTTGCCATCCCTTCGTCCACCCGGCTCGAACCCCCGCTTCCACCCCTCTCTGTTACATCCGCGAGGGACTCGAAACTTTGTCGCGTTTATCTTCGACACTCCGACCGCTGCGTTCGACCTTTTGGACCCGCGAGGATATTATTCTTCGTTATGAAAAGACCCCGAGCTTCGGAGAATTCTCCCAGCCACTCTCTGCATCAATTTTCCTCCGATGGATCCTTCCATATTTTATGACGCAAGGATTATAGATCCGACTTCGAGGTTTCTTTTTTTTTTTTTTTTTTTTTCGTTTTTTCTCGAGGAAAAACAGAACTTACACGATCCGATAACGCCGACTTCTCTCTCGAATGACACACCGTACGGGACACCGTATGTGCGTTTTTGCCAAGCGCATTCCTGACCGTAGGGCGCCCGCACGAAGAGCAAAGAAAACGACGATAGATCTTACCGCTCGGAAGTGAGCATGGCCACGGAAACGCGATACATTCGCCGTTCCGCCGTTGCATACAAGCACTAACACTCGCCGTTCCCACCGTTACCTACAAGCACTACATTCACAGTTCCGCCGTTACATGCAAGCGCACACGTGTACGTACTTGGTGCAGAGAGTTTTACACAGTTTCGACACGAGTGCCCAGTAACGTGCTCAGTAGCCAGTAACGGAAATGAGACACGACAGAGAAACACGGTCGCGAATAGGAAATGAAAGAGGCCAGAACGTCGTGACGGAAATGTTTTTCTTGCCATTACGATTTCTTGTCCGACTTGCCGCTGTCCCAACGCCCGTTCTCGCTGATATGGCTCCGTTCCGAGCTTTTTTTCACAGGACATCTGGAGAAAAAAGGAAGGTGTTTTTTGCCCGCCTACGCCAAAAAGTCCACATTCCATGCGTGAAACGGAGGCGGAAAGTCGGCGATTCTTGACCAGCGGGCCGAAAAGTATCGCAGCGGGCCGAAAAGTAATGCAGCGGGCGGAAAAGTAACTACTTTTCCACCCATGGGCCGAAAAGTAGTGAAGCGGGTCACTTTCCACCCTCGTTGCAGGCATAGAAATGTGGCCACTTTTTAGCATAGTCGGGCAAAAAAATAGCGTATGCCACTCGGGAGGAAGTGCATTTTCACCTCGTGTGAATTTCTCAAACTTCACCCTCGGTGAAAAAACGCACTTTCCTCCCTTGTGGCATAATATACTATTCTTGCCGTCTTCATCGGTCCCGCCTGTCATCGGTTTTTATTTCGATGATAATTACATTAGTCAATTAAACTTATCCGAATCAAATACGACGTATCGCGCACCGCTGGACCTTCGTCGTCCGACTTAATTCTAATAAATTTAATGAAATCAAGTAATTTTCATTTTCATCGGAAAGGTATTTCGAAAATTCACGTGCGCAGAGACTGGAAATCTTCTCGAGTACCCGCGAGACTTCTGAATTTTTCCCTCGTCAAGCGAACCGCTGGACGTCCTTCATCCCAATTAATTCCAATACATTTAATGAAATCAAACAATTTTCATTTTCGTCGGAAACTTATTTCGAAAATTCCACGAGTGCAGTGAATCCGAATCTCTTCGGGTACCAGCGAGAAATCAACGTTTCTCCGCCGTCCAGCGCACCACTGGATGTCCATCTTCTCAGTTAGGGGGAGAGCGGGGCAAAATGGCACAGCGGGGCAAAACAGGATAATGAGACACCAACGCAATTTTCCAATGACCTTTGGATGGTGGCGATGGTAAGTGGGGCAAAACGGGTTTGAAAATCCGGATGTATCGTTGGGACAAAATTGGGCATTCAAAAGTTATTGAGAGAATGATTTTTGTCCGCACTGTCCCGTTTTGCCCCTCTGTGCCATTTCGCCCCGCCTCCCCCAATTATAATAAATTTGATAAATTTAATGAAATCAAACAATTTCCATTTCCATCGGAAACTTATTTCGAAAGTTCACGAGTGCACGGAACGCGGATATCTGTTCGAGTAGGGAAGATCGGGCCAAAATGGGACATCAGGGCAAAAAGGAACAGTGGAGTAAAACGCAATTTTCCAATAATTTTTGGATGGTGCAGTGGGGCAAAACGGGGCAAAAAAAAAATTCAGATTTATCGATGGTGGAGAAATAGTACGATCAAAAATGATTGGAAAATCGCGTTTCGGTCCATCGTCCCGTTTTGCCCCACTGTCCTATTTTGCCCCGCTCTCGCCTACCGGCGAGACCGGTGATTTTTTTTGTTCGCTGTCGTTGGCCGTGCCTCGGTACGTTCGAGTGCCGCGTACATATCGCGTTCGCGATATCCGAGGGAACAGCGGTGGAAAGGTCGGAGCGAGCGAAAGCTCGTCGGTCCGTGCAGGTGGGCAACGTCGGCCGGTCAAGCGGACTATCCGAGAGGTCCGGAGAGAAGCTGCGCTGTGCAGCGGCGCTGCCGGGACCGCCGCTCTCATCCCTCTCGGGGGTGTACGTGTGTGCCCGTTGGGCCACGGATTTTCCAAGCTCGGGGTAAAAGCGGCCTCTCGTACTTCACGTTCGCGTTCTCCCGTTGTCCCTCCGTCCTTCGTCCTCCTCGTTGAAACTCGATAGCGCGGCTGCAGAATGCCTAGTGCCGCTAATGCTCCCGGCGGACATACACGTTCTTCTTATACCTCCTCGACGATGCGCATGCACCACACGTACCACCGATACCATTCTGCACGCCCGGACGTACGTTGTATCGTATCGCTCTGCCTTCTCGCCGAGCAGTGGATAGCACGCCTCTATCCGCCGCAGAAACCCTCCCCCCGATAAAACCCGACTAGCGCAGTCATCCTATCCTCGCCTTTCCGCCCCCCCCCCCCCCCCCCCCCCAACGACGGAGCTCCTGCCCAGGAATATCAGCACGTCTCCAAAGTGGAGATAGCTCTGGATAAATGTTACCGCGCGACGAGAGTCGCAATTTTAATTTCTACATCGGCTGCAGCGAGACTCCTCTCGGCGAGCCGTAGCGCGAAAGTCGCGCGATGCGGAGACACCCGTCTTTAGCGAGACTTCCGGCCGAAGAGCTTACCGAACAAGACCAAAGTCTCCCCCGCGGGAACTATTGTTTTTATTATTGTTATTACTAAAATTTAGAGAATAACACTTATGGAATCTGCATCGTACTAGCTGAATGAATTTTCACGTGAACTTAAATTTGTTCATTGAATATCTTAATATATTAAATATATTAAATATCTTAAATAGGTTGATCGACTCAGAGTCTATGGCGGTTGGCAATGCACTACAGGCCTCGAGCGTTCTGTTGAACAGGGCGTGTTTCCATGGAATTTTGTTGATGGGCGAGACATTCAGGTGAAGAGTTTCCCGAAGATGGCCGAAGTTTCCGCCCGAGGGGAATATTACTATTATTTTTATTGTTATTAAAATCCACAGAATAGGAAGTGTAACACTTATAAAATCTGCATCGTATTAACCGAATGAATTTTCGCATGAACTTAAATTGGTTCATTAAATATATTAAATATCTTAAATTGGTGGACTGACTCAGAGTCTATGGCGACTGACGATGCACTCCAGGCCTTGAGAATTCTGTTGAACAGGGCGTGTTTTTCCATGGATATTTCTATGGATATTTGTTCAAGGGCTTTCTCTCGAGTCTGACTCTATGGCCGCCTACGTTCTGATTCCTTGACGCTGTCAACTATGGACCTGTAAAGACTGGAACTCACTAAATTTGTTTATTTCTTTGTTTCTTAAACTTTATCTGAGCCCTACGATGTAAGGTCTTTACGCAACGCCAATTAATATATCTTCTCGACGGAGTTTCGCGAGCTCGACGATACGATAGCATCGCTATCTCATAAAGTTTGCTCCATTCAATGACAAAACTCGAGAGCTAAATTGTGATACAGTATACACTTCTCGATCTCTCAACTGCGGCCCTCTCCGCTCCGTCTCTTCGTCCCAGTTTATACTTCGAGTGTAGTTACTTCTGATAATCCGGTAATACACGGCAGCCCCGCAGCGGCAGGCTGGTCCACTTAAAAGTTAAGTATCGCCACACCCAACAAAGATATCGCATAACCGCCGAGATTCCCGCGGGATACTTAATACCGTAGTTTATCCTTTGCTCTCAGAAATTTCTTCGAGTTACCGTTTCGTCGGTAGTGGCGGTCGTCCAATGTAGTCCGAGCTATTCGTTCCTCTCTTCGCCCTTTCGTTGTAATATGATTATCAAAAGGAAGACTCATCTTTCACAGTGGCAGAAACTCTGCCCGCTTCTTATTTAATCTTCTCCTCCGTCGAGACGGACTCTTGCTTGTCCTTTGTGAAGCGCGCTTAAAGGCCACTCCCAACCGCGCCTCGGTTAACTTCGGTTCCTGTTCGACGTGATACTTGGCCGTCGCCGATAGCTTTTTCGCCTCGCCCGACGACGAAGAGAGCATCGTCGCAGAGTATGATGAAAGCCGAATTACGGAGCAAACTTCGGGGCTTCATTCAGCGGTGACGAACAAGACTTTACAACCTCCACGTCATATACACTCTACTTTACCTAGCCGGATGAGGAAACTATTAAAAACACATCCACCCTGCCCCGCGGTTTCCTTGACCCACTCGACCGTACTTTAACTCCTGCTCGTTAAACATAGTGCAACTTTATTCTTTTTCTTTTTTTTTTTTTCTTCCGTGTCGTAGAAGCGTCTCGTCGTAGGAGCGTCGCGTCGTAGGAGTCTCGCGTCGTCCTCGCGTCGTAGAAGCGCGCAATGTCGTCAAAATTTCACGTCATCGGCATCGAGAGCTTTTGAAGTTTCATCGCGCACAGTGATAATCACATCGGAAGCTGCCGAAGAGACTTTTTGCTGTCTTTGCCGTCTTTGCTATTGCGTTTGTTTGCTATTTTTCTGTAGTCAATTGAGTTCGTGTCGAGACTCCTTCAAATTCGCACCGTTTTTGTACAACAATGTTATCTCGCTCGACACAAAAAGTAGTTTTTGTGGAATAGATCTGTGAGGAAACAAAAAGTGGTTAAAAGCCACTTTCATATGCCATAGAAACCATAATCTCTTGAATATAGCGTATGCGAGTGATTTCGGATCGAAATCCACTCTGATATGCCGTTTTTAAATTAGTATTTTGTACATCCACTTCTATATACTACGAAAACCGAAATCTGGAGAATATGCCATATGGAAGTGATTTAGAATCGAAATACACTCCGATATGCTGTTTGGGATTCAGGATTTACGACATCAACTTCCATATGCTATGAAAACTGAATTCTGGAGAATATAACATATGGGAGTGATTTAAGAAGTGAAACCGGAAGCTACCAAAGAGTCTTTTTGCCGTCTTTGCCGTCTTTGCTATTGCGTTTGTTTGTTATTTTTCACTGGTCAATAGAGTCGGTTCCTTGCCGAGACTTCTTCAAATCCACCCCGTTTATGTACAACAATGTTATCTCGCTCGAAACAAAAAGTAGTTGTGTGAAATAGATCTGAGAGGAAACAAAAAGTGGCTAAAAGTCACTTTTATATGCTGTAGAAACCATAATCTCTTGAATATAGCATATGGGAGTGATTTCGGATCGAAATCCACTCTGATATGCCGTTTTTAAATTAGTATTTTGTACATCCACTTTTATATACTACGAAAACCGAAATCTGGAAAATATGCCATATAGGAGTGATTTAGGATCGAAATACACTCTGATATGCTCTTTGGGAGTTAATATTTTCGGAATCCACTTCTATGTGCTATGAAAACTGAAATCTGGAGAATATAACATATGGGAGTGGTTTAAAAAGTGAAACCGGAAGCTACTAAAGAAACTTTTTGCTGTCTTTGCCGTCTTTGCTATTGCGTTTGTTTGCTATTTTTCTGTGGTCAATTGAGTTCTTGTCGAGACTCCTTCAAATCCACACCGTTTTTGTACAACAATGTTATCTCGCTCGACACAAAAAGTAGTTGTTGTGGAATAGATCTGAGAGGAAACGAAAAGTGGTTAAAAGCCACTTCCATATGCTATAGAAACCATAATCTCTAAAAATGTAGCATATGGGGCTGATTTCGGATCGAAATCCACTCGGATATGCCGTTTGGAAATTGGTATTTTGGAACGTCCACTTCTATGTGCTATGAAAACTGAATTCTGGAGAATATAACATATGGGAGTGATTTAAGAAGTGAAACCGGAAGTTTCCAAAGAGACTTTTTACTGTCTTTGCCGTCTTTGCTATTGCGTTTGTTTGTTATTTTTCATTGGTCAATAGAGTCGGTTCCTTGCCAAGACTCCTTCAAGTCCACACCGTTTATGCACAACAATGTTATCTCGCTCGAAACAAAAAGTAGTTGTGTGGAATAGATCTGAGAGGAAACAAAAAGTGGCTAAAAGCCACTTTTATATGCTGTAGAAACCATAATCTCTTGAATATAGCATATGGGAGTGATTTCGGATCGAAATCCACTCTGATATGCCGTTTTTAAATTAGTATTTTGTACATCCACTTTTATATACTACGAAAACCGAAATCTTGAGAATATGCCATATGAGAGTGATTTAGAATCGAAATACACTCCGATATGCTGTTTGGGATTCAGGATTTACGACATCAACTTCCATATGCTATGAAAACTGAAATCTGAAAAATATAACACACATGGCAGTGATTTAAGAAGTGAAACCGGAAGCTACCAGAGAGTCTTTTTGCCGTCTTTGCCGTCTTCGCTCTTGCGTTTGTTTGTTATCTTTCTCTGGTCAATAGAGTCGGTTCCTTGCCGAGACTTCTTCAAATCCACCCCGTTTATGTACAACAATGTTATCTCGCTCGAAACAAAAAGTAGCGTCGTTGGAACGAGAGAACGATACAGAGGAGTCACGTCCCATTCGACGAACCTCTCGCAGCTCGTCCCTCGAAAATCCTCGCAGCTGACCGAACTTGCGACGATCTCGCTCGCTCGGTTTCCCAGCGGGCTTATCGGACGAGCGTTTTACCGGTGTTGCCACCGGTACCAGTTTCCGTGGGGCGGGGTGCAAGACCGTACTACCGGCCGTACAACCGCAAGTCCAACGGGAGGCTTTTGATTTACTCGCTTCAGGTAACCGGCTCGCCCGTCCTCTCTCTCTCTCTCTATAGTTCGGCATGCACACTGCTAACTCCGTACTTCTCCGGAAACTCCGTGGGCGTAACGGCTTTACAAAGTACTCGCACCGTCGGCGGGTGGAAGGGTCATACACCGAGGATTTCGCCGGTCCAAAAATCTGTGGGCAGGTGCCGCGCGCACACTCGGTCCACCTCACGAGAACGTGTACAAGGGTTGTTAGAGTTTCCGCTGCTGCGCCTCGTACCCGATATATAAACTGGTGGATGACCCACCGACGACCCAGGGTTATCATAAGAAATTCCTCGCCGTCCGAACTCTCCCCCTCGCCCTTCTTGATTTACATTCTCAACGACTGTTTTAATACACACACACGCGCGCTCGCCGATCGCCGCGGGCTCGAACTCGGCTCGCCCATACATTCGCGGACCTTTCCTCTTATCGCGGACCACTCCGGGAATTTACACACCCCGACCAATGTTCTTCTGTCTCTATAACGTATTTTGTCTTGCTTTCGCTAAAAAACAAACGATCAAAAGGGAAAGTCCCGAGTTTGGAGTTATGTCATTTTGTACATGTGTGAAATGATTTATATATATATATATATAGATATATATATAAGTTTGTTCGCACGTAATAAACGTATTTCAGTGTTTCTATACGAGAGGTACGATACACACGTCCCGCTGTCGCATCCTGGTACTTTAACCCGGGATTCCAGCGGCGACAATAAATTCACCTCCGCAGTACGATCGTCGTCCACACACACACCCACATCCGCGTGAGCTCTTTCCAACCCCTTTTCTTTCTTGTTTTTTTTTTTTTTTTTTCTAGGATTTTCTTTGGGATTTATACCACTGTCTCCACTTATAACTACAGAGAGGGCAGATAAGCTGACAGTAATAAATCGTTAAGAGGAGAGAGAGAGACGGATCGGCTTGCTACCGTATATAAACGTCGGGGCTGAAAATTTTTTTTTCGCCAAAAAGCATTGCGTAGATCGCTTGGCTCTACTTTTTTGTTTTTTGTTTTTTTTTTTTTTTCTTTTCTTTTTCAACAAGCTGCTGCTCTGGCGCTCGCTTTACGGTATGGAATTATCTGTTCGCCTGTACCACTCGGCTTGATGTCCCGCCGCTCGTTTCGCTTCACCTTTTTTCTCCGATCCGAAGAGCGAAGCTGACAAAAAAATATCGGGGATCGTTCGGCCCTCCATCGTCGATTCAATTACGCGCGGAGAACTCTCGCGCGCAAAAATGATTTTTTTTCGATAAATTCTTCGGTCTCCACTAGCTCGACCATTGTTGGAAAGCTCATGATAAATAAAAATATATCCCTCTGGGGCGGAAGTGTGCGCAAAGCTACCAAAAAAAAAAAAGACGAAGCTCGTTCGCACTCTTTCGGTATTTCTGCTCGAGCGGAAGTGAAATTCAGCGGAAAAAAAAAAAAGTTCAAGCCCTGTCCCTCTATCCACGCTATTACCCTTTGTACGGGCTGCCCGCGAACGTGAAAGGCTCCCCCTTTTCCAACCGTTTTACTTTTTTGATTCACTCAGCCACCCTCTCGTCGATTCCCTGTCCCGTTGTCATTTTTTTCTATATATATATATATATATATATTTTTTTTGCGAAAAATTCAACCGACGATGCGCGTCATTCGCCCGTGGGACGATAACGTCTGGTCGCTCTCGATACGCGGTATAAAATATACCGTCGGATACAACAACGGGAGAGGGTTTTTTTTTCGGCCGGGTCGAGTAGCCGGAGCGGAAACATCGAGTGAGTCGGAAAGTATTCGTTGAACCAGCAAGCGCATTGTTGACCCTTTCACGGCACATTGATCGTTCGAGAATTGTTTATTGCTACGCTTTGTCTCGTTCGCTATCGTCGCTATCGGTCCCGTCCCGCATGTATCCGGCATGTGTACACGTCATGTTACAGCATA
Organism: Amblyjoppa proteus; assembly: GCA_963922035.1. Lineage (NCBI taxonomy): Eukaryota > Metazoa > Arthropoda > Insecta > Hymenoptera > Ichneumonidae > Amblyjoppa > Amblyjoppa proteus. The sequence goes on from OY998234.1 coordinate 10,924,729, forward strand.
ACACAAAAATACGTCGCTATTCATCGGCAAAAATTTGCATGATTGTTTTGGTTTTCTTTATTTATTCTCCGATTACCATCAATATTTCCAGTAAAAACCACACACGTGGGTGGCAGCGCTACAACAATACGGCACCATATCGGACCCCCGTGTAAGCGCCGGGAAGATCAAATTTATGCAAAAAAAAAAAATTAAACATCAGAGCTAGGCAAAGTACCGCAAGTACTTTAAGTACAAAGTAATTTCCGTACTTAAAGTACTTTTTTTCTAACACGTGCACGAAAAGTCCCGCTTTTCGTGCCTGTAAAGTGTGGCGAAAGTGGCGCTTTCTAGCGGAGGATGCACGAAAACTTTTTTGCACACTTTTTTCACATCCTAACTACATTTTTTCATCCTAGCTACTTTTGCGCACACTTTTTTAACACTCTAGCTACTTTTTTGCACACTTTTTTCACATCCTAGCTACTTCCGCGCACACTTCGCTGGCAGCACTGTAGCTATTTTTTCGCACGCACTTTATAGGCATGCAAAACGGGAATTTTCTTGCACTTTTCTCACAAAAAGTAGTATGCGATACTCGTACGAAAAAGCGGTCTCTCAACGGCGGTTCGGCAGCACTCGCCTCTTCTCGAGCTACAAACGTCACTCGGCTTCGCCTCGTGCCGTTGTAGCTCTCGATCCGGCTCGTGCAGCCAACTTCACAACCTTCGTCGAAAGACCGCTTTTCCGTACTAGTATCGCAATAGTACATTACGATACTAGTGCGATAAAACTTTTCGTGACGAGTGTGACTTTGCAGCACGAGCCGAAGGCGAGTGTTGCAATCACACGAGTTAAGAAAACGTTTTTCGCACGAGTATCGTACGAAATTTTATTTCACGAGGTGCGAAAGGGGAGTTTTGCGCGCGCGAAGCGTGCGTAAAACTGCACTTTGCGCACCGAGTGAAATAAAGTACTATTATAAAATACAACGTACAAGGTACTTTTTCTTCTTAATCGCAAGAGGCGGAGTTCCATGGGTACGAAATTTAGAGAGAAATTTTCAAATCAATCGGCCCTGTTCAGGGCCAACATTTTTCTCAAAACGTCCAAACTCTTCGTTTCCAATCCTTGCTAACAGACTAATCGACTGAACTACGACGACTGGACGTTGCGGGAAGTGAGTGCAGGTCGACTGGATGTATAACAGCTAAATCTGGGACGTATGGATCAAGTACAGTGGCCGAAAGTGAGAAAGGTCCCGATTTTATCCATCAAAAATCGTATTTTTGGGATTTAGATGGAAAATATTGAGTCGGGAGTAAAATCGCCTCAAAACGTTCATATATGAAAATTTCAGATTGCAATTTCCTACAATAATTTTTGCGGTACATTTTGACGATTACAATTTTATGAAACAGACGTATTTTTTTGGTCACATGGTTTCCTCATTTATTGCAATTTTGAGCATAGCTTCCTCATAGATCGACGCTGTGCTCAAAATTGTACAAGTACATTGGCCTTAGTACTCAGTAATAGTACTTAAAGTACTGCCAAGCTCTGTTATACATATACGAAATATAAAATGGCCAATTGTGGAATAGATGTGAGAGGAAAGAGAAAGTGGCTGAAAGCAACTTTCCGTATGCTATAGAAATCATAATCTCTAGACTATACGAGTGATTTCGGATCAAAATCCACTTTGAGATCCTCTTTGGGAATTGGTATTTTCGAAATCCACTTCTACATGCTACGAAAACTGAAATCTTGAGAATATACCATATGGGAGAGATTTAAGATCGAAATATACTCTGATATGCTGTTTGGAGTTCAGGATTTATGAAATCCACGTCCATATGCTATAGAAACCATAATCTCTAGAATATAGCATATGGGAATGATTTAGGATCGAAATACACTCTGATATGCTGTTTGGGATTCAGGATTTACGAAATCCACTTCCATATGCTATAGAAACTGTAATCTCTAGAATATAGCATATGGGAGTGGTTTAGGACCGAAATACACTCTGATATGCTGTTTGGGATTCAGGATTTACGAAATCCACTTCCATATGCTATAGAAACTGTAATCTCTAGAATATAGCATATGGGAGTGGTTTAGGACCGAAATACACTCTGATATGCTGTTTGGGATTCAGGATTTAAGAAATCCACTTCCATATGCTATAGAAAGCATAATCTCTAGAATATAGCATATGGGAGTGATTTAGGATCGAAATACACTCTGATATGCTGTTTGGGATTCAGGATTTACGAGATCCACTTTCATATGCTACGAAAACCAAAATCTGGAGAATATAGCATATGGGCGTGATTTAGGATCGAAATACACTCTGATATGCTGTTTGGGATTCAGGATTTCAGAAATCCACTTCCATATGCTATAGAAACTGTAATCTCTAGAATATAGCATATGGGCGTGATTTAGGATCGAAATACACTCTGATATGCTGTTTGGGATTCAGGATTTAAGAAATCCACTTCCATATGCTATAGAAACTGTAATCTCTAGAATATAGCATATGGGAGTGATTTAGGATCGAAATACACTCTAATATGCTGTTTGGGATTCAGGATTTACGAAATCCATTTCCATATGCTATAGAAACCATAATCTCTAGAATATAGCATATGGGAGTGATTTAGGATCGAAATACACTCTGATATGCTGTTTGGGATTCAGGATTTACGAAATCCACTTCCATATGCTATATAAACCATAATCTCTAGAATATATCATATGGGAGTGATTTAGGATCGAAATACACTCTGATATGCTGTTTGGGATTCAGGATTTACGAGATCCACTTCCATATGCTATAGAAACGATAATCTCTAGAATATAGCATATGGGAGTGATTTCGGATCGAAATCGACTCCGATATGCAGTTTGAGAATTAGTATTTGCGAAATCCACTTTCATATGCTACGAAAACCAAAATCTGGAGAATACAGCATACGGGAATGAGTTTACGGAGAATGCCTAATACAGTCGTTAGTTTAAGATAAATTTATAAGTGCAGAAGTTTACGAGGAGCGGAAGGGAAACGGGCAAAGTCCCGATCGCAACGGTGGGGGATTTTCCTGAATGAATATGTTGCATGCACCCGTTCAAAGTCGTTGGCCCGTCGGCGAACGATAAGTCGGACGGAAAATTACCGTAGAAACTCCGCGGGAAATATGTGAAAGAGCTTTCCGGGTGCGGTGGTCTTTCGCATAAAGATACTCTATGCATCTCCGGCGGAGTGTGTGCGCGGGAGAAAGAAAGGGTGAGAGAGGGCTAGAGGGGGTAACCAGTGAAAACCAGCGATGCATGCCCCATCACGCCCGAGAAATATCTCGGGGTAGACGTCCCACGGGCTTTCGCCACTATACAAGTCGCAGCTTCCCGGCACAGTACCCAACGTCGCACCACTTCTTCCCTCAACCGTCGAGACTTTCCCTCGCTCGCCGACTCCACTACTGTAACCCCTCCCCCGGACTCCTCGAGCTCTCGCTGAAGATGTAAAAGAAGCTTGTTTTTTTTTTATTATTATTATTCTCTACTAAATGCCAACGGTTACGGTGGAAAAACACGAGGTTGAGCATCTCGACGTGGAAGAAAAAATATAGTCGCTGAAAAGATTTAGTCAACCTCGGCGTCTGCAAATGTGCGAAAGAAAAAATAGTACTTTGCGATACAGATGCGGTAAAGCGAACTTTATACGCACGCCGCGAAGCGCGCCGAGTGCGACGTATTTGTTTTGAGTTTATTTGGTTTTAGATAAAATATTTATTTGATTTAAACAAATATTTATTTCATTTAAGTAACTATTTACTTAATTTAAATGAATATTTATTTAAATCAAATAAATATTTTACATAAAAACAAATAAACGGTGGCCACCAAATAAATGATTTTTCTGGGTGTATCTCACACAGAAAAAAAATAATTTCGTATAATAGGAATGCGAAATTTCATAAAAGTAATTTTGTTAAATAAGTGACAAACTCGCTTGTCACTTATTTGAATATACGAACCTGTCCTTTCATTTTCCCGTGTCATTGACAATTTTAGTTTGTACTTTTGTTTGTAAAACTAGAAAATTAACAAATAAAAAATTGTCGACGTTTGTGGACAATAAGTTTTTGTAAAAAGTACACATTTTTTTTACTGTGCACAGTAAAAAAAATGCCGTAAAAAAAATGCAGTAAAAAAATGCACCGCACTAGTGCGGTGTAGCGGAACATCGTACACGGACTGTGCACAGTAAAAAAAAATGCGGTACTAGTACCGCATAAAACTTTCAGTAACAAATGCAGGAGAAGTGCTACTTCGTGCCAGCGTCCAATAAATTCCAGAAATCGCACGCAACGGCGCCGATCTGCGCATGCGCCGGGTATTTACAAAACTCATGGCTGCACAGTAAAAAAAAGTTTGTACTTTTTACAACAACTTATTGTCCACAAAAGTTCACAATTTTTTATTTGTCACTTTTCCAGTTGTACAAACAAAAGTAAAAACTAAAATTCTCAATGACACGGGAAATAAAAAAACATGTTCGTATATTCAAATAAGTAACAAACTAGTTTGTCACTTATTTAACAAAATAATTTTTACGAAATTTCGCATTGCGATTTAACGAAATTATTTTTTACTGTGTGCAAAGCGCCACGTACGCCACTCTCGGCAGGCACGCAAAGTGGCGCTTTTCACGCATGAGTTACATAAAAAAAAAAGTATCGACTGCTAGAACACGAAAGGACACACCCAGACAAAAAGTTTATTAATCGTCAATAAAATCGGATATTAGAATATTTTTATTTGAATTAATTAAATTTTTATTTGACTCAAGGATATGTTTACTTGATTCAAGTATAATGCGTTATTGAACTCTAATAAAATTTATTAGATTTCAATAAAACTCTATTGACCCCATATTTAAATAAGCAATTTTATTTGCTCTAAATAAATTTTATTTGGTTTGAATAAATGTTTTTTCTGCGTGCATGCATCAAGGTACACGTGGTAACAAGCCCTTTTGCTTCTTTGCAGTCGACGTATAACCCCGTAAAAGTTAATTGGTTCATTTACGCCGCGATCCATCCGAGCGACGTGCACATCTTCCACGCGTCTCATCGAACCCGTAAACCGCACGAGCTTTTTACAATAACTTACTGTCCACAAACGTCCACAATTTTTTATTTGTTACTTTTCTAGTTTTACAAACAAAAGTAAAAACTAAAATTGACTGATAAGTGACAAACTAGTTTGTCACTTATTTAACAAAATAATTTTTACGAAATTTCGCATTGCGATTTAACGAAATTATTTTTTACTGTGTGCAAAGCGCCACTTACGCCACTCTCGGAAGGCACGCAAAATAGCGCTTTTCACGCATGAGTTAAATAAGAAAAATGTATCTACTGCCAGGACACTAAAGGGCATGCATCAAGATACACGTGGTACACAAGCCCTTTTGCTTCTTTGCAGTCGACGTATAACCCCGTACAAGTTAATTGGTCCATTTACGCCACGATCCATCCGAGCGACGTGCGCATCTTCCACGCGTCTCGCCGAACCCGTGAACCGCACGAGCTTTTTACAACAACTTATTGTCCACAAACGTCCACAATTTTTTATTTGTTACTTTTCTAGTTTTACAAACAAAAGTAAAAACTAAAATTGACTGATAAGTGACAAACTAGTTTGTCACTTATTTAACAAAATAATTTTTACGAAATTTCGCATTGCGATTTAACGAAATTATTTTTTACTGTGTGCAAAGCGCCACTTACGCCACTCTCGGAAGGCACGGAAAATAGCGCTTTTCACGCATGAGTTACATAAAAAAAATGTATCTACTGCCAGGACACTAAAGGGCATGCATCAAGATACACGTGGTACACAAGCCCTTTTGCTTCTTTGCAGTCGACGTATAACCCCGTACAAGTTAATTGATCCATTTACGCCGCGATCCATCCGAGCGACGTGCGCATCTTCCATGCGTCTCACCGAACCCTTGAACCGCACGAGCTTCCCGGGAGTCTCGATCGGAGGAATGCACGGGGATCTCTCGTCGGAAAGCAATTTCCAACGTTCTATTTTACCGCGCGCGATAAGCCCCAGTCACGTTGCGAAAATTTTCGTTCAATTTATATCCAAACGTCAGAGGATGCGCTGCCGCAACGCTCGACTTTATCAAGCGGTGAAACTCTTATCTTCCGCAACGCACTCGCTGTTTTCGCCAATAGCGTCGAATTGGATTCGCGTTACGCATATTCGTTCTTTTGCAATTTTATTATTATCATTTTTTTTATATTTCCTTTCCACCGCTTATCCATCGGGCTGATTATCCTTTGATCTTCTTTTGCAGATTGGATCGCTGAAGAACTATTACCTGTACAGCCACAAGCGGGTTAACAAACGATCGCTCGAGACGAGCGAGCATCATCACAGAGCCCTGACCGAGGAGGCGCAGGTAAGCCTGGTTGACACGGAATCTCTCCGTCGGCTGTGCATACAACTGTTATCTCTACTAACAACGGTGTCGGTCTCCCTCGGTTTCCGCAACGGCCCCGCACACCCTCGAAACACGGTCCGTTAACGGCAGCTCGCAATGCTCGGAAAGGGATCGATTTCCAATCGATAAAGTACAATTTGCCGCAGCGGGACGAACAACACACGGCGGTTCATTCGATATTGGGTTTCGGTTTGAGATGAATTGTGTTGACCGGACTCCGCCCGGAACAATTCTCTCCCGGTCGGCTCCGGTTTCGTACTTGTTTGTCACCGCGAGAGTACAAATCTCAACAGCGGTATGCACGCATCGGTTCGCGAAACGATCGATCGGTTAATAGCTCCGGCTGGCTTTAATTATCCATCGATTTCTAATCCATCATTGAATTCCACCGCGTTGTACGGTTGCAATCTGTGCGAGATCCGCGCCGCACGACGCACACGGCGAACGCGAATCCGCGAGATACTATTGCGAACACGCCGGTTAAATGCACGCTCGAAAACGGATCGATCCGAGGCATTTAAGCCGCTCTCCCTCTCGCTCTGCCTCTCCGTCTTTCTCTCCCGAGGACTGCGTTACTTTATGTCCACTCGATCAGAGAGCCTCGTACGATGTTAGGAGAGAAATTGGATGCCTGTCGCGCGCCGCTAATGCCGCTTAGTTTACACTGATAAACATCGGACGATCCCGATCCGTTAATTATCCCTGGCTCGAGCGCACTCCGGGTCAAGACGTTTGATCGATAACGGGTAATTCCGCCCGAGGGCGCGAGACGTTCTGCCACTGAGATCTTACTCTCGTGAGACTCCGTTTTTTTTTTTTTTCTTTTTTTTTTGCCAAGATCTCTACGGACGCGTGCGTTGTATACTGCGAGCGAGTGTAACTATACTACACTGTACTGCACTACATCGCGGGCGCTTCGTACGTGGCTGAGATTTGTCGGCGCTGAGCGCGCTCACCGTGTGTTCCTTAATTTATCGGCGCTGAGCGCGCTCACCGTGTGTTCCTTAATTTATCGGCTTCAGTCGCTCGCTGCATTCGAGATAGATTCCAGAGAAAAATGAAAAATTATTCTCGGTAACGGTTTGAAAATCTCGGTTATTAAAAGCGAAAGGGACACCATACGAAAAAAACCTCATGCCGGAGATACCTCACTTCCGGTCGAAAAGTATGATTTTCAAAACCGGAAGTGACGCGTTTCGGCATGACGTCACTTCCGGTCGAAAAATAAAATGCTCGAACCGGATGTGACGTGTTTAGCTGTGAGGTCGCTTCCGGTCGAAAAAAATGAGATTTTCAAACCGGAAATGACGGTACAAGGAAATTTTTCAAATTTCTCGTCGCGACGAACCTTCCGGTTTTAAAGCGAGATTTTCGAAACGCAAATGACGTTTTGCCGGTATGACGTCTATTCCGGTTGAAGAATGAAATTTTTAAACCGGAAGTGACGATGCAACGCATTTTTCTTTTATTTTTCGTCGCGGCGACCCTTCTGGTTTTAAAGTGAGATTTTCGAACCGCAAATGACGTTTTGTCGGTATGACGTCTATTCCGGTTGAAGAATGAGATTTTTAAACCGGAAGTGACGATGCAACGAATTTTTCTTTTATTTTTCGGCACGACGACACTTAAAAATGACATTTTCGAACCGAATCGATCGTCGAAGGAAGAGTTCGACAAAAAAAACTAGAGCGTTCGTTCAACGTCAACCAGTCAATCGGTCCTTCGATCGGTTAACTGGACAACTTACTGTCTCGATGGCTAGCGGAGCAGTAGTTGATATCGGTGAGCGGATACGTGTCGCCGTCGAAGCGTACACGAAGGCTCCGAACGGCTGTCGGGCAACGTTGTACACTCTTGTTCGCCATTTAAAAGCCATCCATCCAAAGCTCGTCGGGGAACCGCCGCAAATCGATTGGTCAAACTAGAGTATCTGCCAGTGCGGAACTCCCAACTCCAATAGCGGAGGAGAGAGACACGCCGATTGTCAGGCCGGACGGTGGGGGCGTCGATTCGATTGCGGTTCAACGCTCGTACCCGGGCAATCGTCCTCGTCATTCGATTATCTTGGCCGTCGTGCTCTCGACGTTGTTTCTCCGGTTATAGCTCCGGTAATCCTCTGAAATATCGTGTAATAACGAACTTACCGGTAACGAATTGATAGCCCAAACCCGATTAATCTAATCCAGCTGTCTCGAGGATAAACCTGTTCGAAAAACAGGGGTGGTGAGGCGAAGCAAAACGGATCCGTCTTCTCTATTTAAGGTGGTTTTGTCGCTTGGTTATTCATTTCGCATAAGATCGAGAAAAATTAGATAAAATTTGAAAATATGTCTCGATGGTATAAAAATCTGAAGAAATTCATTCATAGTAGAGGTACAGAAAAGATTAATTTTGCATAATAATAATAATTCCAAAATGTTATTAACAAATTGATAAAAAAAAACTTGTTTAACAAATTTCCGGGAAACCCATTTTTTTTTTTTTTTTTTTATGAAAATAATTCGTTCATTTTTCCAAGTATGTATGCATTTTTTCAGATTTTTAAATTTACTTTGAATTTTTTTTTTTTTTTTTGTATATGGAAAAGAAACACAAAATTCAAAGCAAATTTAAAAATCTGATAAAATTCGTACGTATTCAGAAAAATGAACGAATCATTTTCGTAATAAAAAAAAAAATTAGTCTGCCGGGTAATTTGTTAAACAATTAATTTTTTGTTTAATTTGTTAATAACATTTTGGACTTATTATTATGCGAAATCAATCTTTTTAGTACCTTTGATGTGCATGAATTTTTTCAGATTTTTATACCATCGTGAAGTATTTGCAATTTTATCTCACTTTTCTCGAACTTCTTTGCAAAATAAATACCAAGCGACAGAACTACCTTAAGGAGAGAGTCTCGCTGAGGCTGACTTCGCATAAGTAAGACAAAAATCATAGAAAAATTGCAAGTACTTCTTGATTGTATAAAAATCTGAAAAAATTCATGCTTACTAAAGGTACTGAGAAGATTAATTTTGCATAATAATAATTACAAAATGTTATTAACAAATTGATGAAAAAAAATAATTGCTTAACAAATTTGCCCGCAACCCAACTTTTTTTTTCGTGAAAATGATTCGTTTATTTTTCTGAATACGTACGAATTTTTCTTCAGATTTTTCAGTAATCGTTAATTTTTTTTTTTTTTTTCATGGAAAAATCAACGATTACTGAAAAATCTGAAAAAATTCATACGTATTCAGAAAAATAAACGAATCATTTTCACGAAAAAAAAAAAAGTTGGGTTGCGGACAAATTTGTTAAGCAATTATTTTTTTCATCAATTTGTTAACAACATTTTGTAATTATTATTATGCAAAATAAATCTTCTCAGTACCTTTAGTATGCATGAATTTTTTCAGATTTTTATACCATCAAGAAGTACTTGCAATTTTTCTATTATTTTTGTCGAACTTATGCGAAGTCATCCTCAGCGAGACTCCCTCCTTAAGTTAGTACTTGCGGTACAGTCCCGCCAAACGTGACTATCTCGGTGGAAGACAGTGAAAATTTTGAACACTTCTTGATAGGATAAAAATCTGAAAAAAAAAATCAAGTATATGGGAGGAGCTGCAAAGATTTTTTTCGTGATATAATAATTACAATTTGTTATCAACAAATTGAAGCTAAAAATCACTATTCAACAAATTACCACGCAACTTAACTATTTTCCTTCATAAAAATAATTCGTTTATTTTTATGAATGCATATGAATTCTTTCAGTAATTTTTGAACGCTTTGAAAATTGCGTTATTTCACATCATGAACATAGAAAAACGCAATTTTCAATGATTACAAAAAATTCTGCAAAAATTCATACGTATTTAGAAAAATAAACGAATCATTCTTATAGAATAAAATATTTAAGTTGCCGCGTAATTTGTTGAATAATGATTTTTATCTTGAATATTGTTGATAACAAATTGCAATTATTATTTCACAAAAACAATCTTTACCGCACCTCCCATACACTTGTTTTTTTTTTTTTTAAAAGATTTTTATCCCATCGACAAGTGTTCGAAATTTTCTCTGAAACTCACGTTTGGCGGAATTGTATCGCAAGTACTACCTTAAATTGAGAGCTTTTCGATTGACGAATAACGATTTGGCTTATCGTGGACCGCGAAATTTAAAGAACTGTCCCACAAGTTCTGCAATGGAAAGATTGATTAATCTTTGAATCGATCCATATTGGATCTGTTCAGACGACGATAAATAACAAAGAATATGGATAGCATAGAAGCGTACTTCCCATAGCCCACTTGAAGCCAAAAAGTTGGGGTGATGTCGACGAGCTTATCACCCCAGTTGTAAGACGTCGCTACAGTAGCGTGCGAGTGTGTATTGTATATGTGGCCACATGCACAATACACACTCGCACGCTACTGTAGCGACGTCTTACCACTGGGGTGATAAGCTCGTCGACATCACCCCAACTTTTTGGCTTCAAGTGGGCTATGGGAAGTACACTTCTATGCTATCCATATTCTTTGTAAATAATACCGTCGCTGAAAGTTCTTTCGATAAAAAAAAAAATCTAGATATTCGATTATCTTCGTCGTCGAGCTCTCGACGTTGTTTCGCCATGTTATATCTCCGATAATCCTCTGAAATATCGTGTAACAACGAACTTACCGCCAACGAATTGCACCCAGAAAAAAGTATGGTATTTCCTACTATAACGAAAAGTTCCCATAGGGGACGACTGTATAGATAGTTTGTGATACTATATAGATAGTTTGTGATCATATACAGTAATGGGCAATTGAAGTGGAACGAGGTTATTTTGGCGACAGTATAAGTGAAAGGGTCCAACTTTTGCCAAGACAGGCGAAAGAAATCGTGTTCCACTTCAATTGCCTGTGACTGTATACTCAATTGATTAAACTATAATTATAGTTAGAAATATAATTTTTGGTCATTGTCGTAACTATAAAATATAATCGTCTCCTCTGGGTACTATCTACCATATAAGTTTTTCTCAGTGTGAAAGCCCAAACACGATCAATCTAATCGAGCTGTCTCGAGGATAAACCTGTTCGAAAAACAGGGGAGGAGAGGCAAAACGGAGCCGTGTTCTCCATTTAAGATGAGAGCTTTTTGAATGACGAATAGCGACTTGTCCTATCGTGGACCGGAAAATTTAAAGGACTGTCTCACAAGTTCTCCAATCGAGAGATCGATTAATCGTTTGAGCCGATCCATATCGGATCTGCTGAGAAGACGCTAAACAATGCCGTCGCTGAAAGTTCTTCCGATAAAAAAAAAGAAGAGATCCAGACACAACTCTCATTACTCCAATAAACAACTTATTCGGCTACCGAGATTTAACCGCGTCAGCTTTTACATGGGGTTAATAGTCGCCGAGCTTAGTTTTTATCTGCGAACATATACCCAGGAACTTCCGGTATCCTCGGTAGCGTCGACGGAGATCACACTGAAGTTACCCTCGCAGCTGTGTCCCATAGCGCCGGACGATTCCATTGGGAAGTCGAGATCGCGTTTAACGACGATGACCCAATAAAACGTGTACGAAACTCGTGGCTAGTGGAAAAGCTCCGGTCGCGGAGTCGGACGACGGTGTCGACGACGATTTCCCGCGCTACGGATCTTTGGGCTCACTCGTGGAAAAGCCGTTTGCTCGGTAAACACCTTAATTGGCCGGCTTGGGAATCCCCGGGACCACTTTAACGCCGCGTCGACCATTAAAAAAGAACGTGCCGACTTGGATGCCTGACTGCTATTCTGCCCGAGGACCTCTACCTACGGGTGGAGTAACAGTCTTCGTAAAGTTCGCCACCTCTTCATCCACCTTTTGCTTCCCCCTCTTCTTCCTCTTCCTCCTCCTCTTCCTCTCTTCTGGTACGCTGTACAGCGAAGACTCTTCTGTCCTCGAGGATTCTGTGTGTTTTTTTTTTTTTTTGGTCTCTCACCGCACCTTCCTTTACGCGTCTTCCTTTCCTCTCGCCGAGCTACGTGGAGGATCGTACGTGACTATTGATCCATCGAAGTATCACCGACGAGAATTTCACCGGATCGCTGCCGAGTAAACGGCACAACTTTTCCTCTCCTCGCTCTCCCATCGGGAGTTCGTTCGTTAATCGGAAAATCGTTAAGTACCGCGGAAAGGAAGATGCGCAAAGTACATTGCCGTTACCGCGCTGCGGCATCGTTTTGCGAATCCGCCATCGGGTTCTCCTTAATACCCTAATAACGCTCCGGATCGTGCATGGCTCCGTTGTACTTTTTGCTTTCTCGATGGATTAAAAAAATGTTTTTTTTTTTTTTATACCCGGCATCGAGTTCCGGTGAAAAGGTCGAGCAAACACGCGACGATGTAAAACTACCCTTTGCTTTCCGCGCTTACCGGTAGCGTGTGTGTGTGTGTGTGTGTGTGTTACTCGTTTAACCGTGTCTTCACCGTGTGAGTCGTTGCGCCGTCTACCAGCTTGCACACATTAATGGATGGGATATGCGTTTTTTGTAATTTTTTTTTCTTCTTCTTTTTTTAACTTTTTTTTCGAGGACTCTTGGTTTCCCGGGCGGCGCTTATTCAGCCTATTATGCCGTGCAACGATGCACAGCCGGATTATGAACAGCGCGAACCCGTAGCTATTATTATTTAGTTTCTGCCTCTCCCCTCCCGAACTACTGTGCGCGGACTCCAAACGGCCTCTTCTCTCTCTCTCGCTGCATTCGCGAACTCGTATGCACGCTATTATGCCATACACGCGTATACATAACTCGAGTGCTAGAAGATATACGAGGAGAGGGTATAAAACGGGCGCGTTATGTACGTTAGTTACCAACCAGTTAGCCGAAACTGCAATGCAGAGTTAGATGAGCAATCGTGTTCTGGTAACACACTATTGTACGCTGTCGTAAAAGAGGACGTTTCGAGACTCGCAATTGACACGGGAGACGCGCTCACGCAGCTCAACGGGAGATCGAGCCGTAACTCATAGTTCCTGCAATTTGAATCTAAAAACAAAGCTTCCTCTGTGAGGAAGCAAAATGTAGTATAAAAAAAAAATAATATTAATCCACAATTTATACCGAAGTAATCGAATCAGGGAGAATCAACCGATTTAAAAATAAACCTCGATGAACACTTGTCTACTTAATGTTATCTACACAGTAAAAAATAATTTCGTAAAATCGAAAGAAAAGTAAAAATTTTTGTTTTGTTTATATAAAATTTATCCCGAAGTATAATCGAGTCATCAGAGTCATCAGAGTCATCAGTAATTAGAGGGAATCAACCGATTTAAAAACATACTCGATAAACACTTGTCTACTTAATGTTATTTACACAGTAAAAAAAAATTTCGTAAAATCGGAATACGAAGTTTCGTAAAAATAATTTTGTTGAATAAGTGACAAACTCTTTTATTGAGATGTGAATATACAAACGTGTTCTTTTATTTTCCGTGGCATTAACAATTTTAGTTTGTACTTTTTTTTTTTGTTTGTAAAACTAGAAACCGTTTGGCGGGATCGAAGAATTAACAAATAAAATATATCGAACGTTTGTGGACAATAAATTGATGTAAAAAGTACAAATTTTGTTTTGTTTATATAGAATTTATCCCGAAGTATAATCGAGTCAGAGAGAATCAACCGATTTAAAAACATACTCGATAAACACTTGTCTACTTATTGTTATCTACACAGTAAAAAATAATTTCGTAAAATCGGAATACGAAGTTTCGTAAAAATAATTTTGTTAAATAAGTGACAAACTCTTTTATTGAGATGTGAATATACAAACGTGTTCTTTTATTTTCCGTGGCATTAACAATTTTAATTTGTACTTTCTTTTTTTTGTAAAACTGGAAACCGGGTGGCCGGATCGACGAATTAACAGATAAAATATATTGGACGTTTGTGGACAATAAATTGTTCTAAAAAGTACAAATTTTGTTTACTGTGTATATGATGCAGATTCTACAAATTTTTAACTTCCTTTCCGTAAATAAATAATAATGACAATTATATTATAAAATGTCACTGCTCTCACTTTATACACGCCGGCGATTGGAGAACAGCGGCCAGATGACCCTCTTTAAAAATTGGGCACAGAATGTTATTCTTTCATCGAAACTGCACTTTGCGACTGAGACATTTAAGGTTCACGCTTAGGCGTCCGGCATTCGCCCACTCTCGCGTATAATTTATAAAGGCAATCCGCAATGCGCCGGCGTTGCTGGTTTGTTAAATATAGGATAGCATAAAATTGCTGATCGACAAATGCCATTAAAAAAAAAAAAAAAAAAAAAAAAAAAAAAAAAAAAAAAAAAAAACAAGAAAATAGTTTGCGAACTATAATCGCGATGTGATCCTTTTTCAGGTTCACTGGTTCCAGCAACAGCACGAGCGCAAGCGCAAGAAGAGGGACTTCGATGCGCCCTCGTTCCACTTCAGCGACTATTCCCCACTGTTCGACGAATACACCCGACCCCAGCAGAGACAGGCACCCTTTCATCGACAGAGAAATCGCGGGGTGCCCCTCCAGAATCTATTCACCGATCCGCTCTTCAAAGAGCAATGGTATCTGGTGAGCTAAATAACATTTTATCATATTTATAAGCCCGATACATTATTAATAAAAAAAAAAAAACAACAATTCATTGTTACCCATCGACCTTCATTTATCACCCTTTCCCGTTTCCGTGCGTCAGATAAATTGCCCTTTTTTCATAAATTCATTTTATTTATGCTCAATCATTTTTTTAATTCGAGCTCCGGATGATCCTTTTTTTTTAAATATATAATATGGGACATCCTCTACCATTTCGACCCGCGTCTAACTCTTCGCTTCTTGGAGTGGGTCCGCAATTTTTCATATGGTTGAATTAACTGTCAAAAGCAATTAGATTTTTTTTATTAGAATTTTAGAAATTGTTTGTAATTGATCGTGACAAAAGAAATGCATTTATTAATCGTCAGAATTTAAAGATCTGCAAAAATTCTGAAAAATCTTGTGTCATATATAAAAAATGTAAGACTCGAGTCGGATGGCGATATGGGTTGATCATTTTCATATGCGACACTGTATTTTTGGGATTTTTTTCCAGATTTCTCCGAAAAGAGTTTTTTTTACTGAAAGATATTGAAAAATTAAAGATTTTGCCGAAATATTTTAGCTTTTTAAAATGTCGCGATAAATAACTTTAATTTTTAATCGCAAATAATTATTTTTAAATTGTATAAATCTAATAAGAAATCTGAGTGTTTTTTGAAAGTTAGTTCCTTCTTATAAAAAAATCACGTGCCCAATCGAAAAGGTGAGGAATGTCCGATACATGAATCGCGTGAGAATTTACTAAACCGTGAATTTGACCTGTTCCAGAACGGAGGAGCGAAGGATGGGTTCGACATGAATCTCGGACCGGCCTGGCAGAAGGGTTACACGGGCAAGGGAGTCGTAGTTTCGATTCTCGACGACGGCATACAGACGAATCATCCGGACCTAGCGTTGAATTACGATCACGAGGCGAGCACCGACATAAACGACAACGACGACGATCCAATGCCACGTGACAACGGTGACAACAAGCACGGCACAAGGTGCGCCGGAGAAGTTGCCGCTGTCGCGTTCAACCAATACTGCGGCGTCGGTGTTGCCTACAACTCGAGCATAGGAGGTAATTTCCGGTCTTCAGAGGATGTCCAGAGAGTTCATTTCTCTCCGTTCGTGTACTCCCGTCCGCAACACATAATAATTCAATACAATGTGTAAATCGAAGCTCAATGCGGATTTATTGTCTTCGTACGAAGAACTGCGATCGGCTTTGGAGTCATAGGAGGGTAGTGGGGCAAAATGGCCCAGTGTCGTCAATTTCGGATGAGACTTTGTCATTTTATGTGACAAAGTCTCGCGAAAAAAAAAATAAAATAGTCCGTTTTACCCCGAGGGTCCGTTTCGCCCCGCTCTCACCCCACGCCTCGCGCTTTAGACTTGAACGCTCGCGATGCGTTCTCAAGCATGGAGAAAAACGAACCTCTCTGTACCGCGCTCGAACACAACGTGAGAGTGCATCGTTTATGTGCATTTCACCCACTCCTCTTCGCGGGATCGATCTTCCCTCGGACAAAAGACCCATTGAGACCATCACACGGCCCGGGATGGAGGAAGGTTTTTTTTTTTTTTTTTTCTATAAAAAGCGCGAGACTATAAACGAGCGTTTTAAACGGATACAGCTCGAGCGTTTACATCGGTTGAGGGAGAAAAAAATGTATTGAAATCAACGAGATTGTTTTTTTTGCCAATGGGGTCGCAAAGACATATTTTGTTTGTACGAGATTGCAGTCGGGTGAGTGAAGAAGAGATTTGCAACGGTTGAACGAAATCCCTTTTATTTTTTTTTTTTTTGTTCGCAGGAGTCAGAATGTTGGACGGCCCTGTGAACGATGCCGTAGAGGCACGAGCCCTGGGTCTCAATCCCGATCACATAGACATATACAGCGCGTCGTGGGGACCCGAGGACGACGGAAAAACCGTCGATGGACCTGGACCATTGGCGAGAAGAGCGTTCATTTATGGTGTCACGAGTGTGAGTTTCTGTATTTATTGTAAAAAAAAAAGTCAGTTGATGCAGATTATTATTTCTTGTAATTTTTTTTTTTTCAACTAACTTCTAATCTTGATACTGCAAAGGGCAGACGAACTGCACTGTAAAAATAATTTGTAAATTTAATGTACTGGAAATTGGAATTTGCTTGCGTTACTTGCATTATTTGAAGATTAATGTACTTTTTTGTAAAAGAAAAATACCAGATATTAAAATTACAAATCGCAATCAGGCAAATTACAATTTCTCCTGCAATTTAGAAGAGTTTTCGTTGAGAATAAAATTTTTACTGTAGTATTGGAAACGTGTATTTACAATTTCAGAAACAGTTTATGCAAAGAAAACTTCCAAGTACGTTCATTAATTTATTTTACTGGGTGGGAAAATGACACTCTTTACGCACGCTTCGCCTGCGTAAAACGTCCATTTTCACAAACAAAATAAAATACTATATGATATAATATTGTCTTTTATTTTGTGAAATAAAATTTTGTACGATGCTCGTGCGAAAAACCTTCTCTTAGCTCACTCGATTGAGACACTCGTCGTCGACTCGTGCAAGCTCACACTCAGAAAAAACTTTACGTCAGTGGGTGGGAAAATGGCAGTTTTTGCACCCGCTTCGCGTGCGAAAACCGCAATTTTCACACCTCGTGACATAACGTTTTGTTCGAGATTGCAACACTCGCCTTTGGCTCGTGCTGCAAACTCGCACGGCAGCAGAAAAAGTTTTTCTGCACTCGTATCGAAATGTACTATTTCCTAACACATGCACGTAAAATCTCGCTTTCCGTTCCTGTGAAGTGTGCGCAGAAAGGCACTTTGTCGCATCGCGTGCGGGAAAAATACTGCGCATGCGTACAAACGCAATCTGGTATTTTTTCCCGCTCTAGTGCGGAAAAGTGCCTTTCTATGCACACCTCCTAAAAACAAAAAGTTCGATTTTCGTGAATTTGTCAGGAAAAAATATGTGGATGACATGGGCGTAGAAAAGGGAGTTCTGACTCGTGTGAATGCCGCACTCGCCTTCGGCTCGTGCGGCATTTTCACGCTCGTCAAGAACTCCCTTTCTACGCCCTTGCCATACAAATAGCTATTATCGCCCTAGTATCCGTAATGGTCAACATCAAAGAAATATTTTTTACATTCTCATTATCTTTTTGTTTGCACAGGGTCGTAAGGGCAGAGGCTCGATATTTGTTTGGGCCTCGGGTAACGGTGGTCGTCACACGGACTCCTGCAACTGCGACGGTTACACGAACAGCATATTTACCCTGTCGATATCCAGCGCGACGCAGGGTGGTTACAAGCCCTGGTACCTCGAGGAGTGCAGCTCGACGCTAGCATCGACGTACTCGTCGGGCACGCCGGGTAACGACAAGAGCGTCGCCACGGTTGACATGGACGCTAAACTTCGTCCCGATCACATATGCACCGTCGAGCACACCGGAACTTCGGCCTCGGCACCGCTTGCCGCCGGTATCGCCGCTCTGGCCCTGGAGGCGAACCCGAGTCTCACCTGGCGTGACATGCAGTACCTCGTCGTGCTAACATCGAGATCGGGACCGCTCGAGAAGGAGCCCGGATGGATTCTAAACGGTATCAAGAGGAAGGTGTCCCACAAATTCGGCTACGGCCTGATGGACGCCGGAGCTATGGTCGGCCTCGCCGAGCAATGGACCAACGTTCCGCCGCAGCACATCTGCAAGTCGCAGGAGATCAACGAGGAGAGATCTATAGATCCGACCTTCGGCTACACGCTAAGCGCCTACATGGACGTCAGCGGCTGCGCCGGAACACTCAACGAGGTTCGATTCCTCGAGCACGTTCAGTGCAAGGTAAATTTTCATCGGCAGTTTTGCGAGAAATGAAATATCGCGAGAGAGCAGAGATACAGGAGAAGTGGCATAGCCAGGGCAGACGTCGAACGCTCGTCGTTTTACACACGACGCGTAAGGCAGATAGATCGATGGATCAGTCTGTCGGGCGAAATGGTGAACGACGATTTTTGTTTTCTTTTTTTTTTTTTATCTTTTCGTCTCACGCCACCGTTGTGTGTTTGAGCATAGAGAGAGCTTTTGTAATTTCGCGACGGAGAGAGAGAGAGAGTCCTTTCACGGGTCACGGAGTAAATCGTCTATGATAATGTCATACCTCGTTTCTTCGCGTCCCTGTCTCAATGAATATATTACGGTAGAGATTCTCCATTCCTCTCGGTATTTCGACTTGTCTCACCGGGGAGGAGGGGGGGTTTATATGCGGACGTATAAATATCGATTATCGATGATAAAATGTCATCGTTTTTTACCTCACGGTCTCTCGCCGCCGTGTTCATCATCTTCTATGGGGGGAAAAAAAAATACCGCACGTGCAGCACTCACACTAACTTGTTTACCGAGAAATGCGTGTGTTACTACGTGCGCACGATCGTCCCCTGGAAAGAGGGAATTTTTTTTTTTTTTTTTTTCATTTCATTTTATAATTAGAAAATATCTCTCGTTATCTCCCCCTCTCCTATCTGTACGTGTTCTACGTCGACGCAGGTCTCGTTGAGATTCTTCCCACGCGGCAATCTGCGGCTTCTCCTCACATCGCCTATGGGCACTACGTCGACGTTGCTCTTCGAAAGACCACGGGACGTTCTCAGCTCGAACTTCGATGACTGGCCTTTCCTCAGCGTTCACTTCTGGGGCGAGAAGGCCGACGGTCGGTGGACTCTTCAAGTAATCAACGCCGGAAACAGACGAGTCAATTCGCCAGGCAAGTTTAACAATTTTAGTTTTTTTTTTTTTTTTTTTCATTTCCTCGCACGCGCTCAAGCTTTCGGACCAAGTTTATCGTCTTTGTATTTCGTCCTTTATCTCCTGCCTGATTTTTTTGTGTCTCTACGGCTTTCGTGACCCACTTTCAGCTCTTCGACATCTTCCGGCGCTTGCAAAACGAAGAAGAAAAAAAAGCTAATAAGCCGATCAATACAATACTTTGAAACTCGTTAACCGAACTATTCCTTCTAAGTAGTTCAGTAATGAGATCTTATTTTCGACGGTCTATTAGATTTTTTTTTTATTTCGCTAATGCGTAGCGCACGTATTTAGTTGTTTTTTTTTCTCCGTATGCGCTTCTGTGTGAAATTCTTGGGTTTCCCTCGGCAACCGCGACCGTCAATGTTGAACTAACTGTTACAGGAATACTGAAGAAGTGGCAGCTGATCTTTTACGGTACAGCGACGAACCCCATCAGGATAAGAACCCGCCAATTTAACCCGGTACAGACGATTTCCTATCCGTATAATAACGCGCCGTCATACGGATATCCTCTCGAACGCGCAAATGCGCCGGAACATCCAAGCAACATCGACTTCTTTCGTCCGTCTGCCTTTCAGAGTTATCAAGGACCGTACGTCGGCTCGGCCTCGAACGTCGATGCTTCGGTCGCCACCCTGGACGGCTCATCCGCACCCATCCTCACTAATCGACTGCCCGGTGACGCGGGTACTGTCGCCGACGACGTTTCACGCTCGTTGCAGGGCTCGTTGGATCCTTCCCGGCGCATTCTACACGACTGTGATCCTCAGTGCGATCATCAGGGCTGTTATGGGAAGGGTCCTACACAGTGCGTCGGCTGCAAGACTTATCGATTGGACAAGTGCGTAGAAAGAAAAAAAAAAAAGAATCTGCCAACAATTTTTTTAATTCTCTATTTTTTTAAATCCTTCATTTATGCTAGGGTAAAAGTGGTGAATATGGCCCAGTTCTTATATCATCGATCAGCGATTATATTGGTTCGCGCGTTTGCGATATCTGTGAGTGTCTGAGCGTCTGTGAGTGTCTGTGAGTGTCTGTGAGTGTCTGTGAGTGTCTGTGAGTGTCTGTGAGTGTCTGTGAGTGTCTGTGAGTGTCTGTGAGTGCTGTGAGTGTCTGTGAGTGTCTGTAAGTGTCTGTGAGTGTCTGTGAGTATCGCCACATAGCGCGGAAATATTTTTGAAAGGTCTCGAAGTATTTTTTTTTTTAACATTGAACATTTTTACCAATATTAAAAAATATTAGTGAAATGTTTTAAAAACGTTCTGAAAATATTTCCTTGTCCGCTCATAAATTTTACATTGAAATGGTTCCGAAATATTTTTTAAACATTCCAGCGATTGCATCCAAAAATTGCATCACCAGTCCAATTTGCATATACGCACTTGCCCAAACACCGAAACAATCGTAGACATTTTTCGGTGAAACATCGAATGAGAAATATTTCAAAATTTTGCATCACTTAGTTTTAGAAATATTTCAGTGATGCGTTGAAAGATTAAGTATTTTTCTGAAATATTTGAGAAATGTTTCGTAGAAATATTTTGGTGGAATCTTTCAAAATATTATTTTCATATAGTTCAGAAATATTTCGTAAAATTTGAAAGACTGAAAATATTTCCGACATGATTTCAAAATATTGCGTGCTACATAGGTCTGTGAGTATCTATGAGTATCCGTGTGAGTATCCGTGCGAGTAACCGTGCGAGTAACCGTGCGAGTAACCGTGCGAGTAACCGTGCGAGTAACCGTGCGAGTAACCGTGTGAGTATCCATGTGAGTAAACGTGTGAGTATCCATGTGAGTAAACGTGCGAGTAACCGTGCGAGTAACCGTGCGAGTAACCGTGCGAGTAACCGTGCGAGTATCCGTGTGAGTAAACATGTGAGTAAACGTGCTAGTATCCGTGTGCGTAACCGTGTGCGTAACCGTGTGCATAACCGTGTGAGTAAACGTGTGAGTAAACGTGTGAGTAACCGTGCGAGTAACCGTGCGAGTAACCGTGCGAGTAACCGTGTGAGTATCTGTCAGTACCAGTGTGAGTGTCCAATCGACGCGAACTGTATTATTATGTAGATTTACGTCCTATAATCGTCTCTGGCCGTATTCACCACTCTTACAATATATGAAAATAGTATATGAAACATCCGGCGAACCGCGAAGTCGGTCAATGTCGACGTCTCGTTCTCGCCTAAAGGATCAAAGTCGTTTAATCGTGTATAATTAACTATAAGACAGGCCGTGATGACGAAAAAAAAAATTATAGTTCAGCAAGGTTTGTTTTTTGCGTTGATTATAATTAACTGATCGATTTATTCGCCACAGCACGTGCGTCAGTCGTTGTCCACCGCGCAGTTTTCCCAACCAGGGCGGCGTTTGCTGGCCCTGTCACGAGTCCTGCGAGACATGCGCCGGTGCGGGTCAAGACTCCTGTCTATCCTGCGCACCGGCCCACTTACGCGTCACCGACTTGGCTGTCTGCTTGCAACAGTGTCCTGAGAGTTATTACGAAAGTACGTTGTCAATGAAAACCTATCTCACAATGGCAATTAAAAAAAAAAAAAAAAAAAAAATCGTAGAATTCTCTGGCAAACACGCGATCGTTACTTTGTTTCACAGATTCAGAGAACAACACCTGCGGTCACTGCGAGGCTAACTGTGCCAGTTGTCAGGACAGGCCCGATCATTGCACGAGCTGCGAGCATCATCTCGTCATGCACGAGAACAAGTGTTACGCCGCTTGTCCTACGTACACTTACGAGACTCAGGATTACAATTGCGCACCTTGCCACTCGAGCTGCGAAACCTGCAACGGCACCAGCGAGAACCAGTGCATCGGCTGCCGGCCAGGACTATTTTCTCTTTCCGGTAATAATCATAGTGGTCGTTTAAAAAAATCACTATTTTTTATTGTCAACGTAATAATACTCATAGATACTTACCCGTATACCGATAGAGACTCACGCGGGCGATGAAATACACTCACAGACACTCACAGATACTTACACGAATACTGCGAGCTCGCGAATCGCGCGAGCCAACATAAATGCTAGTGATATTATAATCATATTATAATATATTTATTATATATGAAGTATTCGACGTGAAATACTTCCACCGAACGGTCAAAAACCCGACCCTCTCCAAAAAAAAAAAAGTTGTAATTTCACCACAATTCATGATTATTTACAAGGGGCTGTTGTAATCTTTTGCAGAATTTTTTAATCGTATTTTTTTGAGATATCGAAAAATTGAACTTTCTTAAAAATCCCCCATATCTTAAAAACTATCAGTCGTACGAAAGAACGTTTAAAACATAAAGTTGCAGTTTTAAATGAATTTTTAAACACAAAATTTTGTTAATTTTTTTTTTAATGCAATAAATGTCCATTTCTATGAAAAATAGACTAAAATATTTGTCTTCAGCCAATATTTATTTCAGCCAAATATTTGTCTTCATGTTTGATTTTTCTTTAAAAAATCCAGAATATACTCTCATGTATGTAGAGTGATCTCATATTTTTGTTTGATTGGGCGAGACGTCCGTTCGATAGCTGTGCCCCGTTTAAGATCAATTTTTCATTTTAAAAATCTTTTTTTTTATGAAAAATCCCCAATCCCTTTTTTATTTGATTTTCCATTATTGTCGATAGTGTCACAATTTTTATAAAAGCCAATGGGAAGTAATAGATATCTCTTTTTTTTTGTGAAAAATCGATCTTAAACGGAGCACAGCTATCAAACGGACGTCTCGCCCATCCAAACAAAAATATGAGATCACTCTACGTACATGAGAGTATATTTTGGATTTTTTTAAGAAAAATCAAACATGACGTATTGGGCGAAGAAAAATATTTTAGTCCATTTTTCATAGAAATGAACGTTTATTGCATTCAAAAAAAATCTACAAAATTTTTTTTTTAAAGGTTCATTGAAAACTGCAACTTTTATGGTTTAAACATTTTTTTGTATGACTAATAGTTTTTAAGATGTAGAGGGTTTTTTAAAAAGTTCAATCTTTCGATATGTCAAAAAAATACGATCCAAAAATTCTGAAAAAAATTACAAAACCCCTTGTAAATAATCATGAGTTATGGTGAAATTGTTACTTTTATGCAGAGGATCGGATTTTTGACCGTTCGATTTCACATGGAATACCTCATATTTATTATATATTTATTATATATTTATTATATATTTATTATATATTTATTATATATTTATTATATATTTATTATATATTTATTATATATTTATTATATATTTATTATATATTTATCATATATTTATCATATATTTATTATATATATATATTAGTATAATAACGAAACTTCAATTGCGAACGGTGTGTAATGAGAATTAATTTCGCTTGCAGGCACGTGTCGCGCTTCTTGCCCGGCCGGCTTCAGCGCCGACAAAAAGAGGCGCGAGTGCGTTCCTTGCCCGCCCGGATGTGCAACCTGCGCGACATCGACTTGCACGAGCTGCGTGAACGGCTGGAATCTTAACAAGAAGGGACTGTGCGCCCCGGAGAGTCGTTCGCGGTGCGATACGTCCGAGTACTACGAGGACGGTCATTGCAAACCGTGTCACTCGACCTGCGAGACCTGCGCCGGTCCGACCGACGACTTCTGCATATCCTGCCAAGGCTCGCTCTTGCTTCAGAGCAAAAAATGCGTCGCTCAGTGCGACGATGGTTATTACTCCGTAGCGCAACCTTCGAGGCCGATATGCACACCGTGTCTTCACACGTGCAAGACCTGCGTCTCAAGGCTGAATTGCACCGCGTGCCAAGAAGGACTTCAACTTCAGAGCGGCGAATGCAGATCCTCCTGTGCGGAAGGGTGAGACACCATTTTTTTTCCGAGCATAAGCGGAAAAGAAGAAATAGCTTCTATATTATTCATTTATTCATTGAATATCGCAGAATATATGACGAAGAAAAAGAAGTGCAATATTTCCTGTTTTGCTTCCTCATAGAAGAAGCTATGTTTTCGTGAAAAAAATAAATTTCGTGATTTTAATGTCAGCGTACTAGAAATTGTCGAAAACGTCGAGAAATGTAATTTTTAGCTGGCGTCCGGATGTATGTATGTGTGTGTATGTATGTGATAGACTTGCATCCTTTAGAATGACTATACTTGGAAACGGCTTTAGATAGCGGTTTGAAATTTTGTACACTTGTAGAGTGGTCACATATCTTCCTTCAGTGTCATTTTCATGAAGATTAAGGGCAGATTCGAGATTTTACGCGATTTTGAAATTTTTCAAAAATGTCTGTGGCAGTTCTAGCTTCCGCAAATTTTGAGCTAGCCTCCTAAAAATGCATATAAATACAATACTATGGACAAATACCTTCGGTATTGAATTTTGTCAAACTACCGAAGGGATCAGATGTTATGAAATTTTGATTTTTTTGAGAAATTACTATAATTATGTAATTCGAGTTAACATGGAGGATTCGAGTTTAAATTTGGAACGAGAATGGACCAACACTGAACAATGTTTCGTATTAAATTTTGCAAAAATTGATCGATATGTTTAAATTTAATGGGATTTTGAAAATTTAGGATTTTTTGAAAAATTAATTTTTTTTACGCCTAACACGAGATTCTGAATGAAATATCACGCAAAGAGTAAAATGAGTTATACTTTTGTAATCACCGGTGAATGATACATTAAAAATTGCCTTAAAACAACGAAATCCGCAAATTTCAGTTTGCGATTTTCTATAATAAATTCTGCTGTAAATTTTGAAATTTTTAATTTTATGAGATGTAGACATTTTTTTTATGTTACGAAAAAAGATGTAAAGTAATTTGCACATGGTTCTTTTATACTGAACTCAGAAATACAATTAAAAAGAGTTGAAAATTGTATGTTAATCATAGCTTCCTCTATGGGGAAGCCAAAATCGAACAATGAAATTTATCATACAGGAAGTTATGCGCAAAACCGTAAAACACGATGAAGTAATTGTGCGAAACACTTTGCACGCTTTTTTTCTTCTCCGAGTGCAACAATACGAGAGGGGATTCCCCGATGGATTTTTTATATCTCGCCCATGACATTCGAATCTTCTTGTTTCCGCAGTTACTACAGCGATCGGGGACAGTGCTCAAAGTGCTATCTTTCGTGCAGAACTTGCCTGGGTCCGAGGAGAGATCAGTGCGTGACTTGCCCCCAGGCTTGGCAATTAGCCGGCGGCGAGTGTCATCCCGAGTGTCCCGAGGGTTTCTTCAAATCGAACTTCGGATGCCAGAAGTGTCACCACTACTGCAGAACGTGCAAGGGCGAGGGACCACTAGAGTGTACATCCTGTCCGACCCACTCGATGCTCGAGGGTGGCCTCTGCATGGAATGCCTCGGAGCGCAGTATTACGATCCACTGACGGAGTTGTGCAAGACGTGTCACACGGATTGCCGGAGGTGTTCCGGACCGGGAAAGTTCAGTTGCTCGGCGTGCACGGCCCCGCTTCATCTCGACAAGCTGAACAACCAGTGCGTTCCGTGTTGCCCGGGCGACGAGAAGAAAACTGAGAGCGACGAGTGCTGCCTCTGCGATCCGGAAACCGGTACATTCTTCCATTCTTCCTTCCTCACATTCTTTGCCGGCAACTGCTCGTAACGCTTCTGGGAATTTGTATATACACATATATATATATGTCATATATACATATATATTTATGAATACATTTAATATAATACCATAGCTGCTGGTAACATTTTCCTTTTATATTTTCCTGCAACACAGGTGGCTGCAGGAACAGCTCACCGGCTGGAAAACGAAGGGTCCCCGGCACGGAATTCTCGCCGGATGACACGATGTCACCGGGTACGGCTGAAATGTTTGGAAGCAACAGTGAAAATGCGAACGGCGAAGATTCCGCCGCTCTGGCAACGACGGCGGCAACGGCCATGGCCGTTGCGATCTGCTTCGCGTCCGTGGCACTTTTCGCAGCCGTCTTCGTCGCCCTTCAGGTGAAATATTGTCGATCAATGTTTCTTTTCTTTAGTTTTCGCCGGGGAAGAATATTTGCGACCGTGATAAAAATGTGCACATTTTCTTTTTTTTTTCTGTTGCATCCAGGCTGCATCGAAGCGAAGGGAATCGACCATAGGATACACGAAGCTGGCCGTAAGAATGGAACCGCCGGACGACGCCGACGCCGACGACACGAGCGAACTGATGACCTAGGCACAGTTCGCGAACGAGCCGGATGGCGAGATTCCCCGTTCGAGTTACTACACCGGATAAATTTCGATGGCTGCGGAAACCGGGCGATCGAACTCGGATTACCGGACGATTACCGTGAAACGCTCCGAATCGACTGGTACGGGGCCGGGACAAGAACGCGGGCATTAACTTTTAATTTTCAAGAAAGTAAAACGACGTGGAAAAACAAAAAAAAAACAAAAAATTGAAGAAGAAAAGTGCTGACGACGCACGAGTGGCGTTTCATGCAAGTCGATCGGACGGTGCGCGGGTTCGACGGAGCGTGCGATTGAATGGATGTGTGAGAGTATGAGTGTTTTGTTTATAGGTGTGCGAGCGGTATGAACGACGAAGATACGAAACTGTCGCATGAACCGAGATCATAGATTATTGATAATTGTATTCGGTGTGCAAGGCTCAGTTTGCCGATGGACACTGATGTGCGTAGCGAAGATTACGAAGAAACTAAACGAGAAAGGCAATGAAGAAATGAAGAAAAGTGACGAGCGTGTCGAGATGCTTTGAGAGCGATTCGTTGAAAGAAGTTACAATGAAAGGAAGGATAAGGGATATCGTAAAGTGCCTGATTAGTGACACCCGTAACCCTGTATCTCGTATCCCAACCGTCTAAATCTCCTACTCAAGCTCTCTAGAATGTTCGACCGACCGCTCTCTTCAATATAAAATAATGAACAAGTTTCGTCGAATAGAAAAGTTTTAAAAAAAAAAAAAAAAAACCGAACAAAATATCGACACGTGTTTCCGAAGCTACGCTCGGCGGATCGTTACACAGCGACCTTCACGCGATGCGGATAAAGAACGAATAAGAACTATAGAAAAAAAAGTTAAAAAAAAAAAAACGTTCTCCGATATTGACCAACATAACGTCGGTTTCACGTAATCGGCAAACCACGCCGCTTTTGCGTCTTACTTGTTGTACATTTGTAAAAAAAAAAAAAAAATCACAAAACAAAACATATGACGATGGACGATGAGGAGGAAGATTCGAGCGGAAGAGGACGCAGGGGGGAAAAGGCAACAAAAGTACTGAGGAATTGAATGAAAAAAAAAAGAAAAAAAAAACAAACACATGGGCCAAAGCCTGGTCCCTCGTGATGCCTCTTGACCGATCAACTGCTAGTTCCCGTACGGATATAGAAACACACCCACACGTATACACACACATACACACGCACACTGGATCAAATTAAAGAACAAATTACGAAGAAAAAAAAATGAAGGCTCGACACGTCACCGTTATTTGTACGACCCCGGTTATTAGACGCATAACTAACTGGGCCCGATAAACTCCCGGGTACAGTTAAATGCGTTTTGTAATTATTTGTTATTTGATTGTCTACGTGTTTTTTTGTTTGTTTAATATGACAACTTTCAACGTTATTGTATCATTGTATTCCCTATTTTATTTTATTTTTTCGTAAGTGAGAGAGCGAAAGAACCGAGCACATTTGTAAGCTCGTTTACGGATGAAACGTAGCTTTTTTCCCCTTTCCGGAACGAAGATAAAAGGCCAGATTACCGAGCGACCACTTTTACCCCTGTAAAATCAATTTGCTCGCTAAAGAAAAACCTACCTACCGTCTGCGCCTATCGTGTGAATAATTGAATTTCTCCTTGTGATTTGATATAATGCTATTATTGTACTTTTATGACGAACGCGATTATAAATATATACATATATATATATATATATATATCTACTATATCTGTTGAAGACATCACATTATTTGGTGGAACGAGTAGATTTGTAATATGTAATACGATAGATTCTTTTTTGTTTTTCAATCTTTTATATCCGAAGCTGTTCCAACATTCCGGACAACTGTTCGCGTTTGTCATTAACCTCTTGATACCTGTCGTTCCAGGGGCCACCGGTGAGGCTGATTATTGCCAGAGCGCGATCGACGTACTTTCTCGTTTTTATAAAAGTGTCCCTAAGATCGAAATGAAAAAGAAAGTTGTAATTTTAACCGTCGGACTTTAGAGAGTAAATCGTCCTTGCCGAAATTCTTACCTGTACTCCTGCGATCTACGGCTAAGCGTGCGTCTCAGATATTGGAAGCAAACGTCCGTCATCTTATTCAACTCGTTCGCTACTTCTATACTGTCTGAGCCGTATCTTTCCTCTATCGCTGCGAGACTTTTTTCCAGATACGATATCGACTTGAGCCAGTTGCCTGAATAAAAAAAGATTGTTCGTTCAATTGTCTTAAGGTGATTTGAGGAGATTTTTGTTTTTTAATATGTACCGGTCGACGCATGAGATTTTCCCAGCGCGTCAAGTGTAATTGCGACATCTTCGTTGTGCTTGTACATGTGTTTTTCGCGAATAACCAGGCTCCTCTCGAAGCAAGGTATCGCTTCTTTCCATTTGTCGATGTCCGTCAATTCCATGCCTTTGTCGCAGAACTCGGCGGCCCTTTGCAAAGCGGCGCTGCAAGTTACTTTGCTGATCGCACCGCAGTCGAAACAACGTTGGCTATCGGATGCGGGCGAACGCATCGCTGAGCCCGAACACTTTGGACATTTGAGACCGTCGAAACGATCCTGTAACCAGATAGAATTCAAATTATACATAAGATAACAACAGCGTATTCAGATTTTTATTCGGTTCTCATGGAGACTTGAACTTCACCGTGTAATGATCGAACAGAGGATTCGTGCAAGCGCTGCATTCACAGTCGAAGCAGTACTGACTGCGCAAATCTATTTGTCTCTTGGCCTTCGCCATTCGCTTGAAGTAGGGCCCTGCGGAAGGGAGCGAAAAAAATGGCTCTATCAGACTTTACAGACGTAAATTTAGCGCGAGGTGCGTTGATGCTGAATCGTACCGTAGCAGTTGAAGATCTCTTCTCCTTCCCGTACGTCCTTACCGGCTTTTATGATGAGCCAATTGTTCCAGAAACTGAAACGAATTATACCGTGTGTTATTACGGGATACAGATTCCGAAAATTTTTAGCGAATATCACCGTACGAGTGTATGACCGTAGGATCGCAGGAATGATTGAGCATGGAAGCCGAGGGATACGCTCCAGTGGCAATTCGCTGTTGCTCCTCAACGAAGGTTTCGCGTTCGAGCGACGGAGAAGCTTCGACCAGCCGCACTACGGCGTACGCATTGGCGAGCATCTGAAGCGAATGTCGAAGAATCATCGAACCCACGTACAGTTTCTTGCCCCGCTTTGTCGAAATATCAAAAGCGAAACTCATACCGGGATCGGCGAATTTATCGACGAGACATTCTTTCAGATCGACGGTGTCGAAAAAATTCGTACACCTTTCCATGTACGTCGTCAGCAGCATCGAACCCTGCGAAGCTACATTTCTTTTTCCAACTCACGACATAAGTCTTATTTTGCGAAATAAGTCAACAAATCGAACAAAACTTACTATAGCGAAACCAAAAATATCCGCCGTCGATTTTTTGTCAACGTTGGTCACTAATTTTTGAACGTCGTTGAACCATACTTTGTCGGTTGTCGTCATGGACATTAAAAGAATCTTGAACGCCAGATGCGAGACCCCGATCTGTTGCCAAATACCGAAGTGATAACCCGGGCATTCCCATTGGTGATAGGACCATGCGGCGTTCCAACAGGTCGAGTTGCAGTACAAGGCATCCACGCATCCTCTGCACCTGTAATGATATCGAACAAAACAAATATATATGGGACATTCTCTACCGTTTCGGCCTGGGTCTAACGCTTCACTACTTACAAGGAAACATGCCCAAGTGTCCCATTCCGATTTTGATAATTCTTGTATATGTTGTAGACCTCGAAAATCTATGAGACACGTATATATATATATATTTTTTATCAGCAGAGGTGACCATTTAAGGGGTGAAACAGGCCCCCAAAGTTTGGCGAAAAATCGTTTGAAATTTTGATTTTCATAGAAGTACTCGACGGATTTCAATGAAACTTGGCACAAATTTCATGTCAGCACAATCCAAAAA
This sequence comes from Amblyjoppa proteus, assembly GCA_963922035.1. NCBI lineage: Eukaryota > Metazoa > Arthropoda > Insecta > Hymenoptera > Ichneumonidae > Amblyjoppa > Amblyjoppa proteus. The sequence goes on from OY998234.1 coordinate 10,955,849, forward strand.
CAATATTGGCTGACAAGGGTGCACCCCGGTAACGCGGGGGTAAATTACCCCCAAGATTTTTTTTTTTTCGTAAACGAACAGTCCGATCGAATTAAAAATAGAGTGAAGTTAATGCTTACATAAAAATAGGATTTACATGTTTTTGCAAAACAAAAACATGTAAATTCTATTTCTACATGTCACCTTATTTTTATTTCGATCGGACTGTTCGTTTAAGGAAAAAAAAATCTTAAGGGTACGTTACCCCCCTCACGGGGGTGCACCCTTGTCAGACAATATTGTTTTTGGATCGCTGACATTAAATATATTCGTGCCAAGTTTCGTTGAAATCCGTCGAATGCTTCTATGGAAATCAAAATTTCAAACGATTTTACGCCAAACTTTGGGGGCCTGTTTCACCCCTTAAATGGTCACCTCGGCCGATAAAAAAATATATATATACGTGTCTCATAGATTTTCGAGGTCTACAACATATACAAGAATTATCAAAATCGGAATGGGACACTTGGGCATGTTTCCTTGTTAAATTGGGCCCCGAGATTTTTTATATGACTGAACCAACTCGCAAAAGCATTCGTATTTTTTAAATCTGAAAATATTCTGAAAAACGCACCATATATTTTTCACATGTTTATACAGAAACAGTGTTGAGCAGTTGAGAAAGATACATTTTTAAGGGGAAAGACTTGGTTCTTGCAGGATCGAAAAGAAAAAGCAATACAGCGTTACTCACGGCACGAGTGAGTCGTCCATAGGCCCGCAACAATGAGCGCACAGAGAAACATTATTCCCGTGGATAACGGGGACCCAGGCAAAAGGTTTCTCGACGAAGAGAACATCGCCTTTTTTAATGGGTTGCCCAGCGATGACGTATCTGCCTCTGGTGGGCGAACTTTCGCGAACCATGGCTTTCGAGGCGAAAGGAAATATCGGATTTTCCTCAATCATATCCTCCGGTCGCGGTGGCGTTTTCGCCGTGGAAGGAGGCTCATAGTTTTCGTATTTATTCTGGCTCTCGCAGGCAGTAAGCGACAGATCCTCCGCTTGCTTCAAAATAGTTTCTGCAAGGATGTTAAAGTGATCTGAAAAACCATCTCCCCCTAACTGTAATCTAGCAGTTAGGCAGTTGCCAATAATTTACGACACTAAAGATATCTGCATGGCATCCAATTTTATCCTTGACAAATCTCCATCAATGCACGATTTTAGGAACAAAAAAAAAACATTGTTCAACTGTACAATTTTATTCTCCAAGTGAAGCTTCCGGAGTGAAGTTTGGGCGATGCACAATGCGTTAGAACTTAATGAAATTTAACCCCATGCAGATATCTTTAGGGTCATAATTTGATAATTTATAACTTTAACGGATTTCCCCTTTACAATCAGTATAAAATAAATCATAAATATTACAGCCCCAGAATAGTGAATTGTAAAAGTTAAAAACACTCAAAAAATACAAAAATAATCATTTCATTTCCCTCCAACAAAGTTGAGGGACCTAAAAAAAAAAAATGCTTTACTATTTTTAAATGCTGCCTTACCCCTCATAGCCCCTGCAATTGTGTTGCTACCTTCAATGACCTTACGCAACTTTGCGATAGAAGCCTCTGCCAGTTTACCCTGACGCAGCTTGAGATGGGATTGTGCCGCACGCAGGTGCAGCTTCCACGACAGTTCTTCCGGATAACCCATTTTTACAGCCAAATCTATGTCCCGCAGACACTCCTGCACAGAGCAAAGCACAAATTCGATTATTCGTAATAATAAGAGTCAGGAGAACAATTTTGTATTATTACCCGAATAGCCAAGCCCTTCAAGACTCAAACTTATCTTACAAACTACGAACACAATAGCTTGATTCCCTGATTAATGCAAATTGTTAATGAATTCACCTACATTAACCAGGTTTTTGACATTTTCTGCAAAGTGTTTAGAACAGTTCTTCTTTTGCGTCAGAGACTAGAGGTCGCCAGTGAAGCAGACCTTAAGTTTAGAAGTATAGCGCCTTATTGTTAGCAATAAGAATACAGCAAAAAAAAAAATACATTTTATACATTACCATGTTATTATGTTTCGGACATGCTATATTTTGCTTCACATTTGTATTGTTTGCACTGTAAAGATTGCAAGTATAAAAGGGCTTGTCCCATAAATAAATAAGTAAACAAATAAATTACATTGTATCTGCACATATGGAAAAAGGAGGCCGATCTGTTGGCTATGGCCATGGAAAAGTTGACATCGTCCCCGGCGCTGTACCTCGCGCTCTCTGTGTAACTCTTGACGCTTGCAGGATAATTTTTCTTCTTGAAGTGGTTGTTTCCCTGTTCTTTGTACTGCGTCGCTTTCTCGTTGTCCTTCCTCGACGCTCCGCTCCCGTTCTCCCAGAACCTTAGCCACGAATGCAGTTGCATCCTATGAAAAGAACAAAATCGAATCGGCCGTCAATCCGCCGCACTCTCGTCGCTTTCGGCGACGAGAACTCACTGTACGTCGCGTCTGTCGATGATCCATTCAAAGAACCCTTTCTCAGTGTGCTCCCTCGGAGTTATCTCGGACTCGTAAACCGAACGATGAACCCGCTCGACGTATTTTTGCCACTCCATGGATTCCTTTAAAGAGTTTTTAAAATTGTTAGTCGAACAATTGGACAAACAAACGAGCGTATCGTTGTTGTCATCTCTTGCCGGTTTCGATTGTTTACTCACGGGACTGGAATTTTCGACGGTACCGCGACCTCGCAGTGTCTCTTGCAAGAATTCTCTCAGTTTGTGCATGCTTACGTCGTCCATTTTGTTTGTTGTTGTTGCGATTGGATTGTTTATCGTAACAAAATATGCACCACGCCTTCGAAGCGTCTCTCAGTAGTGCGTCGCAATTGCCGGCTTCCAGGAGGACAATGGGTGAGTTTCGATGTCAGCTGCAAGAGCAGTCAAAGCCACTCGTGTTTCCAGTGTACGGTACCGGAAGTGGGAAGTAGGCTAGGTCATCATTTCTCAGAATATTTCAATCGAAACTGAACACCGCCCTGCCATACCGGAAATACATATATTGCATAGAAACAATTAGATTTTCAAACCGGAAGTGACGTGCTTCCGGTATGACGTTACTGTCGGTAGAAAAATGAATGAAATTTTCAAACCAGACGCGACGTATCTCCAGTATGACGACACTTCCAGTTGAAAAATGAGATTATCAAACCGGAGTGACGGATTTCCCGTATGACGTCACTTTCGATTGAAAAATGGCATTATCAAGCCGGAAGTAACGTCACAATTATTTTTCTTCTGCTTTAACTCGACTGGAGACAGTAGCAGCGACAAAAAAAAAAAAACCGGTCGTTTTGTGCCGTTTTGACGACCGTAAAACAACCAATAAAACGACCATTTTGTCGGTTTAGATTTGGTCGTCTTTCCCTTTAACGACCCAAAAACGACCCAAAAACGACCGAAGTAACATCTGCTGCAACGTGTATCGGTCGTGTTTTGGTCGTTTTTTGGGTCGTTGAAGAAAATACGACCAAGCCGAAACTAAAAACTGGTCGTTGTTTTGGTCGCACGGTGGTCGCCAAAACGGCACAAAACGACCGGTCGTTTTTTAAGTCGGTTCGCGGTCGTTTTCAATGGTCGTTTGACCTGCCAGGGAGAAGCGGAGCTTCAAGACTAGCATTTTCTTCACGGAGGTGATCTTTTTTTATCTGACCGATTTATCTTCGACAGGTAAGCGAACAGAAGAAAAAAGAACTAGAGAGAATAAACAAAAAAAGCATGTATGTTTTATACTATAATACAAGTGTTATATTGCAAACAATCTTATTTAATAAATATTGTGAATAATAAAAGTTACAACAACGTATACGCGCGGTACTCAATTTACAGTATATACAAGTTACAATTTAATAATTATTTAATTCATTACACAGTAGAAGCGACGATTAAACGCGAGATCGCGCGGCGGCGAGAATTTTGTTTTCACTGTTCGAACGCATGCCAGCGATCGAACCATTACACTTTCATTCTCGCGTTATCAAATCCGAGTATCGTGCGGCAACGAAGCGCGAAAAACCATAACGCACAACCAGTAATCGTTTACTTCCCGGACTCTAGCGGCATTCCCAATCCGTCGAAACTTTCCGACAACATACGATAATATAACGGTGCAGAGATTCGGGTTTCTTCAAAGCCGCAGCGTTCTTTGTGCACTTTCCGAGAAAAAGAAAAAAAAAACATTCTTCGTCGGGCAAATTCGACGATGCGCTGCAGAAAAACAAAGCCCGGAGTATATCGTTCCCGTGACCCACTCGCTACGAGACCCCCGACGAGCATTGAAGCTCAACTTTTTTTTTCCTTGTCGTTCCTATAATACACTTTATCTTCGAACGAGACTTTGCGACCCTCAGGAAATCGTTTCACTGATTACCGTTGTCGCTTTGACACAGGGACGAGAGTATGTCCTCATATCGTTGCATATTCGTCTCGAACGTTTCGAGCTGCTTCGTGAGGTCTCCGACCTGCTCCGCGAGAGTCGTCTCTTCGGAAAAAGCTTGTAACTGCGGAGCGCTCTGGCACTCCCGATAGAAAGCCCCCAAGTCGCTGTTCGTGTTTGTACCGGCGAAGGGAGTTTTCTGCAAATCAAGAAGAAAAAACATTTTTTTGAGGCATTTGAGCTTCGAGGAGACGTCTTCGAGAAGAAAAAACGCAAACAACGCCGGCGGTTAAAGAAAAAAAAAAAAATCACAGACACTCTCAGCATTAATCGGCGTGAATAAATAATTACCAAGTCTACCATAATGAAATCATCGTTGGCACTGGTCATCGAGCAGCTGCTTCTCCTCGAACCGTTCCGTGAATTACATTTCGGTGTTGTGTTGTTGTCGGTGACCGTCTTATCGCCGTTACCGTTGTTGCTGTCGGTCGCTCCCGTCGCCGCCGGAGCACTCGTGCTCGACGCTGTAGTTATTGTCGTTGCTGCGACCGCCGTCGCGACATTGGCCGTCGCGCTACCCGCGCTCGCCGCCTCGAGAACCGATCCCGGCGGTGGAGACGTTTGCCGTGGCGTTAACAACGAACTGAACGGTACATCCGGTATCACCAAGTCCTCCTCGTTCACGACGACTTGCTTGTTTACAACGAAAGCACCGACTTTTATCGTGTCGCTTAGCGACTTCGAATTCTCTTCGCTGCAACGGAATAAAAAAAAAAAACAAAATGAATTTGTGTATTTTATTTACAAAATCACGATCACGACAGGTGCGTTCTTGAATGCAGTTCTGCTCTGTTCGACGAAATCCAGGAAAATTCGAGCTGTATCCGCATTTATACGCAGCTGAAATCGACGTTCTTATATTGCAGTCTACTCCCAGTTTAGGGTTTAGTTTTTACGAAAATATGCTCTGATAAGCCTTCTTTTGTTATCAAAACGAACGAAGTGCATCCCGCGGAAAGAATCGGATGTATCATTGGCAATTTTAATAAATCCACTAGCAGTGAATATTCACAAATAAAAGACCACATAGCCATGGTGGCCGTTTTTCTCCAGAAAAAAATTTCCTGACTTTTCCCTAACTTTTCACTGACCAATTAAAAATGTTCCCTGACCAAATTTATAACGTGTATAAAAAAAAAATTAATGATGCAAATGAAATGCAGCATTCAAGAACGCTCCCGACATTACGTCGTCCTTGACGAAATAAATATATGCGAAGCGGCAAACCTCTGTTGATAGCGAGCGTGACGCGGACTCAAATCGGAATGAAAATGATCGCTCTTCAGCATAATCGAATCCCGACTCGTGTGAGTTGGAGATATCGTCATTTTCGTTCTGTAGGATACCGACAGATGTATAGTTCCGACCGGCGTACAAAGTTGACCGACCCTGACGTGCTTGTAGTTGTCACCTGTGAACAGAAATACTCATCAATAGTAATATTGAATTAGAAATTAATTGTGGTATTTGTGTCGTATCTCGAATGTATCTCAAGTACAATCAACCAGGGAAATAGATTGAGGAGCATGGCTAATGTGTTTTATTCCCCGAATCTTGCGACAATTGCGTTCCAAAGCCAATCATTGCTACGCCTGTGACAAAACAACAAGGGAGAAATTTCTAGTGTCTATAAATTAATAAATAAACAATATAAATACAATTTTTGTAACACGTGCACGAAAAGTCCCGCTGTTCGTGACTGTAAAGTGTGGCGAAAGTGGCGCTTTCTAGCAGAAGATGCACGAAAACTTTTTTGTACACTTTTTTCACATCCTAGCTACTTTTGCGCATACGTTTTTTGACACTCTAGCTACTTTTGCGCACACTTAGCTGGCAGCACTGTAGCTATTTGGTCGCACGCACTTTGCAGGCACGAAAAGCGGGAATTTTCTTGCACTTGTCGCAAAAAGTTGTATGTGATACTCGTACGAAAAAGCGGTCTTCCGACGGCGGTTGGGAAGTCGGCAGCACTCGCCTCCTCTCGAGCAGCCAACTTTGCAACCTTCGTCGAAAGATCGCTTTTCCATACTAGCACCGCAAAGTACTAAAATAATACAAATTAATACCCAAGGTGTGAAGCTGCGGCTCTCCCATGTACATTCTGTAGCACAGAAAATAAGAGTCCGGCCCCTGCCTCCTGCTCAGCTTGTAGGCCGGAGTTATCCTCGATACCGAGACCAACGACTTGAGCAAAATTCCCATTCTGTTGTAGACAGTGTAGGTCACTCTGACGGTGGGGTCGCTCTGTTCGGGCAGTACTCCGAGACTCCAAGTTTCAAGGACCATGGTATCACCTTCCACCGTTCTAAGCGATATCTCGATACACAGAGGTATCGTAGAACTGACCAATTCCCCGCAGAGGACTCTCTTTGCCTCCGCCAATACTTCCGGAAGATCCTGTATGGCGAGATTGAACTGCGGAAGGCATAAAAAATTGAATTAACTATCTTACATCACTTTTAATGGACACATCTTTTTTGTGAAAGGGTTTTTCCCATCGAAACAATTAAATAAATTCATTCATTAAGGTGATGTGCAATAGCGCCACCGGTAACAAAAACTCCACTGAATGCCATTTTTAGACCACAGTCTGTCGAGGAAAAAAACTTTCCCTGCTTCTACCAATGCTCCAGGGAAAGACAATTTTCTTTTTCGTCTCCAGTCTGTGGTCTCAAAACGGTATTTAGCACAATTTTTGTTACCAACTGTGTGCGTAACAAGTGGGTGAGTTGTTATACCACATCACCTTAATAAAAGATCGTGGTGGCTGCGATTCAAAGTTAGAAACGGTGGATCTACTCACCCAGTCTGCACACGACGAATCGGGCTTGCACTTCGTGCTGACTTTCTCCCCGGATCTCGACTGCACGATTATCTGCGCAGCTTTCAGTGCCAGAAATTTCGTGAATTTGTCCAAATCCTTTTTGTCCTGCATACTCAATTTCATGGTAGACATGGCGTAAGATATTTTCGATTTTTTCTTGTCGTTCCTTTATCGTTTTTTTTCTTTATTTCGTCACCGCGTCTCAATGAACTTCAGGCTCGAGGAGCCTGAGTTGTGCGTGACACAGAAGCGCGGCGGGAGACCGCATCTCCTTCGGTCGAGCTGTCAGGCCAAAATGAGAGTGACCCCATAAAAGTTCGTATCGATTAACCGCACTTTTTTCTTTTTTTTTTTTGCACCTCGTCTAATCCATGAAAATTGGTCTCGCCCACCGTTATCGATTGATTTCGCGTGGAGAGACAGGAGAACCTTCGACGGACACTGCTAGACGATGAATTTAGCTGTCGCTGTCATCCGTGAAGTGTAACGAAAGAGCATGCGAAATTCGTGACGTCTATGCACTTTGGCCCGTCGATTTTTTTTTTTTTTTTTTTTTTTTTTAATACACCTGTCCTAGGGATTATTCCGAAAGTGGTATTGGTAATCGAATTTAAACGATGCAACCAATTCTCTCGGGTGCAAAGTGTGCGCAACGTGGAGGGAGACTCCTCGCCCAGCTTTCTCGCGGATTATTATTTCACTGTAAATTCTTAATGCTCGTGAATACGAAAACTCGGGGACGCGAAGGTTGGCCTGTTGGAAACGTTAATGCGGCAGCGTGCTCGCTGCTCCCCGACGCTTTTGTACAGAAACGAGACATCGCCGAGCGTTGTTTTTTGTAACGTACGATGCACTCGTTCGACACGTTCGCTGCGTCGATGGAATGCGGAGCCGCGGCAGCCATATTGGGTGCATCGGAGGGTGCACGGGTGTGCACCAGTTCACCTACACAAGCCTACCCACGTTTTGCAACGTTATCGCCGTCGGACATTCGTATCGATGCACACGTGCCGAAAACGTGAATGATCTAGTTTTTTTTTTACCCCGAATCGTCGACGACGAAACGTAAGTACAAGGAATGTCTTTCGATGCGAGCTACGCAAACATGTTTTGATTTGCGAGGCGACGAATATTCATGCGTATAAAATTATACTTGTATCTGGTGTAACATTCCTTAGACTCGGGGTTCTCGGGGTAATGAAAATCTCGTGTATGCGGGCCTCAACATTCTGCTGAGTCAGCGATGAATCTCGACGTTGAGTAATACAATCTCAATCCTGAAACTTTGTAAGTCTCGACGAGAGCGGGCTTTGGTTACAAAAGGCGAATCGTAGGCTGGCGATACGCGTTACTATAGTTTGTCTTGAACTTCGAGCTACCTCGAGCCTGCTCAGGGAACGTTTTTATTTTCGGGAGGGAACTGGTACACAGTACAATAGGTATCGACGTTTCTTGTCCACAATCGTCCACAATTGTCTTATCAATTTTACAAATAAAAAAATTGTTCATTTTTCAAGAGAAGGTTATTCATTTCAGAAAAACAAATCGTCCATTTTACAAAAAAAAAAATGTGTTCGTTTTGCCACGAGCTGATAATTTAACAAGTATTTTTTTGTAAAAATTAACAAGTACACAATTGTGGAAGTTTGCGGACAAAAAAGTTTATTATATTAACAAATCTTTTTTCACTGAGTAACGATAGGTTGAGCGTTGTCGTGTTTTTCAAGGAGATAAAGAGATCTCCGAAGTGAATCGGTTCGCTCTGCGGATCGGTGAACGATCATCGGTTTCTGCATCTCGCAGCAGCTGGAAAAAAAAATGATTATCCTCGAGCACGCTTGGAAAAGCTGCCATCTAGCTCGCGGAACTGCATAGCCGCTCGTCGAGCCGGTAATCGATAACGACCGTTGGTAATGTGGACGTCCCGCGTTTTTGTCCAGTCTAGACGTCCCGCCTAGACTGTTTCGTCAATGATATTCTATCGGTGGAATGTTCCGTCGGTCGAGCGACGGGTCCAGACGCTTTTCGCGTTCAATCGCATTACACAACAGCAGATAAGGTGTACAAAGTTTTGACGCAAAGCCCGAGAGCAGAAAGACCTTTCGACCGCGCTTTCGGGCGAGCGTGGCTGCCACGTGACGAGTCACGTGGCGGACTGTCCCTTTCGAGAATTTCGTGAGACCGTAATGCATGTCCCGACCGTATGGCCCTTATTCCTCTCGGTGAGAGGAGAGCCTCGCCGAGAGTCTCATCGCAGCTGTCGAGATTCACACGATGCACGCCTCTTCCGTAGTCAGTTAACGGCGTGGCCCCTTTCACCGTCTCGTCGCGTGATTTGCCAGTATCGGACGAAACATTATCGGGACCCGAATCGGATACACGTACAACATCTTCGGTTTCGCTCAATAGCATCGTGATCGTGAGTCATAACACCGAGCGATTACCATACCGGTGTTGTCGGAGGCGGCGAACGAAGAAACGAAAAAATATATACATATATACATACATATCTTTGTTTCGCTACATCGGTAGTCGATACATCGGTGCCCCGCCTCGCGCCGCTCGACCTCGTCCGTGCATCGATGACGGCGAGGATTCGCACCAACAGAGATCTGTAGTCTGCGCTCGACGAGGCGCGACCGGCCGCGAATCCAGCGGCAACGCAAAGACGCGTCCTCGACGTCTGCGTCTGCCGCGAGGGAAAAAAGATCGGAAGCGAAGAAAAAAAAGAGAGAGCAGCTGACGGTTGTACCGGCGCTGCTGCGGCTCAGCCCCGGAATTCCCCCCCTCGGCCCCCTCCGGAACTCCATCGGCAGCTTCGTGCGGTCGGCCCGACCCCACGCGCTCACTCAAAACCCCCTTGTGCTCCATCAACTCTATTCTACCTTGCCTTCCTCTTTCCTTCGCTTCTCTCTTTTCTTTCTCACACGCGTATATTCGCATAGAGGAAGTAAGAAGAGGAGAGATTAAGGAAAAAAAAAAAAAAAACAATCTGTGACCGTACCGATCGCATCCAATGAGCGATTCTCTCATTATACCACTACCACCGGCCTTCGTGCCCACAACTTCCTGAGTTATTATTTAAAACGCTTTCTTGGCCGTTCAACGATGCCGCATCGAGATTGGGTTTCACGAAAGGGAACACCAATGCAAATATAAACTTCACCGTCGCGAAAATAAATATTTCCAACTGCTTTGTGAACTTACGATCGGAATTCGATAAGTTCTCGGATGATTGTCGAATTTCTTATCGATTTTAAGACTTTTTGTTTTCTTTATCGTTGAAACGTTAATCTCTCTTTTTTTTTTTTTTTTTGCTCGTCGCCCACTTGTTGCTGGCTCTCGGTATTTTTAACGTCGATGACCAACGATACGAAAAAAAAACAGACATAGTTCGGGTGCCGAGAGAGATACGACCTTCCGCTCAAATACGCTTCTGAGAGATCGGTCGATACAACTTTCACGCGTGACTGTACAACCGCCATACCAACTGCAATGGAAATTTCCACTCCGGGGCGACCGGCGATGTTCGCCGTCGACGGCACCGGAGGCCGCGCCGGCCACCTCCTAGTCATCCTCGTCGATTTTCATCGTCTCCCTCGGCCGTGTCTCTCGACCGCCATGAACGATTTCTGGTTCGTTAAAAAATTATTAACGAAAGGAACGAACGAAAAAAAAAGCGTGAGATCGAAGAATATCGGAGATCGGTCGCGAGAATGATGACGTGTTGGCGCTTCTTATCCGTTCTTTTGTTACGTAACGTCGGCACAATTGCCTGTCCTATAACTTTGCAACTAAGCCCCCTTCTTCCTCGCGGCGAATTCCCATTCGAAGAATCGCCGATCGTTGTTTTGCGCAACGCCGGTATTCTTCTTTTATATATATATACATATATATACATATATATTTTAATTCATCGTTTAGTATTCAAAGCGACGATGACGTTCGACCCTAAACAGTTACCATACCGTTGCCTCGCCAACGTCATTAACGCGTCATCGCGACGCTGTTCGGAATCGTAATATAAATAAAAAGAAATGTGTATGGAATTTTGGCGCGTTGCCGGTTTCTGAAAGCTCCACCGCTTCGTCTCTCTTTTTGTTCATCTTTCTTCTTACACCCACGCTTACGAGCAGACAGAAAGAATATAGAAATTGCTCCTACGCTTCGTGATGCGGGCACGTTAGAATAAGAGACGCATTCCTATTTCAGGACTTGTATGGAACTCGCTGTATCGCCAGTGGCGGCGCGCGCGCGCGCTCGTCCAGTGATGTGTGTCTGTATAGAGCGTATATATATTTATTTTTACCGACTGAGGTACCAGATATATCGATGCCCACGTGTCTAACCTCTTCCACATCCTCTCCGCAACACTCTTCCCACCCGTATAGAAACAGGGACCCTCAGAGACGCAGTTGTGAAAATACTCAAGGCCTCCTTGATGTTCAGAGTTCTATCGACGATATACCTAACCTAAAACTATGTCCCGTTGATTGTTCGCTTGGTTAACAATTGTCGACGATAATCATCGAGTCGTACGAAATTCGACAAAAAAAAAAGATTTCGGCAACAAAAAAATTTACAATCACGTATTAGGGATCGCGAAGTTACTTATATTTATTTTTGACGACGATATTGAATCTTTCATCGCGGACGGAAAATTGGCAAAGTGTTGCTCAAAGAGAAATCATTCGATCGGTTAGCGTGGAAACTCGCCTTGCGTCGCCGCTCCCGAGCTACAGCAGGCGGGCAAGCTCTTCACTTGAGAATTCTAAGATTTATAAGGAAAAGCCAAATGCAATTATCTCCCGTTAATTGTTCCCTCGGTTACCAATTGTCCACGATAATCATTGAGTCGTCGATTTTCGAAAAAAAAAATATGTTTACAATCACAAAGCAGGGGTCGCGAAGTTATTTATGTTTATTTTGACGATGATATTGAATCTTACCTTGCGGACAGAAAATCAACAAAAATGTTGGTCAAAGAAAAATCGTGTTCGATCGGTTAGCATGGAAACTCGCCTTGCGTCGCTGATGCTCCCGAGCGACAGCAGGCGGGCAAGCTGTTAACTTGAGAATTCTAGGAAAAAGCCAAACGCCTCGTGCGTACGCTATTTATTCACTCTGTCCGTCGGGCGCGTGTGTATGGATTTTACATGCGTGTGCAGTACTTGGTTATCTGGTCAGGTTCCTCGACGACGAGAGGCGATCGATAGTCCCGTGGCGAATTTTCGCTCGTCGCGATACGCGATCGGGTTTGTGAACTGCACGTCGTCATCGGTCTCACCGCTTTGTATCGATTACTTTTTTTTCTTTTCCCCTCCCACTCTCTCTTTCTCTACCTCGTTCACCTTTCTCCGCCGCGAAGAAAATAAAAATAAATGCAAAGACGAAACGACGTCGTATCGTCAGAGGAGAAATATTGACGATTATCTTTTTTTTTTGTTTTCGCCGAGTGTTCGTCGAGAGCCACGTGGACGGCTCGGAGAGGCCGGTTTGCACGGAAAGTTTTGGCCCGGAGTGTACCCGGTCTCGGGACTCACGCACCCAGGCCAGGCCTCTTTTCTCGCGTGCGCGCCGGGCCCTTCTCTGGCGCCTGTCCCCTCACGAGCTCTGTACACCATGCATCTATGTATATATATATATACATCTGTATAGAAAGTTTTGTGTAGGTGCCGTATACATTCACAATTGGCCCCCTCGACTTTCAGCACACTCTCGTGGCGTCGGCACTATACTGTGCCCGAGTGTATATATCTATATATATATATATCTCCCATACAGAAAATTTCTTGTACCAGAGACGACGTCGAGATCGAGCCTCGTTCGCGACTATTGCGAAAAGCAGAAATACTGTATCGACTGAGACGTAGATGGCAATTCTTATCGGTCGCATTATACAAGCTAAATTATGTGCATACAATTAGGTATTCCCCCTCCAAGCTCGGTCGGTCTGGGAGACAATGTGGTAATTGCATAATGCTGATCCTCTGCGGTTATAGCGGGCAATACCGTGTCTAGCGTATGTATTTACAGTACACATAGGACAGGAAGAAAAAAAAAATGAAACGAAGAAAATGGTGTGAATGTGTTTCATTGACAATGGTGACCACACAGTTATATTGGGCACAATAACGACTCTTTTACAATGCAATTCGACACCGGGTACTGCGTCATTTCCTCGGGAGAGTCAGCGGTAATAAAAAATAATGTGCCCGAACGTATACACGAGCAGGCATAGATTTATGTGCGTCGCGAAGTTGCGGGATTTGATTAGAAGGTAGACTAGTTTTTTTCTTTTCTTTTTAATAAGAAAAATAATAATAATAAGATTATGAGAATAAAAAAGGTTTTGATGGATGTCGCACTTGCGAGCTGTGGGCCAATCGAGCTCGAGTAAATCCAGCCGAGTTGCACCGATACTCGGATGCTGCCACGAGTCTTAAAGATCGACGCTTGGGTAGCCCGATTCGGTGAGCCGGTACGTCCAGTGTGGATTCCACGTGCAGGAGACGCACGAGTTCTCTCTCTCTCTCTCCGGTTAGCAACAAAAGGAGAGCTGTGCCAACCGGAGAAGGTATCCGCTCGAGAGCGCGCGCCTGCACGGCTTGATCCCAAGAGAATCCAGTGGCTCGCGGCTAAATAAGTTCCAACAGTTCGAGATTTAGATCAAGCGAATTCCTTTATTAGTCACCACGCCGCAGCGACGAGTGCGCGCACTTAGTAGACCGTTAAAAAAATACCGAACCAATGTACGTCCACAAACGTTGCAGCTTGTTTAATCAATTAAAAACCGTAATTCATAGCGAAGCTTCGACGGTATATTGTATGGGACATTCTCGACCATTTCGATCTACCCTTCACATCTTGGATTGAGTCCGCGATTTTTTAAATCATTGAACTAACTCTCGAAAGCCATCAGATTTTTTTATTAGGTTTCGAAAAATTGGTAATAATTATTTATGACTAAAAAAATGAACGTGTTAATCGCTACAATTAAAAAATCTGATTTTTATTTCTTTTAAGTTAAAAAAGAATTATATTCTTAATAAAAAAAAGAAAGATGTGAAGGATTAGAGCCAAGTCGAAATGTCGGATAGGGTATTGTAGGGAGAGAAAAAAAAATTATATATATATATATATATATATATATATATATATATATATATATATATATATATATATATATATATATATATATATATATATATATATATATATATATATATATATATATATATACAACTTCGATCTTACATCTTCGTAATACAGTAAAGTAGGTGGCAAAAAAAGTGATTGACGGGGCGTAACAGAATGGGAGCGTCGAAGGGGTTAATGGGACGAAATTGAACCCCGTGAGTTGTGGTGGTCCATTTTTCGTCTTGTTTTTCAGCGGGGCTGGGTTGTCCTATCTCACTCCCCCCCCCCCCTGTATTGTACGGCGGAGCCCGCCCGAGCTGACGTCTGCAGAAGGTCTGAACGGGTTACAACGTCATAGCGGTGGCGGTGTGCTCTTGAGGCCGGTGGGATCGACGAGGAGAGCGGAAGGGAAAGGAGGGAAAGGAGTCTGGCGTCGAGAGGTCTGGGTCGTTCGAAGATCGACATTTGGGGCAGCATTTCTCGGCCCGTTGGCCAAATGCTTCGACGTAGCGATTGCTATACACTACCTATACACGTGTATATATATGCATATGTATATACCCATATATATATACAGACATATTCCCGGCTACGTCGACGGTACTGTCGTCGGGGAAGCGTGGGTGCAAATATTGCAACTAGCATAGCTCCACGACCTTGTAAGTCCTTTCACGACATTATATTCTTGTCCCGGTTGGGTACTTGGAAAAACAGCCAGACAATGGTCCATCTTTTTCCTCGTCCAGCTGTGCGTCACACAAAGGCGCGTAATGATTAATATTTATTTGTTTCAGGTAAAAACCTATTACAAATTTGCTAAAAAATATTAGCCTTTGATAAACAATAGACATTGATGACCTTACTGGTACATACAAATAGGATACGCCAAACATAAAAGATACATTCGTAGAAAACCACGAATAGGGTCGATTTTGATCCATCTGTGAAAGCAAGCATTGGCCTTAACTGCTGGCATAGACAAAGCAGAATATCGTTCGACAACGTCAACCGCGACTTCGTTTAGCTCATTGCTATGACCGATACAAGTGTTAAAACCTCTCCACCCACAGAAAGGCGCGTAATGGTTATTGACGTTAAATTTTTTTTGCCTTTTTTTTTAATTATCTCTAATTTTGCACTACTTTGTCCAAACGATTTTTAACCGGTATTCGAATTGAATTCATTGATTTTTTTTTTTTTTAATTCTTACATACTAGAGAGTCCTTTCACGACACTATATTCTTGTCTCGGTCGGGTACTTGGAATGACAGCCAACAGTTGTCCCCACATGTTTCCCCGTCCAGCTGTGCGTCACGCTATACTATACTAAGACGCGTAATGAGAATTTACGTACAATTTGTATTTTTATGTTTTTTTTTTTCTGTTTAATTACCTACAACTTCACGCTACTTTGTCCGGACAATTGTTAACCGCTATACGAGTTGAATTCATTGGTTTTTTTTTTTTTCACTCTTACATACCAGTGAGGCCGAG
>OY998234.1:13536991-13576794 GCA_963922035.1 Amblyjoppa proteus
CGCGTGCACTCTTACACTTGGGATGTTAAAGACTTTACCTCCTCGTGGTACATCCTGGATAACGCTGAAATAGTCAAAAATGGTGTTCTACTTCAAAAATTATGGACTTTATCAAAAAAATGTTCCTACAAAAGTTGTTAGTTTTGAAGCGACAAATTTTTTCGTGACAAAGAAATGGCATGTTTCCATTAAAAAAAATATGTCGGCCATCCTAACGCCGCCATTTTGAATTATGATACAAAAGAAAAATTTTTTCTGAACGTCCCCCTTCTAACCCTAAAAGTTTCATTATACATAATTTTTAATCGGAGCAGTATTTTTCGAGAAAAATCAGGTGTAAGATTAAAATGGGACACCCGGTACACTATATGATCTAATTCGGTAAAAGTGCGCCCGATCAGCACGTCTGTCGATTAAACGTCGGCCGGCACAATGCGAAACAAGACGTCCCGTGCTTCGACCTCGTCGACCTCCACTGAAACTCACACCACTCCACACGATGTCACCAAATTGTTCGCGTCTTGTTTACCGAATCCTCCCAGAACACTGGGCAGTCGAATAACTTCAAGGCCGTGACATAAAACAGCGGTAGCCTTGATTGTGCAGTCCGAGCTTCTCGGATCGATCATGGATTGCATCGTCAAGCCATTGATTTTAATCCTCTTGAGATATTTAGCAAGTCTGTTCTCCGGAGCTCCTTTGCATCCTACAGACCCCAACTCATGCTCAGTTTCGACACTGCCACTTGCTGAGACGATGTTCACCTCACCTTTGTCCATCGGCAACGGTTTTGCACAATTTTTGGCATAATGCCCCGTCTCTCCGCATCTTCTGCACTCCTTGTTCTTGGGTGGTTCGGGACACTTGTTGGAAAAATGGCCGGTTTTCAAACAATTATAACACTTCCGTTCGGAACTCTTCGACGAACTCGATTTTTTTTCGCTCGATTCACTCTCACTCGGTGCTGTTTCCGTTGTTTTCTTATTTTTATTCGCGAGAACGTCCTTCGCCTGCCGATTTCTTGAAGTGTCAACATTTTTAATCGTTCGATCGAAACGAAGAAGTCCGTGGAATAATTTTTCCACACCGTCAAACTCCATACCCAGCGCGTGCACAGCCAGATCCCGATTCAATAGACCGGTCGCTATTTTTTTCTCTGGTTTCATCGAAGTTCAACTCGAGTGTGTTACAGAGCCGAACTTTCTCGTAAAAATAATCCTGCAAGCACTCGTTTTCACGCTGCCGTCGATTTTTCAAATTGTCCCACATTTGCGACTTGTTCACTTGAGGGACGAACGTTGCGATAAAAGCACACTCGAAATCCTCCCAGCTTGTAAAAGAATTATTTTTGGACAAAAACCACGATCGCGCTGCATTTTTTAGATGTATCGTCGCGGTTTCGTACAAAAATGCTTCAGGCCACGCGTGAATAAAAGCCGAGGATTCCACCTGCTGTATCCAACGCTTTGCCTCGACCGGAGTTTCTCGACCGGTAAAGTCGCCAATCGACTTAGTTAAATCGGGCATAACGTGGAAACTTCTTGGGGAAATAGCCGCTGCTTGCTTTTGGAGCAGAGTGGCATTCTGCTGTAACAGCTGTGTCATGGCGTCGAGCACGCGGTCCATCGAACCCACGCGTGCCGACGCGTATTCACTCGGTTCACGCAACGCTTCACTACCGTGCATCGTAACGCTGCCGACACCGTTCTCGTTATCTCGCTCCACATCGTTGTCGTCTGCGACGTTCTGTCCCTCTCCAGCACCGATCGCGTTGTTCTGTCGCACACCACCACCGTTCGGCGGTAAATTTCCGAACTCGACATTCAATCGACGTGTCGTGTTATGCCAGTCTTCACTCATCGGCAATCGGCGAGTCATTCCCATGAGAGGCAATCGCGGTCGCGGCAATGCCGGCAGCGGAAACGGAAATGCTGAGCCACGCGGTGTAAACGATGGTCTTTGAAACCGTTGGTCTCCCGAAAATTGAACGGTCAAATTCGGTGGCCGCAACGAATACGCTGTAGATTGGAGCATCTCCTGTCGAAGTCCACGACGAAACGACGGAAAGTCTGGAATCGACATGTTTCACCACACTATTATAATTATTTTTCACGCGAATTACTCGTCTCTAATAATGAAAAACAATTATACTCACTCGTCACAATTACCGCGTCGACTCCGAAAATGTCTAAGATGTCCGACCACTCGTCGAAACCTTTTCGGAGCACTTTTTTTTTAACATAAATTATTTTCGCACAAAAATAAAAAAAATAATTTAAGCAAACGATTCACTGTGCCGATCGAAACGCGGAATCCCACTTCTGACTGTAAGCTAATTATAGATGTCGAGGATATGAACGGATTTGTTTTATAGGAATAGGAATCGCACTTGATAGACAACAGCGAAATAATTGCACGAGGTCAAGGTTTAGTAATTCGCAGTTTATTTTATGTAATGAACTCTTTATTTCGTCAAACACTTTTCGATGTTAAATTGGAGTTGTTGGAGCGGATTGGCTTGTTAAATTATTAGTTAACTAATGTTCTTTATATTGTCGCACGCGGTACACAAAATGGCGGCACCGTCCGTCCGCTTGTTAACTTTTACGACGCGTACATTCTTGTACTTCGAGACACGTTCTCGCTAGCTCACACAGGGCCACACTGACTCCGATTACCTCGGTCTTCTACCTCGTTCATATTCGCGCTTGCGCACTCACGTTCGCTCGCAGGGCTGACAACCCACATACTTCATTCAAGTAAATATTTGGCGCTTACAGGAATAAGAGAAACCATGGGGTTATTCAATTATTATCGGCGATTTATCGAGGGATTCGCGAGAATTGCTAAACCTCTAACGAATTTATTGAAAAAGGACATAACTTTCATATGGCGAGATAGAGAACAAGTCGCTTTTCGAACGTTACAAGATATGTTATGTAAAAATCCAATCCTCCAGCATCCTGATTTCACTCGACCTTTTGTTATAACAACAGATGCGTCCGGATATGCTATCGGCGGAATTCTATCGCAGGGAGAAATCGAAAAAGATTTGCCCGTCGCGTACATCTCTCGAGCTTTAAATGACGCCGAAAAACGTTATTCTACTTATGAAAAAGAAGCTCTGGCAATAGTTTACGCGGTTAAACAATTAAATCCATACGTGTATGGCCGTAAATTCACCGTTGTGACAGATCACAAACCGTTAGTTTGGTTTAAATCCTCACAAGATCCAGCATCACACGTATCAAAGTGGCGACTACAGTCAGCTTTGCACGACTTTGACGTCATTTATAAAGCCGGCAAAATTAACGTTAACGCGGACGCTCTCTCACGAAATCCCGTAGAATTTCAAGGAGTTCACTTAGTTCAAGAAAACGAAGAGTCAAGAAAAAATATAATTGTCACTCAAGCGATGGTTCATCAAGCAAGCGAATCGCAACAACCCGTTGAACCACCGTTGAGAAGGAATCAAAGAAATAGACAAAAGCCTCAAAGGCTTATCGATGAAATCATAAAACAAAAGGAAGGAATTGAAGAACAGGTACAGGTTAGGCGAAAAACTCGCAAATCTAAAAAGTCTATGATGGAAAAAGCTGACGAAATCACAAAACAATCCAGCGATTCTGAGACTTCACATAGCGATAGCGAAGTCGAAGAGAAAGAGGAACAGAGTAGCGACGTTAGAATCGAGATCGGAACATCAATAACCGAAGAAGAAAAACACGAAGAAAGGCGAACAGAAAATGTATATGTACAAAATCTAATCGAGTCCAGGGACCAACTTTTTATGAGGAAAGATAATTACGCGTATTTCGTCTTTGTCTCGGGGGAACCAGGCGATATAGGTTCAAACCGGCTTCAAGCTCGAAACGATTTACCGAAATTTAGGGATTTGCAGGCAGGTAAAGCGCAGGTAAAAGAACACGGCAGCAGAATTCATATAGCGCTACCAATACGACGGCTCTCCGAGGGTTTAACGACTGTTGAGGCAGATATAAAAGAATCCTTGCGAAGTCTCAGAGAGATAATTAACAATTCCCAATTAAAAACTGTTAGCATCGCTAAAACACTCCAGGTAGAAACCGTAGAGTGGAAAAAAATTAGAAGTCATTTGTGTGTTCTAGCCGAGTCGGCAACGGCAAAAATAATAATCTGTACTGAGGTGATTCAATATGTTGAACCCTCTAGACGGATTGAGATCATAAAAGAAATTCATTGTTCGACTCTCGGAGGCCACAAAGGGGTATCAAAAACCTACAGCAAAATCAGACGCCGTTATTACTGGGAAAACCTAAAGAAGGATATCCAAGCCTTCATAAGGAACTGTCTAGGGTGTCAATTGAAAAAACTGGTCAGAGTTAAACACAAAAATCCGATGATAATCACGGATACACCTGGTTCGGCTTTCGAAAAGGTGGCTATGGATATTGTTGACCCCTCTACCTGAAACCAAGGACAACAATATCTATATCTTAAGGGTACAGGATCAGTTAACGAAATATTCGTTAACTGATCTATTCCTTTGCCAAACGCAACTGCAAGCACAATAAGCAATGCTTTAGTGAAGATTTATTTGCACCTTTGGTGCACCAAGGTCAGTTTTAACTGATCAAGGTAGCAACTTTTTAAGCAAAGTATTAAAAGATCTAGCGAAATGTTTCAAAATTCAGCACTATAAAACAACTGCTTTTCATCCACAATCTAACGGTTCAATCGAACGTTCGCATCATGTATTGGGAGAATATCTAAAACAATTTGCAAACCAAGACGAAGAGTGGGATCAATGGCTCGAATTGGCTACTTTTTCATACAATACCAGTACTCATGAGGGTACTAAACATACTCCATTTGAGTTAGTGTTCGGTAAGCTCGCCAGATTACCTTCGAGTGAACCAATACTTGATGAACAAGAAGTTACCTGCGATGAATATCTTGTGAAATTAGTTACGCGTTTACACGAGCTACAGGCATTAACGCGTCAAAATTTAATTAGCGTGAAAAGAAAGTCCAAAGAAATTTATGATAAAAAAATCAATCCGCAAACCTTAAAAATCGGCGACTTCGTATTTTGGTTAAAAGGCCCGAAACCGGGCAAATTAGAAGATCACTATATTGGACCACATGAGGTGTTAGAAATACTCTCGAAAGGGAATGTAAAAATTCAGATTAAGAAAAAACCTCGTATTGCCAATATAAATAGGCTAAAACTCTCGCATATAATAGTGTAGTCAACGAGGTAGACAGTATGATCACTGATTTGCGTGTGAATCAGTCTTCGACTCGTAGCATAACACTAGCCGGATCAATAAAAAACGATGGAACATGTTATGGAACTCAGTACTCAGACCCTTCCGGTAGCTGGGATGATGTAGTAGTGCAAGGATCCGTACAAATAACTCTTGTACAATATCAGGCGACGGTAAATTTAAACACGAATCGAATTAATCTTAAGTCGGGAATGACGTGCCTATTAACGAGCCAAAGTTGTATTGACCTTGAGGGTGGACAAACCTTTTGGAGTTCATTAGCAGTAGATAATTGCAAATTTAATCGGTACGATGTACTGTATGAAGGTATGGCGAAGAAAATAAAAGATGTAGGACGTAGCTACCCTCAAACAGTCTATACGCTTTCAACTCACGATGTAACTTTTGCACTAACAAAGAAATCCGAACAGCCACTATGTGGTTATACGTTAATACGCACAGAACATCCGAAACTATTAATATTTGAAACTAGGAGGGAAGAGACTTTCGCCAAACCAAGACGAATGGCCGTAGAAAATTTAGATATCTTCGCGTACGTAAATTCGAAATTTGTGTTCGTAGAAAAACACATACGTAATCAAATCAATCAATTATATCTTGACGTGTTGTCTCAACGGTGCAACTTGGAACAGCAAGTATTGAAGATTGCCCTCATCATCGCGACCCAATCTCCAGATGAATTCGCCTTCCATCTCATGGAAGGACCGGGATATATGGCCGTGATCGCTGGCGAAGTCGTTCACATCATCAAATGCATTCCGGTGGAAGTAAAAGTACGAAGAACCGAAAATTGCTATCACCAACTTCCAGTTACGAAGGGCAATGAAAGCTTATTCTTGTCTCCTCGTACACATATAATCATGCAAGCTGGCATGGAAATGACGTGCGATCCATTGTTACCATCGGAATATCTCCTCGGAGACTCTTGGTACAAATTACTACCCGGACCAATTCAAAGCATGCCACCAACCATTATCAAACCAATGACGAAACCAACGTGGAAATACACCAATCCAGCATCCTTAGCAACAAGCGGAATCTACAGTCAAGAAGATCTTGAGAAGTTACGAGACCACATCATGTTTTCAGTCGAGAAACCGGCCGTTTTGAACACCCTAGCTCGAGGCATCAGTGGACAATCCATTGGCAATCACGAACTCGCATTTTCGAACATGCTGGGAACAAATGGCTTGAAAAACCTCGTCGACTCTGTCTGGGAGAACATGTGGGGTCGATTCATGTTCTTCGGAACCGCAAGCGCTGGTATCATCGGAGTAATACTTCTAATCCGAGGCATCAAACTCATCGTCGATACCATAATTCATGGTTATGCATTGCATACTGTGTACGAGTGGTCAATATTTTTAATTGGAGCAATCTGGGACTCGGTGACACATCTTCTACTTCATTTAAAAAGAAATTTGAGTGAAACACCGGAAATGCCATCTAATCCAACCGAAGTTCACGAGCTCATATCTGTACGGGTTCCAACAGTACGGGAAGAAGTACAAGCTCAACAACAAACGGAGTCAGCATCCAACATCAAACCTTCATCATCTGGGGCTTTTTCATTAAAAGGTTGAAGGCATTAAGATCAACAGCGATTCATCACAACACGCTAATGATAATAATTGATTAGATTAAAGAATTTGTATTTTCACAATTTCGCTTTTCTAGATATTCATTTTTTTCTTTAACTACATGTCGTTACTCAATTAAAAAACATACACCGACATTTAATCTTAGGGGGGACGTGTTACATCCCCGTAACGCCACCACGTATAGGATCCAGGATCGAGCAGCTCCCTTCACGCAAACACCGTGCGCAAACATAGAGCCTCGGGGTGTGAGAAAGGGAAGGGGAATGCTCGGACCCAAAAACTACGTAAGAGATAAGAGCGGTCCTTCCCATCCTTCCGGAAAAGTAGGAAGTGGGAGACGGGGAGCCTGAGGGCCAATGAGCTAAGGAAAACTCACCCTCTCCGACACCGACGCGTAGAAAAAGATAGAGAACGAACTAATATATAAGAACGAAATTTATGCTTAAAAATTAGTTCCTGTAAAATATTCAACCTCTCTGGATCGGGCTAAGAATTGTACAGCTCTACCAGAATCTATTCAAGATGTTCAAAGTAAAAGTAAGTTCAACCAATCTTCGAATTTTCTTTGAGCTGCGCGGACCACCGCGAGCTCCTCGTCATATCCTTCGAACTCAGAGTTGCGCGGACCGCCTCGAATTCTCGTTCCTACCAAATACAGTTTGCTGCGCGGACCACCGCGAGCTCACTATTCCTTCTAATCCTGGGGTTCGCGTAGTCTGAACGGGTAAATTCTTTTCTTACAAAGTCACAATCATTTTTATAGTGGGAAAACGTCGTTCGGGCGGACGCAAGAATTACCTCCGGAAAATATCTGCCGAATATAGTGGATACTCCAGGAGTCGTAAACACGGATACTTCACTGAGGAATTCATTCAAAACCTTTTTGGTCACCGCGTTAATTCCATTCAATATCGTTTGGAGAAAATCGAGTTTGTAATAAAATTCTTACATTCATCGAGGATTCCTGAGAATGATCCTCGACGATTAATTTATGAGTAAAAACTTGAACAGTGTAACAAGTAATTCTAATAAATAAATAAAATAAGATTCAGCATCCAAATTTTTATGCTCATTTCTTTAATAATTCGGTCCAACTCCGTAGTCCGTTTTCCAGACTAATTAGCCTTTGCTAAGGTCAAAAATAGGGCAATTCATTTATGTTATCCGGACGTAACAGTGGTGAATATATCGGGTTCCGATAACCTGGTCATATTCTCCACTTTTGCCCTAAAAAATGTTAACTCCGGCAGTACCGATGATCGAGAAGATACATTGCTTTATTGTTTACAACAGGAAAAACGGTCTACCGTGTAGAGCGCTTACTCAGTAACCTGTAGGGACCCGGTTCGAGTCTCGGTCGGTCTTACTTTTTTTTTTTCAACTGTGTCTGTGTGTGTAACCTGGTTGTTAGCGAAAAGTCCATCGGTACTTGCATTATCTATTGATAGCCCGTACTTGCATTATCGACACTCCGGGCGCTTCGTTCTAACGAGTCGCTGCCTTAGCCTCACTCGGGTGACAGCGCGGCTCAATCGCCGTGATCGCAGAATCTGTCAGATAACAGATGCTGTGCCCCGGCCAATGTTGCCAGACCTCCGCACGCTCATTTCGAGCGTTCCAGCGCGGCAAGATCGTTCATTCTGATTGGCCCGTTTTTCAAATATATAATATTTATATCTAATTAACTATTGCGAATTTTTAAAAACGGCTTTGTAACTTTATTCAGTTCGCGACCAACTACCCGCCAGCAAAATTTGTCGAAAACATTCTGAATCACCCTGTATATATTGTGACGTGATTTTTTAGAATCACCGTCACAAACTTAAGAAAAAAAAAGCATCTAGTACTTTTCTCGCGAAAATACCGAATTTTACGGTATAGATCTCGTTTTGCTGCCTCTCTCGCTAATCGCGGTACGATTTAGCGTACGGGAATACCGTTCCGCTAACGTTTAATTTTTTTTGTACGGTTACGGTTACAGTAAAGATCCGGTTAGTCGGGGTTTTCAAATCCAGTTGGTGGTGCGGATCCAGAAATTATCATAAGCCCGACTGGAGGAGAGGCTCGACGAGGCTTCGTTGCGAATACGCCAAAGTCCGGTGCAAACCCGGCGCTCCAGTGTGGTACGGTAAAGTGCAATGCGTTGGAGAACAGGCGGAGTTACGGTTTAGTCCGGACAAGGATGGAACCCTTGTGCCGTGTTTTGAGTTAGGGAAGAGCCTTGTTTTCACGCATTGCACGAGGAGAAGCGATCGTAACGATCCTCAAAATTTACCGCTTCGTACAGTTCGGTTACAGGCTCCCGTTGAAATCCCGTTTCGAAATAGTTTGAGAGGGCAGTAGCTATCGGTCAGAGTTCCCGAAATAATGATAATGATCCGTTACAGGTGTTATCGTAGACAAATCAGTCTACCGAGAGTCGTCCTCGAGGCAACTCGGACTTCGCTCGCGCTCCCGTGTGTTTACGGTTTTTCGGGTATTGTCTCGCGCCCGCGATGCGTGTCTCGCTCGCGCTGCCGTGGACTCCGGCTACCGTCTCGCTCCGGTTCGTGTGTCTCGCTCGCGCTACCTGTCACCGCGCGTTCGCGGTTCGACTCGTGTGCCGTTTCGTGCGAGTTCTTTACCGATTTCCTGTGTTCAGGATGCGTCTCGGTTAACGTTCTTGAGGTACAGTGAGTGTGGTTAAGTTCCGGGGCATCGCAGGATGCGGATCTCGCGCCAAACTATTGGGATTTAGTCCTGCGGTTCGGTGAGTTTATCGTTTGTGTAGATTTTCGATCGCGTATAGGATTCGTTCTCGCTGTCGTTACGCTCGCTCGACCCTTCGGTAAGCTGAGCGATCCCGATGCACGCAGGTGCGATCTCGTGGCTTACAGCCAACCAAAATTAATGGTTTTCGTTTTGGAAATCTTGAGCTCCCGTTAGTATAGATTTCGCGTTACTTTATTGGCGAAGGATCGCGACCCTTCTACCACAACCTACACCCTGAGCAAACCGTGCATTTCCGCAACCGTTGCTCTCGCGAGTGTATTGGTGTTAGCTCGTTACCGTTCCGTTCCCGTTTTATCGTTCTGTGTTTTGTCCTTGCGGAGGTCGGTTCCATCGACCTCCAGTTTAGTCCGGTTTGGCGATTCCGGCGAAACAAAAATCCGCCCTGCGGAGGTCGGTTCCATCGACCTCCAGTTTAGTCCGGTTCGGCGATTCCGGCGAAACAAAAATCAGCCCTGCGGAGGTCGGTTCCATCGACCTCCAGGTTAGTCCGGTTGTTAATACCGGTGAAACAAAAATTAACTGGCGCCCACCGGGACTCCAATGCATTCGCGAGGGTGGACGGCCGAAGGTGACGTTTTTTTGGTTCTCGATTTCGCGTTTCGCTCCCGTCTGGTTTGAGCTTCGGTTCTCGATTTTCGGTTCTGTTTTTTGTTCGAGATTTCCGTTGAGATACCGGAAAATACGTCACAAATGGCGCCCAACGTGGGGCCACGCCAATAAAGTAACAGTTCTCGCCTTCCTTTTTTTGTTATTCTTTTTTTGTTTTGCTCCCGATGGAAATTTTTTTTTCTATTATTTTTTTTTCTTCTTTGCTCTCGCCTTAATGTTTTCCCGCCGTGGATGTACGCTTACGCGAACCCACGCGCTCCCGAGTAGAACGACGAGAGATACTTTAATTATTTAATTTTTTTTTATTTTTTTTTGTTTGTTAAAATTTTTTTTCTTTCTCGTCGCTCCGGTTTCGGCTCCCAAAAAAAATTGAAAGCATGTTTTTGGGGATGCACACGGAGTTCTTGATGGGCCTTGAAGGCATATTTTCGGCGGTTTTCGTCATTTTTCGAGTCTTCGAAATTGATGCATGGTTCTCGCCCAGTCGCTCGCGCGTCGCACGTGCTGGAGTGGGGGCGTTACCATTAGCCAAGCTTCGGCCGTTATCACGAACGTTCTCGAATTGTGAAGAACAATTTTGAGTTTCGAGGAGTCCTCTCTCCTCGCCCTTCTCGCTCTCGATCTCCGAAGTCGGCCACTCCTCGGTCACTTCGTCGTGGACTACCGTCGTGAACGGTCGAAGGCTCCCGTCTCTCGGTGATGCCTTCGATTCTTCATAAGCTCTCGTTGGAACAGGCTCTCGTACGAATCACTTTGCATTGTCGAATTAATTTCCGATGCCGAAGTGAGTTTTCACTCTCGAAACCTTTCTCGATTTCGAATTAAGTTTCGACTTCGATGAAGTTTTCCGCTCTCGCAATATTTCTCGATTTCGGATTAATTTTCGATTTCGATGAAATTTTTCGCTCTCGCAATATTTCTCGATTTCGAATTAATTTTCGAGTTCGATGAAATTTTTCGCTCTCGCAATATTTCTCGATTTCGAATTTATTTTCGATTTCCATGAAATTTCTCGCTCTCGCAATATTTCTCGATTTTGGATTAAATTTCGATTTAATTTTCGATCTCGATGAAATTTTCGCTATCGCCATACTTCTCGATTTTGGATTAATTTTCGATTTCGATGAAGTTTTCACACTCGCCATATTTCTCGGTTTCGGATTCATTTTCGATTTCGATGAAATTTCTGTTTTCGCTCGCCGGACCTGGCTATTTCGCGATGAGACCATCGTGAAGCATTGCCGGGAACGGTCAATCATGCTCTCGCTCTTCGAACTCGAATTAATTTTTGCAGTTCGAAATAATTCCCGATATTCGAACACGAATTAATTTTCGCAGGTCGAATTAATTCCCGATTTTCGGGCGCGAATTAATTTTCGCAGTTCGAAATAATTCCCGATATTCGAACGCGAATTAACCTTCGCCGTTCGAATTAGGTTGCGATTTTTCGAACACGAATTAATTTTCGCCGTTCGAATCCACTTCTGTATTTCAAGCTCGAATTAATTTGCGACGTTTGGAATAGTTCTCGTTCATTCGAACTCGAGTTAATCCTCGATGTTCGAATGTAGTCTCGTTTACTCGAACTCCAATTAATTTTCGATGTTCGAAGATTTATTGTTCTCGTTTCTCGAACCCGAATTAACTTTCGACGTTTTCGTCGTTTCGGATTCACATTAATTTTCGAGGTTCGAGGGAATGTTCGTTTTCGAACTCGAATTAACTTTCGAAGTTCGAATTACTTCTCGTTCTCGCTTTTCGAACCCGAATTAATTTTCGAGGTTTGAATGAATTTTCGCTCTCGCTTTCGAACCCGAATTAATTTTCGAGGTTCGAATTAATTTTCGCTCGCGTTTTCGAATCCGAATTAATTTTCGAGGTTCGAATTGATTTTACTCTCGCTTTCGAACTCGAATTAATCTTCGAAGTTCGAATTCATTTTCGTTCCTGCCTTCGAACTTGAATTAATTTTCAAGGTTCGGATTAATTTTGGTTCTCGCTTTCGAATCCGGTTTAAATTTCGAAGTTCGCGTTAACTCTCGTTTCGCACTCGGACTCGAATCGGCTTTCGACGCTCGGACT
The DNA here is from genome assembly GCA_963922035.1 of Amblyjoppa proteus. Taxonomy (NCBI): domain Eukaryota; kingdom Metazoa; phylum Arthropoda; class Insecta; order Hymenoptera; family Ichneumonidae; genus Amblyjoppa; species Amblyjoppa proteus. The sequence continues at coordinate 13,549,326 of OY998234.1, forward strand.
AGTTCCCGATCTCGCTCGCCAAAGAGTCTCGGACGCGGCTCGCCCGCTCGACTCAACTGAGTTCTCGAAGGAATTGTTGAGAGGACTCATTGTCACTCCGATTCGGTTACCGTCCTCGGATCGGTCATCGAGTGAAGGTTACTTCGCCCCGACCACCTTGAGTTCTCGAATATGATCCCTCTTGACTCCCCGAAGAGGTTGAGTCAGGCGATCTTGCCGGGGTACGACGGATCCCCGGCTCGCTGGAAAAGAGGTCGATCTCGGTCCAACCGGATTTTCGGTCAGGCGATCTTGCAGGGATACGACGGATTCCCTGCTCGCCTAGGGGGATTGGACCCCCTCCAATTTCCCCGAATCGTTATGGGTCGACAGCGAAGCGATTGCTAACCGCCGTCAGACCGGATCCCGACGTGAAGCGCGAAGGACGCTTGAGTGTCCCAACGCCAGCTACGATCTCGAACAATTCGGTCTTGGGTAATACCCCAGCTACACAGAATTCTCGGATTTCATTGAGTTTCGAATTTGAATTACTATTCGAATTCGAACTTGTTCTCGATTTTTCCGACAAACTCCGAGGTCGTGTTTATCGTCGATCCTGGAATAGTTCTCGCACTTCATTAACTTTCGACTTCGGATTAGTATGCGATTTCGAAGTTGTTCTCGACTTTCTTAAAGAATCCCGAGTTCGCGTTTATTGCCGATTTCGGAATAGCTCTCGCTTTCATCAAACTTCCGATTTCGAATTAATATTCGATTTTGGGGTTGGTCCCGTCTCTTCGACGGGTGATCTCGGATTACCATTCGATTTCGGAGCTGCTCGCGAGAGACTCGATACTGAATTAGCTCACGATTCCAGAGTAGCCCGGAAATGGCGGACGACCGTGCGAGAGGTGGAGCCCTACAAGCGGTAAACCGAGGTGATAACGCTCCTGCGGCTCCCACAAAGAACTCTTGCTGGAACTGTAACCAGCCTGGCCACCGCCATCCGAAATGCAAGGAGTCACGACGACTCTTCTGCTACCGATGTGGGCGCTCGGGGGTGACGTTGGCTCGTTGCACCTTGTGCAACCAAGCACACGCGTAATGAGGCGCGTGAGCAGCTTGCCCGCGCCTCCGCTTGAACCCAAGCCTCACCCCTCAGAATGTTTTCTCGACAAGATCTCGTGTACCGAAGCCCTGTCACCATGCTACCGTACGTAAGAAAAGACAGAGGCAGCTACCGGACGTAGACCCCGCTCTCGATACGTCGCTAGACGACGTTATGGCGGATGCGACCGTACTGGTCGTGTGATCGCTTTTAGGGTTGAAGTCGATATTTACGGACAGGCCGTAAGGGCTCTCGTGGATTCGGGTGGCACCAGGGCCGCTGGGTTCTAGCCCCATACACGGTTTCGGCCGTGGCTCTCGCCTTGTAGACCGCTAGGTCTCGGCACTCCGTTACGAGTTAGAAGAGCAGGCGCCCGTACACGGTTTCGGCCGTAGCTCTCGCCTTGTAGACCGCTAGGTCTCGGCACTCTGTTACGAGTTGGAAGAGCAAGCGCCCGTACACGGCTTCGGCCGTAGCTCTCGCCTTGTAGACCGCTAGGTCTCGGCACTCTGTTACGAGTTGGAAGAGCAAGCGCCCGTACAAGGCTTCGGCCGTAGCTCGCCTTGTAGACCTCTGGGTCTCGGTACTCGGTTACGGGTTTGAAGAGCAAGCTCCCGTACGCGGCGTCAGCCGTAACTCTCGCCTTGCAGACCCCCGGGTCTCGGCACCCGGCCACGAGTTGGGAGAGTGTGTTCCCGTACACGGCTTCGGCCGTAGCCCTCGCCTTGTAGACCTCCGGGTCTCGGCCCAACTCGGTTACGAGTTGGAAGGGCAAGCTCCCGCACATGGCTTCGGCCGTAGCCCTCGCCTTGTAGACCTCCGGGTCTCGGCCCAACTCGGTTACGAGTTGGAAGGGCAAGCTCCCGCACATGGCTTCGGCCGCAGCCCTCGCCTTGTAGACCTCCGGGTCTCGGCCCAACTCGGTTACGAGTTGGAAGGGCAAGCTCCCGCACATGGCTCCGGCCATAGCTCTCGCCAATGGAGATCCATCCCGGATCTCGGATCTCGTCTATTGGACCCGGAGTCCAAGCTCTCGCACCTGGCCGGATGGCCGAAGCTCCCGTGGAAAAAACAGGACGGCGGACGAAGGAATCCGCCGATGGAAGCAACGCTGCAGGAAGGGGTAACGTAGACACTCACTTGGTTACGTGTGATCGTCCGTTTTCTGTACAGCGTGACCTTCCCGAATCACGATTGAGCCGTTGCCTCTCGTAATGATCCCGTCTTACTCACAAATTCATGAAAATTTGCTCCCGACTGGTAACGGTGAGTAAGAGGTTACTGCTACCGATTTACGGGCAGTAATCGTACTAACGGTTCTCGCGCTGAGGAATAAATCCTCGCGCGATACTCGCGGGTGATAGGCGATGGCACTTACGAGTCCTCGCAATGACCCGTGGAAGAAACCAACGGCTACCGAGGCGTACTACGCCTATTTCGATCCCGCATAGTTCCCGTAACCTCCGTAGGTCCAAACTCAAGGGAGGAAATCCCAGAGTTCCCGGAATCTTCAGAGGGGCTACCGTTTCGAACCCTAGTTCGAAACCACCCCTAAGGGGTGAGGAGTTGTGACGTGATTTTTTAGAATCACGGTCACAAACTTAAGAAAAAAAAAGCATCTAGTACTTTTCTCGCGAAAATACCGAATTTTACGGTATAGATCTCGTTTTGCTGCCTCTCTCGCTAATCGCGGTACGATTTAGCGTACGGGAATACCGTTCCGCTAACGTTTAATTTTTTTTGTACGGTTACGGTTACAGTAAAGATCCGGTTAGTCGGGGTTTTCAAATCCAGTTGGTGGTGCGGATCCAGAAATTATCATAAGCCCGACTGGAAGAGAGGCTCGACGAGGCTTCGTTGCGAATACGCCAAAGTCCGGTGCAAACCCGGCGCTCCAGTGTGGTACGGTAAAGTGCAATGCGTTGGAGAACAGGCGGAGTTACGGTTTAGTCCGGACAAGGATGGAACCCTTGTGCCGTGTTTTGAGTTAGGGAAGAGCCTTGTTTTCACGCATTGCACGAGGAGAAGCGATCGTAACGATCCTCAAAATTTACCGCTTCGTACAGTTCGGTTACAGGCTCCCGTTGAAATCCCGTTTCGAAATAGTTTGAGAGGGCAGTAGCTATCGGTCAGAGTTCCCGAAATAATGATAATGATCCGTTACAGGTGTTATCGTAGACAAATCAGTCTACCGAGAGTCGTCCTCGAGGCAACTCGGACTTCGCTCGCGCTCCCGTGTGTTTACGGTTTTTCGGGTATTGTCTCGCGCCCGCGATGCGTGTCTCGCTCGCGCTGCCGCGGACTCCGGCTACCGTCTCGCTCCGGTTCGTGTGTCTCGCTCGCGCTACCTGTCACCGCGCGTTCGCGGTTCGACTCGTGTGCCGTTTCGTGCGAGTTCTTTACCGATTTCCTGTGTTCAGGATGCGTCTCGGTTAACGTTCTTGAGGTACAGTGAGTGTGGTTAAGTTCCGGGGCATCGCAGGATGCGGATCTCGCGCCAAACTATTGGGATTTAGTCCTGCGGTTCGGTGAGTTTATCGTTTGTGTAGATTTTCGATCGCGTATAGGATTCGTTCTCGCTGTCGTTACGCTCGCTCGACCCTTCGGTAAGCTGAGCGATCCCGATGCACGCAGGTGCGATCTCGTGGCTTACAGCCAACCAAAATTAATGGTTTTCGTTTTGGAAATCTTGAGCTCCCGTTAGTATAGATTTCGCGTTACTTTATTGGCGAAGGATCGCGACCCTTCTACCACAACCTACACCCTGAGCAAACCGTGCATTTCCGCAACCGTTGCTCTCGCGAGTGTATTGGTGTTAGCTCGTTACCGTTCCGTTCCCGTTTTATCGTTCTGTGTTTTGTCCTTGCGGAGGTCGGTTCCATCGACCTCCAGTTTAGTCCGGTTTGGCGATTCCGGCGAAACAAAAATCCGCCCTGCGGAGGTCGGTTCCATCGACCTCCAGTTTAGTCCGGTTCGGCGATTCCGGCGAAACAAAAATCAGCCCTGCGGAGGTCGGTTCCATCGACCTCCAGGTTAGTCCGGTTGTTAATACCGGTGAAACAAAAATTAACTGGCGCCCACCGGGACTCCAATGCATTCGCGAGGGTGGACGGCCGAAGGTGACGTTTTTTTGGTTCTCGATTTCGCGTTTCGCTCCCGTCTGGTTTGAGCTTCGGTTCTCGATTTTCGGTTCTGTTTTTTGTTCGAGATTTCCGTTGAGATACCGGAAAATACGTCACAATATATATATATATATATATATATATATATATATATATATATATATAGAGAGAGAGAGAGAGAGAGACAGAGAGAGAGAGATCAAATAAAATATGTAACAAAATCAAAACTTACCCATTTCTGGTGTCGGAAATCGTTGCATCCTGGCAGCTTCCTCGTTGAACACCGTCTCAGCGTCAGAGTCAGAGTCCATGTCAGGGATGTCGGGCGATGCAGGACAGCCCATGTGTATAACATCATCCGGACCATCATCATCATTGCCATCGTCATCACTATCGTCGTCGTCGTCATCGTCGCCGTCGTCCTCGTCGTCGATGCGATCGTCGTCAATGGGTGGCTGCGGATCGGGCGACGCACGACACTCCTCAGGGATCACGCGGGGCCCTTCGATCTCCATACTCTCGTCGTCGCTGCTGTCAGACGGCTCCGGATCGGGTGATGCAGGAGGCTCAATGTGGATGACATGATACCTGTCATTCCCACGACCGTCATCGCTGCCCGTCTCGAGACCGGAATCGCTATCCGTCTCGCTCCAGTGGTCGGCGTCGTTGGCAGGGTCTGGCGATTCCGGGCTCTCCAACTCGTCACCATTGTCGGTAGCTGGCGACTCGGGCCTTTTCAGACCCTCACCGTCGTTCGTCGTCGTTCGTCGTCGTTCGTCGTCGTTCGTCGTCGTTCGTCGTCGTTCGTCGTCGTTCGTCGTCGTTCGTCGTCGTTCGTCGTCGTTCGTCGTCGTTCGTCGTCGTTCGTCGTCGTTCGTCGTCGTTCGTCGTCGTTCGTCGTCGTTCGTCGTCGTTCGTCGTCGTTCGTCGTCGTTCGTCGTCGTTCGTCGTCGTTCGTCGTCGTTCGTCGTCGTTCGTCGTCGTTCGTCGTCGTTCGTCGTCGTTCGTCGTCGTTCGTCGTCGTTCGTCGTCGTTCGTCGTCGTTCGTCGTCGTTCGTCGTCGTTCGTCGTCGTTCGTCGTCGTTCGTCGTCGTTCGTCGTCGTTCGTCGTCGTTCGTCGTCGTTCGTCGTCGTTCGTCGTCGTTCGTCGTCGTTCGTCGTCGTTCGTCGTCGTTCGTCGTCGTTCGTCGTCGTTCGTCGTCGTTCGTCGTCGTTCGTCGTCGTTCGTCGTCGTTCGTCGTCGTTCGTCGTCGTTCGTCGTCGTTCGTCGTCGTTCGTCGTCGTTCGTCGTCGTTCGTCGTCGTTCGTCGTCGTTCGTCGTCGTTCGTCGTCGTTCGTCGTCGTTCGTCGTCGTTCGTCGTCGTTCGTCGTCGTTCGTCGTCGTTCGTCGTCGTTCGTCGTCGTTCGTCGTCGTTCGTCGTCGTTCGTCGTCGTTCGTCGTCGTTCGTCGTCGTTCGTCGTCGTTCGTCGTCGTTCGTCGTCGTTCGTCGTCGTTCGTCGTCGTTCGTCGTCGTTCGTCGTCGTTCGTCGTCGTTCGTCGTCGTTCGTCGTCGTTCGTCGTCGTTCGTCGTCGTTCGTCGTCGTTCGTCGTCGTTCGTCGTCGTTCGTCGTCGTTCGTCGTCGTTCGTCGTCGTTCGTCGTCGTTCGTCGTCGTTCGTCGTCGTTCGTCGTCGTTCGTCGTCGTTCGTCGTCGTTCGTCGTCGTTCGTCGTCGTTCGTCGTCGTTCGTCGTCGTTCGTCGTCGTTCGTCGTCGTTCGTCGTCGTTCGTCGTCGTTCGTCGTCGTTCGTCGTCGTTCGTCGTCGTTCGTCGTCGTTCGTCGTCGTTCGTCGTCGTTCGTCGTCGTTCGTCGTCGTTCGTCGTCGTTCGTCGTCGTCGTCGTCGTCGTCGTCGTCGTCGTCGTCGTCGTCGTCGTCGTCGTCGTCGTCGTCGTCGTCGTCGTCGTCGTCGTCGTCGTCGTCGTCGTCGTCGTCGTCGTCGTCGTCGTTCGTCGTCGTCGTCGTCGTCGTTCGTCGTCGTCGTTCGTCGTCGTCGTTCGTCGTCGTCGTCGTCGTTCGTCGTCGTCGTTCGTCGTCGTCGTTCGTCGTCGTCGTCGTCGTTCGTCGTCGTCGTTCGTCGTCGTCGTTCGTCGTCGTCGTCGTCGTTCGTCGTCGTCGTTCGTCGTCGTCGTTCGTCGTCGTCGTCGTCGTTCGTCGTCGTCGTTCGTCGTCGTCGTTCGTCGTCGTCGTTCGTCGTCGTCGTCGTCGTTCGTCGTCGTCGTTCGTCGTCGTCGTTCGTCGTCGTCGTCGTCGTTCGTCGTCGTCGTTCGTCGTCGTCGTTCGTCGTCGTCGTCGTCGTTCGTCGTCGTCGTTCGTCGTCGTCGTTCGTCGTCGTCGTCGTCGTTCGTCGTCGTCGTTCGTCGTCGTCGTTCGTCGTCGTCGTCGTCGTTCGTCGTCGTCGTTCGTCGTCGTCGTTCGTCGTCGTCGTCGTCGTTCGTCGTCGTCGTTCGTCGTCGTCGTTCGTCGTCGTCGTTCGTCGTCGTCGTCGTCGTCGTCGTCGTTCGTCGTCGTCGTTCGTCGTCGTCGTTCGTCGTCGTCGTCGTCGTTCGTCGTCGTCGTTCGTCGTCGTCGTTCGTCGTCGTCGTCGTCGTCGTCGTTCGTCGTCGTCGTTCGTCGTCGTCGTTCGTCGTCGTCGTCGTCGTTCGTCGTCGTCGTTCGTCGTCGTCGTTCGTCGTCGTCGTCGTCGTTCGTCGTCGTCGTTCGTCGTCGTCGTTCGTCGTCATCAGCACGGGGGCAGCGGCGTTATCATCGTCATCGTCATCGTCGTCGTCGCTCTCGGTGTCCGTTCGCTCCATCTCGACACCCCGTTGCGCGTTCTTGTACCTCGCCATAAGATCGCGCACGACGTGAAGATGCGCGCCGCCTCTTTCCCGTACAGCCTCGACAGCAATTAAAATTGAATAGTTCGAGTCATCGATGGCACTATGCTCATACGCACGTCCGATGACCCGCACAGATAATTGCCGGAGTATCGAGCGGAATTCACGTTGGGCCTGCTGGAGATTCGGCGATCTCAAGCGCGAGTCCCAACGCAGCGTACACCGACGAGCACTCACTGCGCTCCTAATCCTGGTTAAAACCACCGTCTTGCGGATAGCTTTAATGAGAGCACGTGCACGATAACACTGCATTTTCACTTTATTTCACAAGAAATCAGCAAATAATAAAACGGCGAAACTCGCAGGCTCACACACAACACACAATGTTCCAAAATCGCGAACACTTCAAACTTTGCACAGTGTAAACTTGACAATTGCACACTACTGCAAAACACTTGAAAATCCGTAAACAGAACAACTGATTCACAAACACCGTTTAACTGTTTCGCGACAGAGCCGATTATACGAAGTGTTTCGGGTGACTTCTCGACAGAGAATTGAAATAGATTTAAGCTTTGAAAGACTTTATAGATTTTACCTACACCCTTCTACATTTTCTTGCTATTCTCATTGGTGGACCGTAAGGTCAACTTTGGGCTGACGCTAACTTCGGTAACTATTACGCCGCATTTTGCTGGACATTGTTTTCACTTTCTCGGTGTTTTTTCATCTTGTAGACACCATAACCAATTGGCTGCAAATATCAAAATGACCGTCGTGTCGGTGGTCCTATTGTCGCCGTAGGTAAACCTTGTGAAAAAAGTACGGTCACACCCCCCGTTGTAAACATGAAACAATACTACCTCTTTCGGCGCGGGCTCGACGCTGGATGCACCGAGCTACCCTCGGTACTTTCTCGCTATTTTTATGACGCTGACAACGGGCGGTCGAGCCTTTTCACGAATAGACCTAAAGAGTTGAAAACGGCTCGGGGAAGCATCAGCCTTCGTCGTCCAAAGACTTGCGAAACAGATGTATATCGCTCAGATTTATACTTCTTGCAAAGGATGTATGGAGGTTACCCGCGTATTTTGAGCAGGATCCGTCACCTTCCGATGAAACACGAGATACGCGAACGAGTGACACCGCATTACCTGCACATCTATGCCGATTTCTATAGGCGTTTGTTCTGAAATCGATCTTGTGGCCACGACAGCAGGTCCGCGGTAACCCTGAAACTGGCCGCATTAAGGTAAACAAGTGTTCTTTGTTCCGACAACCATCTATTCTGATTTTTATGATCGCCAGATTCTACACGTGTGACCCACGCAATTTTATCTTTAATCAATGCAGCAGCCGTCGTATGATGCCACAAGCATAACGGCCCAGGGCAAAAGAAGATCGGTATCTTTCCTTCGCTGTGGATATTAACAGATGCTGCTATTTATTTAAGCATGTTAACATTCGACTGGATGATCCACAGACACCCTGTCGATATGACCGTATTACCATGCACCTGTTCACTAACTAAAACCGGCTCTCCCCTCTTACACATGGCATATTAGCGACGATACTAGCGCCATGGTCTCACAGAAACACATATAAGCGTAAGATACTATGAAAATTCGGCAGTCCGGCCCGTGGATCCACTAAAGATGCATTTGAGTATAAGCTCTCGAGTTTCTTTTTCACGATTTGCTTTGTAACGTCAAGCCATTGTTTAAGATGAGTCAGGCTATCCGTGTTAACGATCTGAGGGACAGTGGTCTACAGCCAAAAACCATGTATCGTATACTGTCGGACGACGAAAAGAAGCGCCTTGAAGCACCGCTAATTCTCGGTACAACGTATACACTCAACCCATCGGAGATGAAAAAAGTTAACATCGGTCTACAGCCGCGTGCCGACGGTCGCATACACCCTGTCGTAAAACTTCAGAACAATACCACGGCTGGAGGTGTTGTCTTTGAATCGAAAAGTTGGCATCTACTGCAAACAAAGTTACCTGACATTTCGAAGTATTTCGCGGGTAGTCAGAAACCTTAACAGCATTAGCCTTAACAGAAATTAAATTCCTGATGAGATAAATAAACCTAATGGTACACCACCTCCAATAACAGCCCGTAGTACCCAATATGAGTGGATTAACTTTAATATTAACCGTAACCCAAAAAAGACTATCATATCTCTTGGCACTTCTACACCTCCGCTAGCCACAGGATCTACTTTAGGTTCTATACCACAATACGCGGTGGAGAACCTAAACGCCACACAGACGACAATCCTGCAAGATGGTGTTACCAAGAGCGTTACGCGAAAATATACTAAGCATCTGAAAACTCATGAAGTTATCATTCCTGCTGGGCTCTACGCTAGTGTGAAAGTTGGGTGAGAGTGTGAGAGTCAGGTTGGTGGCGGAGGTGATCGTGTTTTCATTGGTGCTCCATATCAACAAGGACATGGCCTAGGAAGCTTCCTCAGTGGTTTATTTCGGCGTGCGTTACCATTGCTCACTCGTGGCGCTCGCGCTGTCGGGAAAGAAGCGCTACATGCAGGGATGAATATATTGGGTGATGTTGCTCACAATACGCCCTTCAAAGATTCGTTTAGAGCCCGTATCACCGAGAGTGGGAGAAATTTGAAACGTAAGGCCGACGAAACATTTGAGAGTTTCATGAAGGGGTCAGGATATAAAATACAGGACCGCTCGTCATAGCATAATTCGTTGTTTGGTCACGCCAGCCCTCACATCGGTACTCCTACACATAGAGCTCTAAAATATACAAAAATTCGTAAGCCTAAAAAATCTACGAAGAAAAAGAAAAAAGTTTCAACCGCTAGACATAGTAAGGAAAAGGGGCGTAAATCAACAGAGTCTAAGAAAAAGGCTACTAGGAAAACTAAGAAGACTAAAATTGTTAAGCGTAAAAAACGAACCGTTGCAGATATATTTGGATAATTAGCGAGACAATATGTCTTTTTTTCCACGCGCACTCTGGCGAGTGCTTGAAATCAGAGCTGGATTTATTCACGCTTTCACCAACGCAGACCAGTATAGAAGGTTCTCAAGGAATTCATTATAAGCCCGTTTCTTCACTGACAGATGAGGCTCCCATTGAATTTGTTGTCCCCGGACATGGTGATGAATACATTGATCTAGCCCATACTATGTTAAATTTGCGTGTTAAGCTACAGCCTGGGAACAGTGTAGTTGACGCCCATGATAAAGTAGCACCTGTTAACAATCTACTGCCTTCATTATTCAATCAGCTTGATGTATCATTTAACCAAAAACTTGTATCGCCCTCGAATGATGCTTATGAGTACCGAGCATACATTGAATCACTACTGACTTATAAGGCTTCAACAAAAGCCTGTCAGCTCGGGGCCAGTATGTGGGTAAATGATACACGGCAATGTTTCACCTCTCAACCAGTTTCGACGGCCCCACCAGCTGAGGGTAGACCAGCCCCCGTGCAAGCGAACAAAGGTCTAGCTGCGCGGCAGGCTATGATGGCAAATGGATGATAAAACGGTAGATCTTACAGGATATCTACATTCTGATATCTTCAATCAGGTAAAATTTTTACTCAATGGTGTTGAATTGCGCCTTCGTCTTATACGTTCGAGAGATGCTTTTTGTCTTATGGATGCGTCTGGGAAGGATTATACGGTACATATAGTCGCTGCCAGTCTCATTGTCCGACGTGTTAAAATTAGTCCGGGTGTTTTACTAGCCCATGCTAAGGCTTTGAGTAGAGAAACGGCTAAATATCCGTTTACTCGCGTAAAAGTGAAACCATTTACTATTCATGCAGGTATTCATGGTGAAACACTCGAGAATGTTGCACTCGGTCAGCTTCCAAGACGGATAGTATTGGGCCTGGTCGATAATCGAGCCTTCAATGTAGATAGAACTATGAATCCATTTAATTTTCACCACTACTCATTAAATTTTTTATCCCTGTACGTAGACGGTGTAAAGGTGCCTAGTAAGCCTTTGCAACCTGATTATCATGAAAGCCTTTATACCGAGTCATATCATACTCTAGTTTCCGGCACGGGAATACTTTGAAATGACGATAGTTGTGGTGTAACAAAAGATGCGTATCCGTATGGTAACTGTCTGTACTGCTTCGATTTAACGCCCGATCTTTCTGCTGGACGAGCTGGTCACTGGAATCTTGTGAAACACGGTAGTGTGCGTGTAGAAATACGTTTCAAGGCTGCTTTGACGAGTACTGTAAATTGTGTTGGGATTACCGCAGGTGTGGAGAAATAAACGCAGGGGTACAGTTAAAGATAGAGAATTTATTAGATAAAGAATCAAGCAGGTATGAGACCAACACGTGTGAGAATAAAGCAGAAGCGGGTGCGAGGTAGGTAAGCGAAGGTTTGCGCATGCGCATCCGTGCGTCGTAGCAGATCGCGTCGCTGCCGACTTCCAACATCCCCGCTCAACGATGCATCTTCAACCCGCTCTTTTCTCGTACCAGCTTCAATCTTGTGGGTCCAAGTGGCTTCGTTAGCATGTGGGACAACATGTGTTCGCTGGGGCAATACACATAGTTTATGATATTTTCTTCTGCCATGCAGCGTGTGAAGTGGAACTTCGTGTCGATATGTTCTGTTGCCGAACTTGTTGGCTTTTATTAATTTTAAGCAACTCTGGTTGTCCTCATAAATAGTCGTTGGCGTTGTTTTCGGCTCGCCGAGGTCATTCAGCAGGCGTCTAATCCATATGGCCTCTTGACTTGCCTCTGCTAGTGCGATGTACTCTGCTTCGGTGGATGATAATGCGGTACTCGTTTGTTTGCGGCATGCCCAACTGACAGACCCTCCGCTGAATTTGAAGAGGTATCCGCTGTTGGACTTTCGATCTTCGCGGTTTTGCGCCCAATCAGCGTCCGCGTATCCGGTTAGTACCCCAATTTCTGCGGCATTCGTGCTGCCCAGCTCTAATTCGTGATTTTTTGTGCCGCTTAGGTATAGGACGATTCTTCGGACCTCCGTCGTCTGCCTTGGTTGGGGCTGTGATCTTCCTGCTAAGAATCGAAACGCTTGCTGATATGTCAGGTCGTGTGTGTGTGTACTGACATCCAATAGTGCGCCGATCAATTCTTGATAGTCCCGGTTATTGTTGATCGTACTCTACGTTGTACATTTCAGGTGTCCGGGGTCGAGTGGTATGTATGATGGTTTTGCATCCTCGAGGCCTGTAGATTCGAATATTTTCTCTATGTAGTTCCTTTGGCTCATGTAGAAGATACCGTCTTGATCACGTCGAATTTGGAGACCCAGGTAGGTTTTGAGTTCCCCTAAGTCGACCAGGTCGAAGTGCTCGTGTAACATAGTTGCCGTTGTTTTTATGTCTGTTTCGGTTTTGCTAGCGATTATCAGATCATCCACGTATACGGCCACGTAGGTCCATTCGTTTCGGATCAGCTTAGCATACATGCAGGGGTCTGGCGCACTTTGTTTGAAAGATTTCGACTTTAAGATTCCGTCAAGTGTCTCATTCCAGACTCTCGCTGCTTGTTTTAAACCGTAGATACTCTTCTTCAATTTGCAGACGAGATCTTTCTTCTCAGTATCTTGGTATCCAGGTGGCTGTCGCATGTATACATTTTCTTTCAGTTCGCCGTTAAGGAACGCTGTTTTAGCATCATAATACCTCACGTGTAACTTGTTTTTCCCTGCGACTGCCAGAAAGACTCTGACAAGGAAACATTCCCAAGTGTCCGACCCCGATTTCGATAATTTTGATATATGTTGTAGAACTCGGAAATTTAAGGGACACGTATTTTTTTTATCATCCCTCGTTGATATATAAGGGGTGAAACAGCCCCTCAAACTTTGGCAGAAAAACAATAATTTTTTTTTTTCTTAGAAGCACCTGACGATTATCAATGAAATTTGGTATACATATATCTCGAGCCAACAGGACTCAGAAATGGTAGTGTGCATCACGGACGCACCCCTTTAAGGGGGTAAACTACCCCTATCTAAATCTTTATTTCTTTTTTTTCGGCGAAAAATAATCTAACTGGAATACAAATAGCATCGTTTTGAAACTAAAATGATATTACAGTTTACGTGTTTTTGGTTTTTTCCCAAAAACCACTGTTTGACCAGATATATATATTTCAAAGCTTTCAATATTTCCCATAGAAGCACCCGACGGATTTCAATAAAATTTGGCAAGCATATATTTCAGAGCAACAGAATTAAAAAATGATACCGTCCGACACGCGCCCACCCCTTTGTGGGGGTAAACCACCCTGATAATTTTTTTTTCAGGATAAATGAACCGAAAAAAATATAAATCGTATACAGCCGATTCTTGCATAAAAAAAACTCCCGTTTTCGCTTGGAGGGCGAATTCCTAATTCTACTATTTTATTCTACTATCAAAAACCATAATTTAGCACACGGGATATATATTCGAAACATAGGTAATATGTGAATTTGATAATATAACATTTCTACAGATGATACTATTTTCATTCCAAATTTATTCGTTCCAATACATGTATGGAATATGGGAAATATGGGAATACTCCAAGAATATTAATTCTGGAAAGCAAAAAAATCTTGGGACTGAAAATTTCAGAAAATTCTATATGATAAAAATAATGTTAACCAAAAATATTTGTAACAAAAAATTATGGCTCATATTCATGACAGTAGTGATGATCGTGGAAAAAGTGTCCGAAGCAGAATGCTTTCTTACACCATGAGCATCGTATTATAGGTAGTGCACCGCAAACAGCACATTTCATAACGGAAGATTTTTCGAAAGCAAATTCGACAGGATTTGGAAAACTTTCTAATCTGTCGTCTACATAGCCACTTTTATACCAAGCATATTGAAAAAGGGATCGATACCCAGGCGAAGATAGTTCATTATGTACAAGTGATTGTAGTTTTATAATATTGTTCCGTAAATGAAGATTAACATCGTAATTGTGTAGGATCGCATTGTCAGAGAAACGCTTCACAAAGTTTTTCCACACCCTAAAATCATAAACGTCTAAAGGTTGAATTCTTCCGGTAGTTCCTTTGGTATAGTCATCAACACAACATCTTTATCTACAGGCTTCGTTTCTGCGATAATATTGCTGCAGTGACCGCTCCAGGAGTCCAGTAAAAGTAGGCTTCTTCGTCCAACGTTAGGAAAGAACACCTCTTTTAGCCATGTTTTGAAGTGGTCTGTAATTGCAAAACATTGCTACCAGTAATATTCATGCACATTGCAGTAATAAAAAGAAAATTATCATTGCAGTACATCATTACCTTTTGTCATTTTGCCAGATGACGAAGGGAGGAGGTATACATTCGGGGGACGGATTAATGTTTTTTCTACTAGAGGACCAAAGCGACCACCTGCTTCTTTTAATACTATGAATAGAGGAGATAGTAGTCGCCCATCACAGGAGACAATTGGCTGAATAGTATAACTATGAGTTGTAGATGATATGGATTGAGCAGAACACTCGACTTTTTCCGTTCCTGCATACGTCAACATACGTCCTGAATGTATTTCAAGCTGGAATCCACTTTGATCAGAATTATATACGTTTTCAGGCCCGTATTCTGCTATAAAAGGCTTGACAGAAGCAACAAACCCATCAGCTGATTTTTTCAAATTAGCACTGTCTTCTATCGTCTTTCTTGAGATAAACTTTGTGATTTTTCTTGAAACGATCCGATGGGCTTTTTTGAAATTGTATATCCATTTTGAAGAGGCCACGAAAGGCCTATCGCCACTCCCCTGCTCTCCCCATGCTTCCAGAGCCCATTTTTTGATGTCCGAGTCATGGACTATTAATCCAGCTTCTATAGCGTTTCGTAATTTGTTTAATGTAAATTCGGCGATAATCATCAATTTTACTTTCCGCGTTCCTCCTTCGTCCACTTGCTTTGCCCATCTCGTTAATTGACGAGGATTAGTAAGTCTGGCAAATGACTTTTGTACAGTAGAAAACTTGAGATAGCTTTTTTTTCCACTCCGCCAGTACTCTACTGCCCTTTTTTTGTAATCAAATGGGATTTCATCGTTTACAGGACTAGGGCACACAGATGAAGAAGGTCCAGCCACTCCTTCCTCACTCCAATCTTCGGCGTCTTCGACGTATTCTGCGTCTGTTCCGGGAAAGTCGTCTACGAAACCCAATGTAGATTCTTCAGATACTTCTAAAGTGTTGAAGTCCCATATACTGTCCAGAAGAATCTTTTGAATCGATTCTTTCAGAATGATTTCTTGCCGATTGACTTCAGTCGTTGGTAGATACATTGTTTGAAATGTTGCAAGTAATAAATTAAGCACGTTCATTGGATTCACAAACATGTTTAAAATATCGTAACGCACTGATAACACGGCAGGCTCCGAACGCGAAATTTTCAACACCGAATGATGAGGAGTAATGCACGCTCAGACTTTATAAAGAGCCGCACGACTACTTGGGATAACATTTGTCTATTTTCGTTCCAAATTGTTTACAGGCCTGCCGCCCGAAGTTTTCCGGAAACTTCGAGATCTATTTATATTTTTGGCGTCACGAAAATACGCATGAAAAAAATATGTGATCGGTTATTTTGATTTTATGAAGTCGAAGAACTAATCTTATCTTTATTTTTCCAGAAATATGAGTAGACTCATAATGAAACGATTACCGCATCGTAGAATCTACCGTGAGGCAGATTCGGTAAAATAAGCTTTACATGTGTGAACTGAATAAAAATAAATGCTAATGCATTTATTTTAATATATTTTTATTATTTTATTGTAATTTTATTCGTTTCTAATGAAATGAATAAAATTGCGATACAAATAGTTTCATCTGTAGTTTCATGTTATATTATCAAATCCACATATTACCTATATTTCGAATATATGCCGTGTGCTAAATTATGGTTCCTGATATGAAAATAAAATCCTGTAAACTCTCATTGAACTTCTGACTGCCCTCCAAGCGAAAACGGGAGTTTTTTTTATGCAAGCATCCGCTGTATACGATTTATATTTTTTTCGGTTCTTTTATCCTGAAAAAAAATAAATGATCAAGGTGGTTCACCCCCACAAAGGGGTGGGCGGGTGTCGGACGGTATCATTTTTCAATTCTGTTGCTCTGAAATATATGCTTGCCAAATTTTATTGAAATCCGTCGGGTGCTTCTATGGGAAATATTGAAAGCCTTGAAATATATATACCTGATCAAACAGTGGTTTTTCAGAAAAAACCAAAAACACGTAAACTGTAATATCATTTTAGCTTCAAAACGATGCTATTTGTATTCCAGTTCGATTATTTTTCGCCGAAAAAAAAAGAAAAAAACATTTAGATAGGGGTAGTTTACCCCCTTAAAGGGGTGCGTCCGTGATGCACACTACCATTTCTGAGTCCTGTTGGCTCGAGATATATGTATACCAAATTTCATTGATAATCGTCAGGTGCTTCTAAGAAAAAAAAAAAAATTATTGTTTTTCTGCCAAAGTTTGAGGGGCTGTTTCACCCCTTATATATCAACGAGGGATGATAAAAAAAAATACGTGTCCCTTAAATTTCCGAGTTCTACAACATATATCAAAATTATCGAAATCGGGTTCGGACACTTGGGAATGTTTCCTTGTGAGTGTGGTTTGCCTTACGGCCGGGGCGAAGACTTCGTCATAGTCGTGTCCGGATTGTTGCGAGAAGCCTTGGGCGACTAACCTCGCTTTGTACCTTGTTCTTTCTCCATTTGCACTGCGTTTGATTTTGTACACCCAGCGACATCCCATCACGTTACAGTTATCTGGTGGGATTACGAGTTCCCATGTTTCATTTGTTAGCAATGAGTTATGCTTCTCTTTCATGGCCTCGCGCCATTGACCTCGTTGTCTTGCGCGTCGAGAGTCTCATCGGGGTTCCATGTGACGTCTGAAGTGTCCTCAAAGCTGTCCTTTTCTTGATTTTCTTGATTTTCTTGATTTTCTTGATTTTCTTGATTTTCTTGATTTTCTTGATTTTCTTGATTTTCTTGATTTTCTTGATTTTCTTGATTTTCTTGATTTTCTTGATTTTCTTGATTTTCTTGATTTTCTTGATTTTCTTGATTTTCTTGATTTTCTTGATTTTCTTGATTTTCTTGATTTTCTTGATTTTCTTGATTTTCTTGATTTTCTTGATTTTCTTGATTTTCTTGATTTTCTTGATTTTCTTGATTTTCTTGATTTTCTTGATTTTCTTGATTTTCTTGATTTTCTTGATTTTCTTGATTTTCTTGATTTTCTTGATTTTCTTGATTTTCTTGATTTTCTTGATTTTCTTGATTTTCTTGATTTTCTTGATTTTCTTGATTTTCTTGATTTTCTTGATTTTCTTGATTTTCTTGATTTTCTTGATTTTCTTGTGCGTACTCGAGATGGACTTCGCTGGTACGCTGACTTTGTTGTTTCTCGAGGTTTAAGGTTGCCTGCGTCCTCACCTTTTCCTTTTGAGTTTCCCTTTTCTTCTCTGTAGCCTTGTGAGTCTCTCCTTTCGGGGGCAAGAAACTCACGTCGCGACTGATTGTGATCGTTCCCGTTGATGTGACCAGTAGTCTATATCAAAGCAAAAAATACTTTTTTTTCAAAAAAGTAAAAAGGTACGCCAAGTACTTATAAATTGTATTCTCGTTCAGAAAATATGTTTATCAAAATAGCAAAAAAAAAAAAAATCGAGAAGAAATCAAATCAAATTAGCCAAGTAGCAGTACATACAAACAAATTCTTCAAAAAATATGTTTATCAATACAATCGAAAAAAATAAAAATAAAAATACAAGATGCAAAAAATCTTGACAAAAAAAACTTGGCGTGCCAGTGTTTTTTATTTATAGTAGCTGTCGTGCATGGTTCATTCAATTAATCAAGGGAGATGCAAAGTAACTGCAGTAACTGTAATTGTAAAAAAAACTGGCACGCCAAGTGTTTTTTTTGTCAAGATTTTTTGCATCTTGTATTTTTATTTTTATTTTTTTCGATTGTATTGATAAACATGTTTTTTGAAGAATTTGTTTGTATGTACTGCTACTTGGCTGATTTGATTTGATTTGTTCTCGATTTTTTTTTTTTGCTATTTTGATAAACATATTTTCTGAACGAGAATACAATTTTTAAGTACTTGGCGTACCTTTTTACTTTTTTGAAAAAACGTATTTTTTGCTTTGATTTCACCTATTTTTGACATCCAGCCATGTAGTTTGATTAATTATTTCCAACATACAAGGAATAAACGGAATCATTTTCCTGTAAAATATATTCGTGGAACATTTTATGGTGACGAAAGGTACCTTCAACACCATGAGTAGCTGTTCTTGATGCTCTGGACCTTCGAAGGCAGCTGTGTCAGGATCAAGAGACGGTTTTCATTATGCATAGCTAAAAAAAACTTATCTCTCTCTTGCATAATGGATAAAGACATCTTTTGATGCTGACGCAGTGCCTCTGAAGTTCTAGAGAGTCGATGACATCTCTATGTGGAGCAGGCGGTTCCTTTCGCCATTATATGCAAAAATTATATATATAATAAATTATAAATTTTCACTGCGAACTTTCCATTATCCATTGACAGGGGGAAATTTCTCAAATAGAATGCCAGCTCTGTCAGGAAAAGATTTATTCTTTGATTTGGGTATATGTAAAATAAGTGCATGTTTTGCTGACGGAGCGTAGATTCCATTTAAAAAAAAACCAAATCATCTTCCTGTAAAATATATTCGTGTAACATTTTATGGTGACAAAAGCACCTTCGATTCCTTGAGTAGCTGCTTTTGATGCTCTGAACCTTCGAAGGCAGCTGCGTCAGGATCAGGAGGTGGTTTTCATCATGCGCAGCTAAAAAAAACTTATCTCGCGCATGATGGATAAAGACATCTTTTGATTCTGACGCAGTGTGTCAGAGTGCGTCTGAAGTTCCAAAGCATCGAGGGCACCTGTGCGTGGAGTTGCATATGCCTTTCGCCACTATATGCAACAAGTACATATAAATAATTTAAATTTTCACTGCGAACCATCGACAGGAGGAAATGTCTCAAATAGAATGCCAGGTTCGTTACTAAAAGATTTATTCCTCGATTTGGAAACACGAATAAGTTCATGTTTCGCTGACAGAGCGTAGATTTCATTTTAAAAAACTGAAAAACGATGGACTCAGTTTTTTGTTTTAGTTCAATAATCCCAATTAAAAGGTAAAATCGATATTTGAACTAAATTTCAAAAATAAAATGAAACGTCAAAAATAGGTTAGTCATAAAAAGATCGCGGAAATTAATTTTATACGTCCGACACATAATTAAAAGAAAATAAAAAAATACATTTAATAATTTATAATATATTTATAAGATTAGATATATTTACGGGCGTTTTTATCGATGTTTTTTCATTTTTTTTTACACGAAAGTTAATTTTTATTTGACACTTGTTATGCAGGATTTTTCGAGACACTTTCACATTTTTTTATTTATTTCGACTTCTTCAATTACATATCAGATGATCAAAACAAGTTTGTTTCCTTAGTTTTCAGCAAATATCAATGTTCGTCATGTAAAAAAAACATATTTGTCAGAGCAATTAACCGAAGCGCGATGGTTTTTTATCAAGAGACGCGGCAGCGCGCCGATCGTAAAATAGAAAGAGAGAAAGTGCTGCGCTGATGCGAACATCCGAGAGAGATGGAAGATGGCCAGCTGGCGGACGCATGCGCAGTAGACGCGAGGACTCACATCACATCACACTTTTATAATATTTTCGGACCTCGACAGGGCCACGATGCCCATATCTCAGCATCTACCGAACAGTTATAATCGTAACTGGGGGCGTTGGAAAGCTTGTGTCTGATTTATACTGTAAAAGTGTCGTCGGAATTCCGATCCGATGTTTCGTTTCCGAGAAAATCGAGAACCAAGAATCCACTTCCGGCATATTGAAGTAGTCTTACTTGGTAGCGTCTCGCCCAACTCGCTTAAAAATCTTTTTTTAAGTACTTGGCGTCGAGACGCTACCGCGTCTCTTGATGCTTTTGATTCCTGTGCGTACCCCACAAATGTTAGTTTCCTTGCCTCGATGTCGAGTTTCTTTCGAAAATCCTTTGGAATCAGGGCGTACGCAGTCGTGCCAAAAATTTGCAGATGTTTGACGTCTGGGATGCTTGAGTGCCATTGTTCGTACTGTGTTTTCTCGACGGGTTTCGTAGGCAGTCTGTTTTGAAGGTAATTCGCTGTATTGACTGCGTCGCCCCAGTATTGTTTTCCCATCTGTGCATCGATTAACATGCGTCTCGCCATTCCCATTAGTGATCGGTTTTTCCTTTCCGCTACTCCGTTTTGCTGTGCGGAATAAGGAGCCGTGTATTAGACCGCGATGCCTTCCGTTTTTAAATAATTTTGCAGCTCGTTGTTCACGTATTCACGCCCCCTATCTGATCTGATGACTTTAAGCTTCTTGTTGCGTTCCGTCTTCATCAGCTCTATAAATCCTTTTATGTGCTGTGTCGATTCCAATTTGCAATCAGGTATATTCTTGTGTATTGGCTAAAATCGTCGATTATTGTTAACACATACCTTTTTCCGGCAGGTGTGGTGGTCTGCATGGGACCACACACGTCCGTGTGCACCAATTCAAGGATTGCACGCGTGACGCTCTCGGATTTTTTCGGGAACGGTTTTCTCACCAGTTTCCCTTCGACACAGCACTCGCATATCTCTCTCATTCCGCAGTCGGCGAGGTCAATCCCTGTGGGGAGGTTCTTGTTAGCCAATTGTTGCTAACGCCTGAAATGCCTGAAACGTCTGTGCCACGTGTGCTGGCAGTTCTCGCCGTGGCCAACCTTTATTGTCGTCTGTAATGCCCTCTCTTGGGTCTGTAACACGTATAGATTAGATTGGATTCGGGCTGTGGCGACTATCGTACCCTCCTTCATGACGTCGCATTTATTTTTTCCCAATATAGTGGAGAACCCTCTATCTGCTAATTTCCTGACCGATAACAGATTACCTTTCAGCGTTGGAACGTAAAGGACATCTATCATGGCAATCGTGACTGCTTTACCTCCGACTATGCACTCGATTGTGCCTGATCCTTTTCCACATACTTCGGCTGATCCTTCGCTGGTCAGCTCAACTGACTCCCGGTGCGCTGTATCTATTTCCTTGAAGAATTTCCTTCGGCTAGTCATATGACTGGTCGCTCCCGAATCGACGTACCAGCTATTGCTTCCTACAGTGCGTCGTGCCCAGAAGCAGTACTCTGGTTCGCTGGCGTGCGCCACTCTCGCCATGTCATGAAAACAAGGTATGAAAATGAAATTGAATAATTAGTAGTCATTTTATTTCATTTATTATTGAGTAAAAAACGTTAAGTTCTCGGTTATTATTAACGGCGTCACTCCTTTACATAGGACTCAAAAGTTGTGAATCAAAGATCCAAGGCATATAGAATTTATAATTGTAAAAATTAAAAATTCTAAAAAAAAAGTTGATGGAAATTTGGTCCGAACACAACTTTATTTTTTCATCATTGTTTGTTATTTTAAGTGTTACAATCATGCACTCCACTGGTGGAGTGGAAAATGTTGGTTTATAATAAGAGTCGCAATAAATATAAATAAACTTTATTGATACAACCGTCCGTTATGGATGACTATGAAAATCTGACAAGAGATGAGATAAAAAAAAAGAAAAACTAACAAGATATAATTTGTATTAAGTAGGCCTTGACAAACATATAAAGCCTACCATAAACAAAGAAACTCTCGAATCTTCTCGATTTAACAGAAAATAGCTACCAGACAGATGGATCTTTCTATGACGGATTTCATTTGCGAATGTCATTTCTCTGAGGAAACCATAATAAAGGCAGACCGATTGAAGATGCCCGATAACACGTGCTTCGACGCCAGAAATATACACTGGTACCAACAGCTGTGCCGACGATTATCGAAAATAAGGTAAACATTTTCTTTATTACACTCGTTGCGCAACCAGAGATTTGGGCAAAACCCCCGTTTTTACACCATGCGAAGTAAAATTTGGTACAATACTCACTGGAAAACTTTTTCTGAACTCATGTGATTGTAGCACTCGCCTTCGGCTCATATTGCAAAAAAGGCACACGCGTCAGGAAATGTGTTGTCAGACTAGTATCGTAAATGACTTTCTGATATTATGTGGTAGTCGAGGGGCAAAATTAAGTCCCAGCTAAGAAAATTGCTGTAACAATTTTTATTGCCTCACAGCAAAAGTTATGTGAAGGACGCTAAAAAGGTTTTTCGACATATAATAACGCGCTTGTATCGAACCACCAACACGATTCCTAGTTCAATAATTTATACAAAAACTGCATCAGAATTAAGGTAGTACTTGTTGACAGTCTGACGGCACGTGAGTTCAGAGAGAATTGAAAGGGGAATTGCAAACACTTATCGATAGGATAAAAATCTGAAAAAAATCAAGTGTACGGAAGTGTCAAGTGAGTGCTGAAAAGATTAATATTCCATAATAATAATTCAGAAAATGTTATTAATAAATTAATGAAAAAAATAGCTCAACAAATTATCCGGCAACCTAACTTCTTTTTAATAAAAACAATTTGTACATTTTTCTGAGTACGTTTGTGTTCGAGAATCAGCGCGGCTACATGCGCTAGCTCGAGCGGCCGCCGTTCGGTAATACCTCCCGGCTGAGTCCGGCGAGGCCGACGCGCGCCGTTGACGCACGCGCACCGCGCTTATCCGATGCGGCACGGGTTACTTGCCGCGTGCAACAGGTTTTGCGCTTATCTACGCCGAATGGCTGACACGGGTTACTACGCGGTCGGGTAGATCGCCGTTTTCGAGCGGTTTTCTTACGATAAAAGCTCAATGGTTCTGCTCAATTTCGGTACATTTCATCACGGCGACGTATCTTCGGTTTCGGGATATCGTTCGAGCTCACACGGAGCATAACGCGAGTGTTTTCTCGGGCACGCAACACGCGTGATCACACCGGAATGGCTCACGTTCTCAACGGCTACCTCGCGACGATACAGCGTCGCGGGTAGATTTTCTCACTCAGTCGACTCAAGCGATTCGCATATAATTGTCTTGGCTCAACAGAGTGCTCACAGTGGACTGCTCATTATAACCATTGTTATTCGGTATCGCTCATTTTTGGTGTCGCTCAATCGGTCTACTCATCGCACAGTGTTTTTTCGCGCGCATTTTTACCATCGTTATTATTGTTCAATAAAAGATATATTTTGACTGTTAAGATCTGTGTTGTGAATTTTATTTAACCCACCGTTCCGCTATAGCTCACCCGGCATTTCTCAAGAGTTTGAATGTTTTCGGAATTTTGTGTAATTTTTGAAAATTGCGTTTTTTACTTAACAAAAAAAGCAATTTTCGAAATTACTCAAAATTCTGAAAAAATTCTTCCTCTATGAGGAAGCAAAAATTAATTTGTTAATAACATTTTGGTATTAATTTTATGTACAATCTTTTCAGCACCGTCTATATGCTTAATTTTTTAAGATTTTTATTTTATTGCGAAGTGTTTGCAATTCGCTCTCAATTCTCTCGGAACTCACGTGAGGTCGGACTGTCCGCAAGTACTATCGTAAAATACAAAATGTTGAAAAAATTCAATAATTTCAAATGCTTATAAAACTTTAACGGCTCGATCGATTTCCACCAAGTTTAATAGGAACTATGGGGCGACAGCCCCATAGTCCACCAAGTTTAATAGGGACTATGGGGTCCATTTTCGTGCACATTTTTACCCCGATATCTCGAGAACTGGAACGTGAGCGCGTAGTATTTGAAGTACCAAGTACTCTGCACAGATCTGGTTTCCAGGATATAGTTACGTTTCTTCCCATGTGTCTTTTAAACATTTTTCACAAATCTTTTTTGCAATTTTCTTTTCCTCTTTGTCACATTTCTTTTCCGGAAATAGTCAGCATATTTACAGTAAGAAAGCTCAGTGCAACTTTCACCTAGGTGTAATTCCTTCAACGCTACACAAAAAGGAAAATTATTTTGGTTTGACTTGGACACCCTTCTATCTTTGAAGGACTTGCTCCTACCAAAAAATTGCATAGAAACTTTTCTACTCAGAGTGATCAAATCAATCTAGGAAAAAAATATTGAAGGGCACAGTTGTGTCACTTCTGATTTTTCTTTCTTTTAATGTATTTAAAAATTTATTTTCGTATGTCTTTTTCGGTCGCCTGAATTGGAGTTACCATTAGCTGCGTAAAATAATTATATACAACTGAACTAGAGATATATTCACAGGAAAATGTTGAACCCGAAATTGTGATTTGTGAGCAGGAGCTGACACCTGTTCTCGAACCTCGAGTCGTTCAAATCCAAGATCCATTTGCTCCAGAAAAGATGATTGATCAAAACGAAGTCGAACCGGTGCATACGCAAAATGACATCGGTAATATTGCCATTCAATCACAGTAAAATGTTGGACCCGTTTCGGAAGTTCTGAATCGTAAGGAGCTTGCACCTCCCCCTATCGGGACCGCCGACCGTGCGTTCGACCGCAATACGACTTGTGTCCGACAGTCGGAAAATGCAACATTTTTCGACAGTAAAACAACTTTTATCCGACCAACATCAGCGCCCTCTAATTAACGAGCCAAACTTGCTGGCGGCCGATCCGCCGGGGGCACAATGGTCCGGAACGCATTTCAACCAAAAGACAACCACTTTCCGACCATTCGAAAATTTCAAATTCCGACCGCACGAACCGTAAAGCAACCGCATTACAACCATTCACTGATTTTTCAAATGAGGCCCCTTCAACGAAAATCCAACCGCATTGCAATCATTCTCTAATTAATTAAATCCGACCATTCCGACGACACTGCAACCACTTTGCAACTATTCGCAAATTTATAAAATCCGACCGTTTTGACGACAATGCAACCACTTTGTAAGCATTCGCAAATTTATAAAATCCGACCGTTCCGACGATAATGCAACCACTTTGCAACCATTCGCAAATTTATAAAATCCGCCCGCTTCGACGATAATGCACTGTGGGAGGAAATTCGAGCATTCCTCGCTCACACCCTTCCGACTGCCCTAACAGAAATCCCTCCTCTTTTGATTCTCCCGTTCCGGGATGGGCGCCAGGCGCATAAAACGCCGAGGAGGATTTCGGGCGCAATTTTACTCCCGACCAGCAGCAGCTGTCACTTCCGGAGAGGGGCTGGGTAAACGCGGCCAACACAACTACAAGATACGGGAACCAGACAAAGACTTTTATTTAAAACAGGGCTCGAACGCTAAGGAGGGAAAAACCGGGTAAACCCGGGGGAAAACCTCCGTCCCGTTATCTACCAGTAACGTCGCGGCACAACTCGCCGACGGCGTTCTCGCAGCAAATAATTCTAAAATAATACTCCCGACGCTCGGGACTCGCCTCCACACACACTCACTCAAACGCGACGCTCGCTCGCGTGAATCAGCCGGAATGGGACGTGCGAACAATCTCTCTCGCTCTCTCGCTCTCTCTCGCTCTCTCGCTCTCTCGCTCTCTCGCTCTCTCTCGCTCTCTCGCTCTCTCGCTCTCGCTCGCTCTCTCGCTCTCTCGCTCTCTCTCGCTCTCTCGCTCTCTCTCGCTCTCTCGCTCTCTCTCGCTCTCTCGCTCTCTCTCGCTCTCTCGCTCTCTCTCGCTCTCTCGCTCTCTCGCTCTCTCGCTCTCTCTCGCTCTCTCGCTCTCTCTCGCTCTCTCGCTCTCTCTCGCTCTCTCTCGCTCTCTCTCGCTCTCTCGCTCTCTCTCGCTCTCTCTCGCTCTCTCGCTCTCTCTCGCTCTCTCGCTCTCTCTCGCTCTCTCGCTCTCTCGCTCTCTCGCTCTCTCGCTCTCTCTCGCTCTCTCGCTCTCGCGCTCTCTCGCTCTCTCGCTCTCTCGCTCTCTCTCGCTCTCTCTCGCTCTCTCTCGCTCTCTCTCGCTCTCTCTCGCTCTCTCTCGCTCTCTCGCTCTCTCGCTCTCTCTCGCTCTCTCGCTCTCTCGCTCTCTCGCTCTCTCTCGCTCTCTCGCTCTCTCGCTCTCTCGCTCTCTCGCT
Organism: Amblyjoppa proteus; assembly: GCA_963922035.1. Classification (NCBI taxonomy): domain Eukaryota; kingdom Metazoa; phylum Arthropoda; class Insecta; order Hymenoptera; family Ichneumonidae; genus Amblyjoppa; species Amblyjoppa proteus. The sequence continues at coordinate 13,575,469 of OY998234.1, forward strand.
CTCTCGCTCTCTCTCGCTCTCTCGCTCTCTCGCTCTCTCGCTCTCTCGCTCTCTCTCGCTCTCTCTCGCTCTCTCTCGCTCTCTCGCTCTCTCGCTCTCTCGCTCTCTCGCTCTCTCGCTCTCTCGCTCTCTCGCTCTCTCGCTCTCTCGCTCTCTCGCTCTCTCGCTCTCTCGCTCTCTCGCTCTCTCGCTCTCTCGCTCTCTCGCTCTCTCGCTCTCTCGCTCTCTCGCTCTCTCGCTCTCTCGCTCTCTCGCTCTCTCGCTCTCTCGCTCTCTCGCTCTCTCGCTCTCTCGCTCTCTCGCTCTCTCGCTCTCTCTCGCTCTCTCGCTCTCTCGCTCTCTCGCTCTCTCGCTCTCTCTCGCTCTCTCGCTCTCTCGCTCTCTCTCGCTCTCTCGCTCTCTCGCTCTCTCTCGCTCTCTCTCGCTCTCTCGCTCTCTCTCGCTCTCTCGCTCTCTCGCTCTCTCTCGCTCTCTCGCTCTCTCGCTCTCTCTCGCTCTCTCGCTCTCTCTCTCGCTCTCTCGCTCTCTCTCTCGCTCTCTCGCTCTCTCGCTCTCTCGCTCTCTCGCTCTCTCGCTCTCTCGCTCTCTCGCTCTCTCGCTCTCTCGCTCTCTCGCTCTCTCGCTCTCTCGCTCTCTCGCTCTCTCGCTCTCTCGCTCTCTCGCTCTCTCGCTCTCTCTCGCTCTCTCGCTCTCTCGCTCTCTCTCGCTGTCTCGCTCTCTCTCGCTCTCTCCCTCTCTCGCTCTCTCTCGCTCTCTCGCTCTCTCGCTCTCTCTCGCTCTCTCGCTCTCTCGCTCTCTCGCTCTCTCTCGCTCTCTCTCGCTCTCTCGCTCTCTCGCTCTCTCGCTCTCTCTCGCTCTCTCGCTCTCTCGCTCTCTCGCTCTCTCGCTCTCTCTGGCTCTCTCGCTCTCTCGCTCTCTCTCGCTCTCTCTCGCTCTCTCGCTCTCTCGCTCTCTCGCTCTCTCGCTCTCTCTCGCTCTCTCGCTCTCTCGCTCTCTCGCTCTCTCGCTCTCTCTCGCTCTCTCGCTCTCTCTCGCTCTCTCGCTCTCTCTCGCTCTCTCGCTCTCTCGCTCTCTCGCTCTCTCTCGCTCTCTCGCTCTCTCTCGCTCTCTCGCTCTCTCTCGCTCTCTCGCTCTCTCGCTCTCTCCTCTCGCTCTCTCGCTCTCTCTCGCTCTCTCGCTCTCTCTCGCTCTCTCGCTCTCTCTCGCTCTCTCGCTCTCTCTCGCTCTCTCGCTCTCTCTCGCTCTCTCGCTCTCTCTCGCTCTCTCGCTCTCTCTCGCTCTCTCGCTCTCTCTCGCTCTCTCGCTCTCTCTCGCTCTCTCGCTCTC